>CM053594.1:306181733-306202376 GCA_028646575.1 Pseudocheirus occidentalis
CAATAGTCTGGTTGTATAGGCACTGTGGCCAATGGAGTGAGCAATGGGAAAAGAGAAACAAAACCAAACATAGAAAAGAATGATAGCATGCATTGTTTCAGTCTCCATTTAAACTCTGGTCTTTCTAGATCTTTCTCTGAATGTAGACATCTCCTTCCATCCTGAGACTTGTAGAGTTGTCTTTTAACTGTGCGTTGCTGAGAAAAGTCCAGTTTTTCAAGGTTGGTTGTCACACATATGATATATCTGTGACTGTGTACAAATTTTTCCTGGTTCTGTTCTTCTCACTTAGCATCAATTCATATAAGCCTCTCCAGGTAATTATGAAGTCCGTCTCCTTCACCTTTCTTATAGCACAGTAGTATTCCATCACATTAACATACCATAACTTGTTCAGCCATTCCCCAATTGATGGACATCCCTTAAATTTCCAGGTTTTTGTCAACACAAAGAGAGCTGAAATAAATATTTTTGTACATAAGGGACCTTTTCCCACTTCTATGATCTCTTTGGGATACAACCCCAAAAGTCATATTACTGGGTCAAAGGGTATGCAATTATTTATAGCCCTTTGGGCATAGTTCCAGATTGCCCTCCAGAATGGTTGTATCAGTTCACAGCTCCACCAACAATGCATTACAGTTCCAATTTTACCACATCCTTTCCAGCACTTGTAATTTTCCTGTTTTGTCATCTTAGCCAATCTGACTGGTGAGATGTGGTACCTCAAAGTTGTTTTGACTTGCATTTCACAAATCAATAGTGATTTGGAGCATTTTTCCATATGCTTAAAGATATATTCAAATTCTACCTCTATAAATTATCTGTTCATATCCTTTGACCGCTTATCAATTGGGGAATGACTTGCATTCTTGTAAATTTTACTTAAGTCCCTGTATATTTTAGAAATGAGGCCTTTATCAGAGACACTGGTTGTAAATATTTTTTTCCCAATTTCCCACTTTGGAAGAAATATTTTAAAAATGAAATTAAGAGGTGAGAGAGGAATATAATGAGAGGAGATAGGAAGTGACAGAATAGGGTAAATTATTTCATATAAAAGAGGCAAGAGAAAATTGTTACAATGGAGGGAAACTACAGGAAGGCAAAAGGAAATGGGTCAACCTTACTCTCTTTGAATTTGGCTTTAGGAGGAAATAACATACACACTAAATTGAATATCTTACACTATAGGAAAGTAGAGGGGAAGGGGATAAGAGGGGGGTAATCAAAGGGAGAGCAGATTGGGGGAAGGATAGTTAGAAGCACACACTTTTGAAAAGGGACATGGTCAAAGTAGAAAATAAAACAAATGGGGAGTGGAATAGGATGGAGGGAAATATAGTCAGTCTTTTACAATATATCCACTATGGAAATGTTTTGCATAAACTACATATGTACAACCTATATTGAATTGCCTATCTTCCCCATGGGGGTTGTTGAAGAAGGAAGAAGGGAAAGAATCTAGAATTCAAAGTTTTAAAATCAAATGTTTTAAAATTATTATTATTATTATTATTATTTTAGATGAAACTGGGTAATAAGATATACAGACACTGGGGTATGGAGATCCATCTTGCCCTATGGGAAAGTAATAGGGGGAATGGGGGAAGATTTAGGAGTGAGCATATTGGGGGAGGGGGTATACAGTGGGATTGCTGTTTTGGGGTGGTTGGTAGGGGAAAGATGGGGAGAAAATTTGTAACCCAAAATCTTGTGGAAATGAATGTTGTAAGCTAAAAATAAACATAAAATTAAAAAAAAGAAAAATAAAAGAAAAAAAGAAAAAAACCCAAATATTAAAAATTGTCTTTAGGGGGGCAGAGCCAAGATGGCAGAGCAAAAGCAGGAAATTGTCTGAGCTCCCGCTCTGACTATCTCCAATACATCGAAATATGACTCTAAACAAATTTTAGAGCGCCAGAACCCACAAAGTAACAGAGATAAATCTCCCAATGAAGGCAGCCTGACAGGCTGACAGGAAGGATCTATCACACCAAACTGGGGGCCTAGAGGAGTCTGCATGAGCCCTGAATTCCCAGACCTGAGGTGGCTCTGACTGGCCAGAGAAGACTTCAGGAGAGTGAATCAGCAGCAACTGTGGAAGTTTCCAGACTTCTCAACCCATAAATGCCAAAGAGAAAGTAAAAGGTCAGTGGGGAACTCTGTTGGAATCAGATGATTGAAGAGCATGGTCTGGGCACTGTCTGTGGGGTGATAGGTGGTGGAGGCATGGTGGCTGCAGCTGCTGCCTCATGGCTGCTTCTAGGGCTCCTGGCCTACAGATAGTAGGGGAACCAAGAAATCAGACTGTAATTGCTCTTGGCTTTGACCTGCTTGGATCTGGGTCACTGTCTTGGGTGATGGTCCTGGGGTGGGAAATGCCGGTGTGCCAGAGCTTGTGGTGGCTGTAGAGAGGGTTCCTTCCTCAGACCTCTGACAACATTTGTTTAACCCAGAGATTTGGAACACAGCTATTTACACTCTGGAAATAGTTCTACCACAGCAAAGAGCTCAAAAGTCAAATAATTGGCTGGCTAGATAAGCAAGCAGAGGAAGCACAATCAGACCATAGAATTCTTTTTTGGGGACAAAAAGGATTACAACATAGAGCCAGAAGAAGTAAATGTAAAACATCAAAAGCTTCCAAGAAAAAAATATGAACTGGTTACAGGCTATGGAGGAGCTCATGAAGGATTTTGAAAATCAAGTAAGAGAAGTAGAGGAAAAATTGGGAAGAGAGATGAGAATAATGCAAGAAAATCATGAAAAGCAAATCAACAGCCTACTAAAAGAGACCCCTCCAAAATAAAAGTAGACTAACTCAAATGACAAAAGAGGCCCCAAAAGCCAATGAGTTGATGAAGGTGTTGAAAAGCCAAATTGCCCAGATGGAAAATAAATTTCAAAAATTCACCATGAAGAATAATTCCTTCAAAATTAGATATGAGAAAATAAATCTAATGACTTTATGATAAATCAAGATACTATGAAACATATCCAAAAAAATGAAAAAATAGAAGGCAATGTGAAATATCTTATTGGAAAAACCACTGACCTGGAAAATAGATCGAGGAGAGAGAATTAAAAATTATTGGACTACCTGAAAACCATGATCAAAAAAAGAGCCTAGAAATCATCCTTTAATAAATCATCAAGGAAAATTGCCCTGATACTCTAGAACCATAGAGCAAAATAGAAATTGAAAGAATTCACCAACTGCCTCTTTAAAAAGATCCCCAAAAGAAAACTCCTAGGAATATCATAGCCAAATTCCAGAGTTCACAGGTCAAGGAGAAAATATTATGAGCAGCCAAGAAGAAACAATTTAAATATTGTGGAAACACAACTAGGATAACACAAGATCTAGCAGCTTCTACATTAAGGGATTGAAGGACTTGGAATATGATATTCCGCAGGTCAGAGGAGCTAGGATTAAAACCAAGAATCACCTACTGAGAAAAACTGAGTATAATGTTTCAGGGAAAATATGGTGATCCAATGAGGTGGTGGACTTTCAAGTATTCTTGATGAAAAAAACAGAGCTGAATAGAAAATTTGACTTTCAAATACAAGAAGGAGAAGCATGAGAGGGTAAACAGGAAAAAGAAATCATAAAGAACTTATTAAAGTTGAACCATTTACATTCCTACATGGAAAAAACAATAATTGTAACTCATGAGACTTTTCTCAGTATGAGGGTAGTTGAAGGGAATATACGTGTGTGTGTGTGTGTGTGTGTGTGTATATATACACACACACACATACACACATATACATATACACACACACGTACATGTACATATACATACATATACATACATATACACATATACATACACATATACACATACACATACATACACATATACACACATACATACACATATATTTTTGTATAGGAGGGTGTATGTGTGTATAAATACATGTGTGAGTGTGTATATGTGTGTACATGTATACATAGACAAAGGGTACAGGAGCAGTTGAATAAGAAGAGATGACATCTAAGAAATAAAATTAAGAGGCGAGAGAGGAATATAATGAGAGGAGAAAGGAGAAGATAGAATAAGGGTAAATTATCTCATATGAAATAGGGAAGAGAAAACTGTTACAATGGAGGGGAAGAGCAGGAAGGTGAAAGGGAAAGGGTCAACCTTAACCTCGTTGAATTTAGCTTAAGGAGGGGATAACATATACACTCAACTGGGTATCTTACCCTACAGGAAAGTAGGACAGAAGGGCATAAAAGGTGTGTTAGAAAGGAGGGCAGATTGGGGGGAGAGGGTAGTTAGAAGCACACACTTCTGAAAAGGGAAAGAGTCAAAGTAGAAAATCGCATAATTGGGGCTGAGATAGGAAGGAAGGAAATTAGTTAGTCTTTCACAATATAACTACTATGGAAACATTTTGTGTAACTACACATGTACAAACTATATTGATTGCTTATTTTCCCAGTGGGGATGGGTGTGGAGGGAAGAAGGGAAAGAATCTGAAAATCAGAGTTTTAAAAACAAATGTTAAATAATTGTTTCTTACATTCAACTGGGAAGTAAGATATATAGGCACTGGGGTACAGAAATACATCTTGCCCTACTAGAAAGTTAGAGTAGGGTTGGGGGAGGATATAAGAGAGAGCAGATTGGGGGAAGGCATATTCAGTAGACTCACTATCTTGGGGTTGAGGGAAGGGGAAAGATGAGGAGGAAATATGTAACTCAAAATCTTGTAGAAATGAATGTTGAAAATTAAAAATAAATTAAAAAAAGAAAAAAATATTGTTTTTACATGTAATTGAAAAAAAATGAATATTATTAAAAAGGACTTACTTTAAATGTCACCTTCCTGGGAGAACTTTTAAGTTTGTTAGACCTAATCCCCTTAGTAGTGCCTTCTTGCCTAGGAATAACATATCTACTTTTTATGTACCTTTTTGTCTAGAGTTTTCTGTTATTTTTCCTTTTTGATATTTTATTTTCCCCAGCAACACTTAAAACAATTCTTAACATTTTTTTAAAGTTCTGAGTTCCAAATTATATCCCTCCTTCCCTTCCCTTGCCCCTGCCTTAGATAGTTAGAAATCTGATATAGGTTATACATATGAAATATGTAAAACATGTTCATGTAAGTCAAAAAAGAAAGAGAAAGGAAAGAAGGAAGGAAGGAACAAAGAAAGAAAGGAAGGAAGGAACAAAGGAAGGAACAAAGGAACGAAGGAAGGAATGAAGGAAGATAGAATTGGAAAAAAAATAGAATACTATAGTCTGTATTCAGGTACTATCAGTTCTTTCTCTGGAGACAGAGTTTTTCATCCTTTGTGGTTGTTTGGGATCTCTGTATTGTTAAGAGTAACTAAGTAGTTCAAAATTGGCCGTTATTGCTATGTACAACATTCTCCTAGATCTGCTCACTTCACTCTGTATCAGTTCATTTAGGTCTCTCTAAGTTATCCTGAAATTGTCCTGTTCATCATTTCTTATAGCACAATAATATTCCATTGCAGTAATTTGCCAGAACTTGTTCAGCCATTTTTCAATTGATGGAAAGTTCTATTGAATTCCTTTTTTGACAGAAATATGGTGCAGCCACCTAAACCAGGAAGAGTAAAAACATATAAAGAAAACTATAATTTCCCTCATGAATGTTGATGCAAAAAATTTAGATAAAATTCTAGTAAGGACACTATAACAATATACTATAGCATTATAATATAGCAATAATAGATTATGCATGTGCACTGATGAGGTTAATATGAAGACTACAGGACTGATTCAGTGTTAGGAAAACTATCAGCATAATTGACCATATCAATAACAAAACTAACAGAAATAATATAATTATCTCAACAGACACAGATTGTAAAGAGCTTTAAGTGTTACAGAAAGCCAGATAATTAGAATTTATTAACTGAATATTACATGTTAGTCACTGTGTTATGCGCTAGATATACAATGGAAGGCAAAAAAGCCCCTGCTCTCAAGGAGCTAATGAAGGGTGACAATATGCAAATATCAACAAACAACACCCATTCCTGTTAAAACTTTAGAAAGTATAAAAATAAATGGAACTTTCTTTAAAACTATGAGTAATACCTACTAAAATCCATTAGTGAGCATTATCTGTAATGGGAATAAGCTAGAAACCTTCTTAATATAATCAGGGGTGAAGCAAGGATGCTCATTATCACCACTATTATTGAGTATTGTAGTATAAATGCTAGTTATAGTAATGAAAAGAAAAAGACTGAGGGAGTTAGAATAGGCAATAAGGAAACAAAACTATCATTCTTTGAAGATGATATGATGGTATGCTTAGAGAATCTTAGAGAATCAACTAATAAACTAGTTGAAATAATTGATAACTTTAGCAAAGTTGCAGGATAAAAATAAGCCCACATAAATCATAAGTATTTATATTTATTACCCACAAAGTCCAGCAGTAAGAGATAAAAAAAAATCCTCTTATAGTAACTATAGAGGATATAAAATACTTGGTAGTCTACCTGAAAAGAAAAAATTCAAGAACAATATTGGTACAATTACAAACACTCTCACACAAATAAAATCAGATCTAAATAATTTGAAAAATATTAATTGCTCATGGGTAGGTTGAGCCAGCATTAAAAAAGAACAATTTTACCTAAATTTATTTATTCAAGGCCATACAATCAAACTAAAAATATATTTTATAGAGCTAGAAAAAAATCATGTCAAAATTTATCTGGAAGAAAAAAAAGGCCAAGATTACTAAAGGAATCAATAAAAAAAAAGTGCAGGAAGGTAGCCTAGTCATACCAGACTTCAAACTGTATTATAAAGCAGAAATCATCAAAACAATTTGATAGTAGCTAAGAAATAGAGTGGAAGATCAGCGAAATGGATAAGGCACACAATACATTGTAGTAAACAACCATAATAATTTAGTTTTTGATAAACCAAAAGATCTAAGCTTTGGGTACAACAACTCATTATTTAACAAAATTTCTGGGAAAACTTGAAAACAGCATGGCAGAAACTAGGTATTGGACCAACATCTCATATCATATACAAAGATAAGATTGAAATGGGTACATAGTTTAGACAAAATGATGATAATACAAGCAAATTAGGAGAACATGAAATAGCTTACCTGCCAGATCCATGGATAAGGGAAAACTTCATGACTGAAAACGAGATATAGAGCATTATGAAATATAAAATGGATAATTTTGGTTTTATATAATTGAAACATTTTGCACAAACAAAACCAATGCAACTAAAATTAGGAAAAAGCAGAAAATTTGGGCGGGAGCAATTTTACAATAAGTATCTCTGAAAAATAATTTCTCAAATGTAAAGAAAACCGAATCAAATTTATAAGAATACAAGTTGTTGCCCAGTTCATAAGCGGTCACATGTTATAAACAGTTTTTAGGTGAAAAAAATTAAAGCTATTTAGTCATATAAAATGGTTTACTTTATTATTGATTAGAGAAATGAAAAGTAAAACAACTGGGATCACCTCATTGATTGATGAAGATAATGAAAAAGGAAAATGACAAATGTTGGAGGGGGTGTGGGAAACTGGGACAGTAATGCAATATTGGTCAAGTTGTGAACTGATCCAACCATTCTGGAGAACACTAGAGAACTATGGCTAAAGGGCTATAAGAGTGTTCATTCCCTTTGATTCAGCAATACCACTACTAGGTCTTCAAACCAATGAGATAAAACAAAGGCAAAAGAACTTATTTGTACAAGAATATTTATAGCAGTACTTTTTGTAGTAGAAGTAAAGGATCCATTAAGAAATGGGAAAAACTAATAAGTAACAAGACTCTCCTCTGAATGAGTTGATAGTAGATTATGACTGGCTAAATTGAACTCCATGAACTTTCTGACTTCTCTTGTATTGCTTGGTTATAAGACTTTCAAACTCAGAACCAAACAAACAAACAAAAATATCATCTACTGTTTTCTCAGAGCAGGCAAAATAAATGTCAACATCTTTTCCTATAGGTCCAAGTTTAGTTAAAGTAAACGCACAGGAAATGGCAGTTGGAACTTTGTTAGAAGTCATCAGCAAGTCAAGTTTAGGAGTTTGTAGAACTAAACTTTGGAACCACCAAGAGCCCTGTGAGCCCTGAGACCTTCATTAAAAGTGAGTTTGCCTTAGCCTCCCTTGTGAGAGTAAGGACAATGGAAAGTAGGATGGTCTCAAAGTATAAAAAGACTGCTTTTGAACAAGTGACCCCAACAATATAAAAGAGACACTGTTTGCACTTTCCTTATCTTTAATTTTCATTTGAAAATTTGGAGACGCCACTGTGACTGAGGAAAGAATGAAGACAAAATAATATCACAGCTAGCACCACCCAGAGTCTGATGAGAACTTTATACAGTTTTGAAATCTGCTTTACAACATATGGAAAGGAGAAAATTTCACCTTCCTAGGAATCCTCTGTCTAAGAGCTTGAGACTGGTGAGCAAACATTCTCTCTATTGCATTTTATAATGTGGGATGCTCTCTAAAAAGGTATAATGTCTATGATTTCCTCATCTACACAGAAGATCTAGAAAGAAAACTGGGTGAAGAGGATAGTTAATAATGATTTTGTCTCCACCAGACTATTTTGTCTATTTTTGTTTTCAATTTATTCTATACAGAATGGGCTATATGTTTATAGCATGCTAATTGTTTAAATACATGAGTGTCATGGGAAATGGCAGTTACCTAAGAAAGAAGAATTTTGTTAAGGTGTGGGGGCTACAAGCCAAATCACAGATTTAATATTTTACGAAAATTTCATTTTATCTCCTAAGCTAATTTTTAAAAGTCTTTTCTGAACCCAATTCTTGAGGAGTGAGTTGGTGAGTGGAGGAGTGTTAACAATGGCCTAAGTATTTGCAAGTTTGAGTGCTCTCCAGTGGCCAGTGGGGAACATTGCGGCTTGCTTATCAGCAGACTGTCCCAAAGGTTTATTCTAGAGTGACTTAAGGGGCCAAGTACATAAAATAAAATACAGTGTCAATTGACAGCTAACTCAGAAATTTCATTTTTAACTAATTGAATCTTCCTTAGCTGTATAATTAAAGCAGTGACAATAGTTTTGGAATAAGGACAAGAATACAAGGCTAAACTAAAGAGCTACAAACAAGTGAAGGTTTGAAACACAGATCAGAATGATTTCCTCACTTATAGATAAAGGGAATAATTAGAGGAATAGGGATTTCACTGAATACTGTAACAATGAAGTTATATAAATAGTAGTCAATTTTAAGTAGAAGGTAGACTTTAAAAAGCAAATGGTTCCATTCTAGAAATTAAAACATAAGGAAAATGCCATTTATAGATGTGACAGGATCAATAACAAACAACACATGAAGTTATCTCTCATCTTCATTTTTAAAAGAATATACTTTGTTAAGGCAAGACTAACATCTTATGTCATCATAAAGTTCTAAAAAAATTTTTTTATGGTCCTGCATTTTCTTTCTTTTCATTCATATGTCTATTAATTCATTTATTTTCAGTTGTCAACATTCATTTCCACATTTTGAGTTCCAAATTTTCTTTCCTCCTCTCACCCCAAGACAACATGCAATCTAATTATCCTTCCCCCAATCTTCCCTTCTTTATATCACCACCCATCCTTCTCTTATTCCCCTTTCCCTTCTATTTTCCTGCAGGGCAAGATAGATTTCTAGACCCCATTGCCTGTATATCTAATTTCCCAGTTGCATGTAAAAACATTTTTAACATTCATTTTTAAAACTTTGTATTCCAAATTCTCTCCCTTCCTCCCTCCCTACCCACCCTCATTGGGAATGCAAGAAATTTGATATAGGTTATACGTGTGTAGTCAGGCAAAACACTTTCATAATACTCATGTTGTGAAAGACAAAGTATAATTCCCTCCATCCTATTCCACCCCATTTACTCTATTCTCTCTTTTGACCCTGTCTCTCCTCAAAAGTGTTTGCTTCTGATTATCCCCCATAATCTCCCTTCCCTTCTACCATCCTCCCCTCCCTTACCTTCTTTACCCCTAGTTGCCTACAGGGTAAGATATATTTCCATACCCAATAGAGTGTGTATGTTATTCCCTCCTTAAGCCAAATCCAGTGAGAGTAAGATTCATTTATTCTCTCTCACCTTCACCCTCTTCCCCTCCACAAAGAAAACTTTTTCTTAACTCTTTTATGTGAGATAATTTATCCCATTCTACGTCTTCCTTTCTCCCTTTCCCAGTCCATTCCTCTTTCACCTCTTAATTTTTATTTTTTAGATATCATCCCTTCTTATTCAACAATCTTCTGCCATCTATCTATCTATCTATTACAAATATCTTTCCATGTAGGAATGTAAACCACTCGATTTTAATAAGTCCCTTATGATTTCTATTTCCTATTTGCCTTTTCATGCTTCTCTTCAGTCTTGTATTTGAAAATCATTTTTCTATTCAGCTCTGTTGTTTTTTTTTAATCAGGAATGCTTAAAAGTCCTCTATTTCATTGAATATCCATCCATTTTTCCCCTGAGGGATTATTCTCTGTTTTGCTGTGTAGGTGGTTCTTGGTTTTAATCCTAGCTGCTTTGACCTCTAGAATATCATATTCTGAGGTCTCTGATCCCTTAATGTAGAAGCTGCTAAATCTTGAGTTATCTTGATTGTTGATGCAAAATACTTGTTGCTTTGTTTTTCTTTCTGGCTCCTTGTAACATTTTTTTTCCTTGATGTGGAAACTCTGGAATTTGGTTATAACATTCCTAGGAGTTTTCCTTTTGGTATCTCATTCAGAGTGTGACTGGTGGACTCCTTCAATTTTTACTTTATTTTCTGGTTCCAGAACATTAGGGTAGTTTTCCTTGATAATTTCTTGAAAGATGATGTCCAGGCTCTTTTTTTATCATGGCTTTCAGGTGGTTCAAAACTTTGAAAATTCTTTCTCCTGGATCTATTTTCCAGGTCAGTTGTTTTTCCAGTGAGATATTTCATATTATCTATTTTTTTCATTCTTTTGACTTTGTATTATAATTTCTTGATTTTTTCATAGAGTCCTTAGCTTCCATTTCCTCCATTATAATTTTTGAGGAATTATTTGCTTAAGTGAGCTTTTGGAAGCCCTTTGACTGACTGAATCCTGACTGATTCTGCTTTTTAAAGCATTCTTCTCCTGACTGGCTTTTTGGATCTCTTTTGCCATTATAGATAGTCTTACTTTTTAAGGTGTTATCTTCTTCAAAACTTTTTTTGGGTTTTCTTTAGCAAGGTGTTGATTCATTTTTTCATGATTTTCTTGTTTCATTCTCATTTCTCTTCCCAACTTTTCTTCTATTTCTCTTACCTGATTATCAAAATCTTTTGAGTTCTTCCATGGCCTGAGATCAATTCATATTTTTTGGAGGCTTTGGATGTGGGCACTTTGACTTTGTTATTTTCTTCTGGTTGTGCATTTTGATCTTTCTTGTCCCCAAAGTAAGATTCTACAGTCTGACATTTTTCTGTTCTTTGCTCATTTTCCCAGTCAATTACTTGACTTTTTAACTCTTTGTTAAGATACGGTTCTGCTTCCAATGTGGAGGGTGTACTGTCTCAAGTTTTAGAAGTTTTGTGAAGCTGTTTTCAGAGATACTTCTAGGGACCTGTAAATTTTCAGTTCTTCTAAGGTAGTATGATCAAAGTAGACATGTTTACTCCTCTCCTGTACTTTTCTCTGGTCTGTGAGTGACCAAAAGCACTCTTTTCTACCTTGGAAGAAGGAGGATTCCTTCTTCACCACCACCATGACAATTTATGCCAATTCAGTGATCTTCCTCACCCTAAGACTGCTGGCAAGAACTGAGACCCAGATCCAATCATGGGCATAGGAAGGGATCCCTGAAATCCTTCTTTCATCAGTCACTTGATTCCCTCACCATCAGTGGGCCAAGAGCTCCAGAAGCAGCTACTGTCACCCCTCTGGGGCTGGAACTAGATCATGCTCCTCTCTCAACCATGTCTACCAGACCTTTCCTACTGACCTTTTAAATTGTTTTTGGTGTTTTTGGGTTGAGGAGTCTGGAAACTGCCACAGCTGCTAGTGATTCAGTCCACTGAGTCCACTCTAGGCTCCCTGGAGTCTGTTCTATGCTGGCATGTTTTATGCTGGACTGTGCTCTTTTCTCAGCCTGGTGCAATGACTTTTCCTGTTGACCTTCCAGGTTGTCTTGGATTGAAAATGTGTTTCCCTCTGTCATTTTTTTGGGTTCTGCTCTAGAATTTGTTTAGAGTAATTTTTTTACAGGTATTTAGAAGCGTTTGTGATAAAGCTCAAGTGAGTCCCTGCTTTTACTCTGCCATGTTGGCTCTACTCCCCTCTAAAGATTTTTAATGAACACAAAAGGCATTGAGTAAATAATTTCAAAGATGTTGGTGTTTCTGACCAAGTAGTCTGAATGCCAAATGCATGTTTACCCAAAAGACTATTTTATAGACAACTCATACAATGCAAGCACTGACATGGAAGCCAAAATAAGTGGTACCAAGACACTCTCAAGGTCTGTCTAAAGAATTTTCATATCAGCTATTAAGATATGGCAGACACTGGCATAGAATTGCCCAGCATGAAGTGCCCACATTAAAGAAGGGGCTGTGCTCTATGAGCAAAGCTGAATCACAATAGCACAAAGGTAATGTAAGATGTATGAATCTAGAAGTATCTCCATTCCAGATGTTCTATTTGTGCCTGACCTATGGTAGAGCCTTCCAAGCTTGATCAGTTATAGTCAGACACCTTGACCTCAACATCATTATGCCACTGGTCCTCTTTAAGTATGAAGGATGAACCACAATGATAAAGATGATGAAGATAAAGAAGTGTCTGGAAAAACTTGCATAGAGCATGATTTTTGCAAGGACTGTTCCTGCCAGAAAAATAAGTTATTTCTTTTATATGTTATGGAAAATCAACTCATGTCATAGAAATCTCTTTATTAATTCAATTCTCTTGACTTTGGTACTGTTCTTATACTGGCATAACTATAGCCAGGAAGAAGCATCTGTCTGACCTTTAAAGATCTTTCTATTAACATTAGTCCCTGGAACAGACTTTTGTGGAATGCCATGAAACTTCTCCACTGAAGTTTTAGGAGAAAATGTATCAAAATTATTTTTTGTCTCTGTGATGTAAATGAGGCCTTTCTTCACACATGAGCTTTTTTTATTTCAATGTAAGGGAATGAGAATATTGGCTCTTTTATGAAAACACATAAAAGTTTATTGTTATATTAAAGAAGAATAAATTTCCCACCCTCTTCCCACTTAGATGCAGCATTAGCTCAGTCATTTCAGTCCCCACTTAATGATTTGTTTTTAAATGAAACCATGTGATTCTGTAATGCAAGATTTCAATCGAAAATTTAGACAGATAACTTTTTTTAAAAAAATCAAAGCACCAGGTATATGTCACTTGCTTCATTTCACATGTTGCTAGATCCTCCTTAAGACTTTATACAGTTCTCTTCCAAATAAGCATTCATTTTTAATCATGGTGTCACACGTTTAGAACCAGAAGAGATGATCTAATTCAATCCTCTTATTTGACAGATGAGGAAGTTGTGTCTTAGAGAAGTTAACTCACTGCCCAAGATCGCAAAGGTAATACAAAGCTTGAATTCACAGCCACATCTTTCTGATGCCAGTTGCAGTGCTCTTTCCATCTGAATTCTAGTCCCAACTCTGTTGTTTAAGGCTCTTTGGCTTTGGAAAAATTATTTGATCTCTTTGAGACTCAGTTTCCTCATCTATAAACTGAGGATAATGATATTTGCAATACCTGATTTACAGGTATCTCTGTCTCTGTCTTTCTCTTTCTCTCTCGATACCTACAGTATATTACTATATGGAAGACCAAATTAGGTAATGTGTGTTAAAGATTTATAAGTGTAAATTATTGTATATACAGATTTTATTGCTCAGATACAAATAATCTTTTCCTAAATTCATTTAAGTTAATGTCTATTTTGTATTTTTCTATGTACTCAGCACCTACATAAGGCCGTACTTAGTAGTAGTCACTCAATAATGTTGACTGAGCAGTTGTAAATTTCTTTTTTCTGAGATAGGAATTATTGTGATTATCATTTTGGTCATAGTTTTACATATCACATAAAAGGCTGACAGAAACCAGTAAGAAATAAGAAATCTTCAAAAGAGAAAAAGTTATTTTTCCTTATTAACATTCTTATTTACTTTTTGGAGGGCAACTGTGGTTAAGCGACTTGCCCAAGGTCACATGGCTAGTTTTGTGTTAAGTGTCTGAGACTGGATTTGAACTCAGTTCCTGCTGACTCCAGGGCCAGTGCTCTATTCACTGTGTCACCTAGCTACCCTTATACTCTTATTTACAAATGAAAAATTTATAGATTAGAAAATAAACCACCTAAAAGATTTGATAAATGTATTAAAATATTTCTTCCAATGTTACTTCATTCCAGAGATAGAGATTGCTAGTTTAATTAAAACATAGGCACACAGATATACATATATAAACACACATACAATAGATAAAACATTTATCTATTAAATTAAAACATTTATTACAGGCATAGCACTGAGGGGAGAACCTATATCTATAATCCAGGACAGCAGTTCTGAAAAATGCATGCCATTACTAATGAAAGTGACCAGAAGAGGGAGTGTAAGTAGATCAGTGCAAATCCATCACCATTTTTTGAAACAAACACAAAAGGACTCAACCTGTATCTTGCCTCTGAGTCAGATGAAAGTAAAAATTGACACTGAGGGTGTTACCAATTGTTGATGACTCAGAAAAGGGGAAATTCATAACCCCTATATGATAATCCCTTTCAGCAGACTTTGTTGACTCATTTTGCAATCTGCAAAATTTATAATCCTCTTTTATAAGAACATACTACTCTTTTCCTACCATTTTTCTGTGCATGAAAAATCTATTGGGATAACTTTGAAATGGCAAGAAAAAATGGAATTCCCTCGATTTTTGAGGTTCAGAATCTTTGTAAGAGGCATTAAAATCCTTTAGATTATTCTATGCAGAAATTAACTAGTAGAATATTAAACAAGCACATACAATTTGAGCATATTTTAAAAGCACACGCACATGGAAGCATAACTTCAGATTGAGTAAGATATTTGTTGCTAACTGGTGAACAACAAAGTTAGACTGACAGAACAACCTAGAATATTTTTGAAGTTCAGTCACCAAGTCTAATTTTACCTGAAGAGCCAGAGCTCCAAAATGAGTCAGATTTTATAGTGACTGAAATCTTTAAAACATAGCCTTTATGAATGTACAGATGTCACAGTTTACTAACACCTGTAGAACAAACTCCCAACAGCATTGCATTAACTTTCCAGGGATATTGTGAGATGAATGAATAAAGCATATTAAGTTCCTAAATATGTGCAAAGTATCTTATTAACAGTTGAAGATACAAATAGGGAAAAAACAGACAAGATTCTCCCTACTCTTAAGGAGTTCACATTCTAATTGGTGGAGACAAGATACATAAGGAATATCAGCTGCAAATCATATGAAATGACCCCATGGTGTTAGACTGGAGTCGGAAAGGTTTCAAGACCAAGCTCTAACATTCACTGGTTGTACAACTTGGGACAAGGACAAATCACTTAACCTTTGACCCTCAGTTTTCTCATCTGTTAAATAAAGATACTAACACCTATAATGCTGACTTTACAGGATTATTAGGAGGAACAAATGACATAATCTATGTAAAGTGCTTTGTAAATGTGTTATTTAAAACAGTCTGTCAAATACTGTTTGTGTCAGTTGTTAGTAATTAACCACAAAAGACAAAACAGTTTCTTGACATTAAAATCAGTGTTCTTTAAACTTTGATGCTTTTTACCTAATTTTATCCCAGAAATTCTGGGAAATATTTACTGGTGAATCATCTTTTAATCCATTGCCCCTCTTTCTTCTCTATATCAGTCTTTTTCAAAGGATAAAGATATTTTTTAAACATGTTTTCTTAAAAATAAAATGTCTAAACTCTATTTCAGGCCTTTTGAGGGTTCAAATGTTATATCCCCCACGTCTTGAGGTTTCATTTAGGATTCTTCAGTGAGTTGTCAAACCTCAAGTCTTCCTATCTATCTTTTTGGTCTCATTTCACATATGCTTACGTCTGCATAGAGATTTTATTTTAGATTCATATTAATCTTCTGCTGCTGCCTGAAATGTGATCTTAACCAGAGTATTAAAGGAGACAAGGAACAGCTTAAAAAATGCACAGTCCTTGTATATGCTGAAGAGCATACATTCCAACTATTGATATGTCATTCTCATGAAGTAATATATCAAATTTAGTTTATAATTGACTTTCTCTAAAGATTCAATGAGTCTGATTCATCTAAAATGCTGAGACATTTTGACACCATCTCCACTGTAAAATGGCACAGCATTAAAAGTGATAGCATTTCTATTTACTAAATGACTGAGAGGAAAACTTTCATCTAATTTCTTCTAGTAGAGTTCAATCAATAAACCTATAATAATAATAACAATAATAATAACAACTCACATTTATATAGTGTTTTACCAAGTTTACTAGGCACTTTCCCTCACAACAACCCTGCGGGACAGGTAGGAGAAATAATTATAATCTCCACTTTATACAGGAAAGGGCTGAGATTCTGCCAGGTTATATGACTTACCCAAGGTCATATATCTGCCCATTAAGTCACCCAGCTTAGTTCTATGACTTGTCTGACCAAATACTGAACTACTATACCAGGATGTATATCAAAGTACAATTAAAAAAAAAAAGAAAATTTGTTATGATCAAGATATCAGCTGAGGAGGAGAGATGAGTGGGAGAGGGCCCTAGTCTATTGGGGTGGGGTGAAAGATAATATTTGCATAAGAGTATGGGTAAAGGATGCTTAAAGATTGACTTATACTTCATCTACTCTCTGCTCAGAGAATTGTGGACTTTTATAATTTTATTCTCAGCCCAATTTGATTCAATTCATACTTTGAACCCAAAGTAGAAGTAGATCTGAAGTAGAAAAATCAAATAAAGTTGATATCCTCCTCTCCAAAGAACTGAATCAAGATGAATAACTTTGCTAATACACTAAAATACACTGTAGTATTTTACACTTTTTCCTCTTCTCTCTCTCTCTCTCTCTTTCTCCTCGCCTTTACTCAAAAAAACCAAAGTTCTTCCCTTTTTCTCCCTTTCTTTGACTTGTCCTTCTTCTATTTACTTCAAAGGAGTCTCTTCCTCTTCTACAAAAACTCTACTTATCAAAGTCAGGTACAAACAAGTAGCATAGAGACTCTATCTTTGACCAATTTGCAAATTAATGTCAATCTGTATACATATCTTGATTTTATTAGCATTTTTTTTGGCTTTGCATACCAATAGGAAAAAATAACAAAAAAAAACTTAATTTAGATTAGACTTTGGGGAAATAAATTATGGAATGTAGTCTGGCTCAATAAATGAATTTGTGGTATTATGGAGAAATTTCTGAGAACCATTTTAAGCTCTTAGTATGCATTTGGGCTGTCATAGTAGATACGTACAGACCTTGAAAGTCAGCAAAACTCCAGCCAAAATAACTTCTCAGTCTGGGTTTAAACCACATACTATTAATATTAACATAAAAAAATTCAGCAGCTAACCAGAAGAAAAGGAAATGTTGTTTTGATGAAAATTACATTATAACAACTACATTTAATTTGGGAGATTTTCTCAAATCACTAAAAGATTATTATGTTCTTGTCAAAATACAAATGTAATAAAATATTTTCACATAACGTAACCTATTTGCACTGCTTTATGATTACAAGGTCAGAGTTTTTGAGGTTAAGGAGGAAGCTAAAGGACTTTTTCTGTGATAATTAAGAAAGCTGCACGGGGTGCTAGGGACTCTCCCAGCAAAAGTTGTAAACCAAAGGAAGCTATTTCCAAGTTCTCTCTGGACTTGGGCAATTGATGTCCTTAATCTGCTCTGTGACTGCCTAGCACCTACTACTCTGATAACCCAGTATGTCATACCCTGGACCTTACCCTACTTTTTGTCCTGCCTTAAAACTCATTTTTCCCCATAGAGTAGTGCATGAACTTTCAGAGTTGGAAGAGACCTTAGAAAATGATCTATTTCAATCTCCGATTCCATTTAAGTAACTTTTTGTAGCATCTTTTCCAACATGGTTGTTATGTAGCTTTTGGTTGAACTCTTGTCAAATTGGGGAAATACATACTCCCAGCTCTTGCTTTCTATTGGCTACAGCGGTCTTGATCTAGGTTCAACTGGTCTCGCAATGGTACTAAAATCATAAGGCCTGCTTGTACAATGTGAAAAAAAATTCATCCTTCTATGGGTGATGTCATGGGCCTTTGTCAATTTATCAATATATCCTGAATTCTGTTATTTTGATAGGGAGAGAGAGAGAGAGAGAGAGTGAGAGAGAGGGAGAGAGAGAGAATAATTTGTCCTTTCTTCTCCAGTGTCCCATGATATGTTAAAATAAAATTTCAATTGGTACTTCGAATATGCTATGTGAATACTTTTTTCCCCCTTTCCTTATATGGGTCTTGCATTCTGACTGCTTTCTCAGCCATTTTATAAATGTGCTGAAAGAGCCTCTATTTCTGAGTGTGGCTTAGGTGAATATTGGCCAGCCAACACATGCCCCTTAATGTGTCATTGCTTACATAACTCATTTGTAAAGATAGGTCAGTGAAGGATTGGTCTCTACCATCCATTTTCCCCCTCCTGGTGGCTAGAAAAATGGATTCCAGTTAGTAGTTGCTTTGACCCTGGGAAGAGAAAAGACCCTTTCTTTGATCATAAGGAGTCTTCTCACATGAATAGGAAGAAGTATAAGGAGGTCAGCTGTCTGTTCCCTATTCCATGTCCTTAATCTGTAAAACCACAAGCAGCTGATCACATAAGGTCATCCAGTGTTAGCCTTTTCACCCTCCTGCCCTCTTCCACTTTCTTTGACAGGCTGGGTTGTACCTACCACCCCAGTAGCTTCCCTTCCAACTCTTTCAAACCTCCTTCTTACACCAAGTTTCCTATACACACTGTTCCTATCACACACGCCCAGGCTCTCTCTTTCTCTAACATTGCTCAAACATTCTGCCTTAGATTCCCAGCCAGCCGTACACGCCCTGTGTGTGTGTTTCTCGCTCTAACATAGAAACACACACAGAGAAGCCCACGGATACGTGCAAGCTGGTCTTGGACCCGCTTTTTTCTCTCGTTTCAACACGCAGATAGGAACTGTCTCACATCACTGAAATGTAAAGGGGGCGGGGGGTAATCTTCAAGGACTCCTGAGCTCAATGTCACGCACGGAAGGAGTCCGGAGAAAGTGTTGAAAGAAGGGAGGGAGCAAAAGGAGAAGGCTCTTTTTCACCAGCAGAGGGCAGCCGAAGGGAAGGCAGCGCCGAGAGAGCGAGGTAGCCGAAGCAGCAGCCCGAGTGAGGCAGGCTGGAGAGAGTCAAGAGACTGGGTACTGCTCGGCTCGCTCCATCGGCAGCGGGAGCAGCGGCAGAAACGCCGCGGTGGTGGCGGCGGGAGCCAGACGGGGAGCCCGAGAGAGCAGGGCAGCGAGCCTCGGCTCCCTTTTGACTTTGCTTCTTCTGCCTTCCCCTTTGGCGAGCCTGGAGCTCCGCTCCCCCACCGACCACGTCCTCCAAGCATGGAAGGCGCTGGGAAGCCCAACTCCTCGTCCAGCAGCCGGGACGACGGCAATAGCGTCTTCCCCGTGAAGCCCCCAGCCTCTGGAGCTGGAGCCGCGGGGGCCGCGGCAGAGAAGAACCTGGGCAGCCCCCCGGGGGGCGGCAGCGGAGGCAACACCAAGGAGCATGGCAACTCCGTGTGCTTCAAGGTGGACGGGGGCAGCAGCGGCAGCGCGGGCGCCGGAGGCGAGGAGCCCGTGGTGGGCTTTGAGGATGCCGAGGGACCCCGGCGGCAGTACGGCTTCATGCAAAGGCAGTTCACTTCTATGCTGCAGCCGGGCGTCAACAAATTCTCCCTCCGCATGTTCGGCAGCCAGAAGGCGGTGGAGAAGGAGCAGGAAAGGGTTAAAACTGCAGGTTTCTGGATTATCCACCCTTATAGTGATTTCAGGTGAGGGGGCGGGGGTCTGGTCCTTGCCCCACCTTCCCTCAAATCTACTTCCTCTCTCTTGAGAGGGAGGTGCCCCTTTTCCCCCGGGATTGGGCTGGGGGCTGGCGGCGGGGTGGGGTACTAGTGCCTGCCGCTGCCATGGCAGGGAGTGCCTCACTTCTCTTCAACTAGTTTCTAGCAAGTCTAGGATAGAACCAGTACTTTAATCTTGACCAACTGTTAGGAGAGCGGTCTCCTTCGCTCCGACTTCAGTGGGGGGGGGGGGGTGTAGAGGCGAGAGTTACCACAAATCGGAGAGGTTTCAGTGGAAGCGGGCAAAGTTTTACCTGTAGAACATGCAAAGTGTAGAGCAGGGGGCAGAGAGATGCCCAGGGTATGTAGGATCTCTCAACACCTCGTCTGGTTGCTCTTGGTATGCTTTCTTCTCTAAGATATATCGTGATATTCTCTCTCTCTCTCTCTCTCTCTCTCTCTCTCTCTCTCTCTCTCTCTCTCTCTCTCTCTCTCTCTCTCTCTCTCTCTCTCTCTCT
>CM053594.1:306217043-306229428 GCA_028646575.1 Pseudocheirus occidentalis
CACTGTCCAAATCTTCAGATTTTCCATGCTGTTGTTTTCAGAGTTAATTTTGGGAAACTATATGCTTTCATATATTCACAAGTACATATTGAGCTCCATAGAAGTGGGAATAATATCTATCTATCTATCTGTCCATCCATTTCATGCTCCTCAGTGCCCTGCCATTTCACAGTGTTTGCCAGAGTTAAAGTTAGAATAGCAATTGACACTTTGGTATGTATTTTAAAATGTTAGGAGATTAAACCTTGTCTCTCTCTCTCTAGATTCTTTGCCTGCATTCAGAGTCTTTTAAATATATCTTTTTGGTTCCCTGAAGCACAATGATTCATTAGCACTCAAATATAATTATCTAGAGTAGCACTTATTCTAGTTGTTATATAATATACTGGAAGATAAAAAGTAAAGGAAAAGGGTTTAAATTGCAGTGCAAGTTCTTACTTAGCCAGATGAAAGAAGGAGTGCCTTTTATTTGATTTTACTATATCTTAAGGTCAGAGTCATTCCCCCTTAGGCCAAATCTCTAATGGGATAGTGACAATTAGTAGAAAATACGATTCAACAGGCATTTTGTCAATGTCATCTGATCAGAAAGTGAAAACTATTGGTCTTGAGACAGTTTAGAATATTTTTTCCCTTAGACTCTAATAATCTGCTAATATACTCCTATAAAGGGAAGTGAAAATCAAGACTCCTTCCAGTCATCAATTCTACATTATATAGTATGATATAGTATGATATATGACATGATTATATTTGTTTAACTAGATTTGCCTCTAATATAGAACTAACATGATTTTTTAAATTTACAAATTGGATTGCATAAATCCTCACTAGTTTCTTGGAAGATATCCTAAACATAGTCCAAATTAAAGTATTCTGTCAGTGTTAATATTGCTCCAAATACTCTTCTTCCCAGATGATATTGTCTTTGCTACATTTAGATCTTCACCCTGTAAAGCTTCCTTGGGGAAATGTAAGCAATGAAAAGATAATGGTTTAGCCATCATCCACTGGAACAGAAAAGTATCTAAGTCTATGAAAAGAACGTGTTGCCTAGACACTTTGACATATACCTGGATGGGCAGCATATTTGAGTTAATCTATGCATATCTCTTAACTAACATTTATATAATACTCTAATGTTTGTGACGTGATGTAAATATTATCTCATTTGATATACATATGTGTGTGTGTGTGTGTGTGTGTGAGAGAGAGAGACAGAGAGAGACAGAGAGAGACAGAGAGAGACAGAGAGAGACAGAGAAGAGAGAGACAGAGACAGAGAGATATAGGGAGGCAGGGGGAGAGAGACATGCACACACTAAAAAAAAATGGTTTCACAGATAAGTGAAAAGATGGTTGGATTTGGAGCCCTGTATGATCTGTGTAAAAAAAAGGAACGGTTGGACTAAATGACCTGTAAGAACACCTCTAAATCTATGATCTTGCAATAAAGTGGGCCCACAATTGAGTTGGGGAAGGAGACCAGATTGGATCAAAAATGAGGAAATCGAACAGTACTTTTGATGGTCCAAACTGCTCTATGCCACAAAAACCCAAATGTCAACATTGTCCTTATAATCCAAACCGGCTTCAGATCACAGAAAAATAAAAACAAATCTGCTTTTAAGTAACCAAAGGGTAATGAAAAAACACATAGGGAGGATAAATCGACCACAGCATAATTTCAGGGTTGCTTTATATGTGCTAAGTAGCTTAGAAGAAATAGAGAATCTATATGACTAGAAAATGAAGATAGGCTGATCATACAGCAAGAAAGATGGAGAACAAATGCCGTGGATGCTACCTTAGTGTCTAAGGATGATAAAAGAATAAAAAAAAGTCCTTTCACATTTGGGGAAGATCCTATGGAGAGGATTTATGGAAAGGCATAGATAAAAATCACATAGAAAAATACATTTGGAACCTTTGAGACTTATATTAGGGGGATGTGGTATTCACATGGATACAATCAGAGATCCAGTGGTGAAATTAGAGACAAGTCTAAGCAATATCCCCCAAACTTAGGTTTAACTTACACAATATAGACTATTAAAAAGAAATTCCCTAGAGGTGGGCTTGCACCAGTTTTAATATTTGCTTAAAGAGCATAAATAGTTGTTTAGTGTGAAAAACAAATTCCCCCAAAATTGATATTAATTTCCTCCAATTCTGTGAGGACTTTCCTTGCCCGGCTTACTAAACAAATTTATAAGGTCCTTTGTCCTTTTTCTAGTGTATTGTGTACCAGGTATGGAGTCAGGAAGACTAATCTACTGACTTCAAATCTGGCCTGAGACACTTACTAGCTGTGTTACCCTGGATAAGACACTTAACCCTATTTGCCTCAGTTTCCTCATCTGTAAAATGATCTGGAGAAGGAAATTACAAACTACTCCAGTATCTTTGCCAAGAAAACTCAATAGGGTCATGAAGAGTCAGACATAACAAAAGAATAATTGAATGTCATTGTCCTTTTCTATTCCCTCCTTCTCCTCATCCCCCTCCTTTCCTCATTTTCTAGGCATAATAATTTAAAATTCTGTGTGGTCTTTAGTAATAGTTGAATGCATATTTATTTTGATTTTTAAACAAAATTCATTGTTTAAAACTGTTCTAACTTTTACTGTAGTTCAACATCAGTGATCTAAATTTAGAGCATAGAAAGCATCTTGCTCAGTGAAATTTAATTTAATTTATAACTTGCATAGAAATCATTCTTTCCCTCTGATAGGATATCAAGTGAAAGATCAAGGGGTTGAACTAACTGATATCTAAGGTAACTTCCAATTCTGTTACAAGTTCAAACCCAAACTGAGCTAAACTAAGACTTGCTAAAGCCCTTATTAGCTTAAAAAAGCCAAGGTTCCCCACTGGGGATCCTGGGCCATTTACAGTTGTCCTAATTTCTATCTGGTCACTGGAAACAGATGACTCAAGAGGTAAAAGTGAGCCTGGTGACTTTGCACAGCTTTCTTTAACTCAAATTCAATTCACTTGCATGTCATGGCATCACCTGCTTGATATTATGATCCTTGAGAATGAAGGAAGAACACACAACAGCAGATCCACCCACATTAATACACACTTCTCATTTGCCTCTAAATAGGTCCACATTCCAACTCGGGGTCCATCAGCTCTTCCCCAAATATGTTTCCTTCCACCTCTTTGTGCACAGCTTACTGGACCTCAGAAGAGCCAATCCAATATTTACATTAGAAAGTATTCATAGTCATAGTGTATTTGTGAAGATCAAAACTCCCTTTTAGGCCTTTGTGGGATCTATCTATGTATAAAAAAAGCCTGGAATGTTGTTTACCTGGTAGGAAGCAGTGGTATTATCCCTTGCCTTAGCTTGTATCTATCCTTTTTTTCTCACCCCACTCATCTATACTGAAGAATGGAAGAGACTTAGATTTCAAAAACTAGGAAACTTCAAACTTTATAGTTTCAGGGAAGATATTGGGCAAATAGCCATTGTCTAGCTTAGAGTTTTGCCTTCAGAGAGGAAAATTTGTAAGGTATATAAAGTGACCGCTATAGGCTAGGATGAGGTTTGGGAGCACTTAGATCAGGAAAAAAGAGTTCAAAGAAAAGACAAAGCCCATGGCCCTTAGTGGAGATGTTGCATGTTGATAAACAAAATAGTCTAGTATCTGGATTTGAGGATCTCCTCCTCCTGGGGAGATTTACAGTTGCAGGAACTAAGAATATAAGGGAACAAAGATGGAAAAGAAAGTTAATTCTATTTGGGCACAGGTTTTCTGCTTTATTCCCCCAAAAGAACGGGGAAATCCTGTGGCCTTACTTAATCTGAAAAATCATGGAAAGCATGCTTTTCTTTGAAGAGATAGCTAAATTATTTTAATCTGAGCCAGAAGTTTAAGATTATGTGGCTGGCAGAGCAATCTGCTGGAACATGTCTGACAGAGACAGCCAAGCAGCTTCTAAGGAAGATTATGTTTCCAATGGAATGGAATGAAGCTGAGAATTTGTGGTAGCATCTGACCCAACAGAAACCATAAGATCAATGGGGAGCAGAGCTATCAGGAGAGGCACAAAAGTACTACACAAAAAAATCTTCATCCTCTAGCAGCAGAAATATGATCTGCTCCTCCAAACAAACAAATGATGAAAAAAAACCATTCTCAATGTGAGTGCATCTCTATGTGTTTTCACTAATGCTAAGTATATTTGAGGTAGAATGCATCTAGGTTAATAAAGAATTTGTTTTGTTGCTACTTTTTTATTATTCCATTTCGTTGTTATTGTCTCAGTTGTTTTTCAGTTGTGTTCAACTCTTTATGACTCCCATTGGGTGTTTTCTTGGCAAAGATACTGGAGTGGTTTGTCCTTTCCTTCTCCAGCTCAGTTTACAGATGAGGTAACTGAGGGAAACAGGGTTAAGTAGTTGCCCAGGGTCACATAGCTAGTAATTGTCTAAGCTGGATTTGAACTCTGGAAGATGAGTAAGGAAGACTCTAAACATGGCACTCTAGCTTCTGCTCCACCTAGTCATCCATTCTGTTTTATTAAATAGTAAAAACTGAATTAAATTTGAGTAAATTTTGCCCAATGACTATTAAATATAAAGCATCATCAAGAGATTTATAAGCCCTGATTTTAGGGTGCAAACCTCCAACATACATTGAAGCTTGGGAAGCCATTCCCTGGGATGTGTACCCTAAGAATTGATCTGATCACAGTCTCACTATCCTGTTATTATCCCATGATGATTACCAATGGATCCAGGCTTATGCCTCTCCATTAAACTCCATAGGTTGGGCTTGTGTCTCTTAGCCTAGTTACAGAATCATTCACTCTCCATGCACTCAAAAGGGAAGCAGCTCCAAGGATATGAATTTGATAATTGATCTTTTCTAGGTTTTTCCACATCCCATTTTATATTCTTTCTCTTAAAAATATTTTATTTTTTTACAATTATATGTAAAAATGGTTTAAAAAATATTTGTGTTTTAAAATTTTTGAGTTCTAAATTCTCTCTCTCTCCCTTCCTCCCTCTCCTCTCTCTTAGGTGACAAAGCAATTTGATACAGATTTTCCATTGTATACTCTTTCAAAAACTCACCCTCAATATTGAATACTCCCACCTGCTCAATAGCCATTATGCTAATGTACTCTATTAAATCAGAAAAATAATTATTAAGTCCTTATTTGTTCACTTATGCCATCAGCAAAAAAGGAAAATCAGTATCCATCCTTAAGAAATTGACATTTGTTAGCTGTTGTAGAATGGTAACAGAGAAATGAATACAAGATAATTATAGGAGGGAATTGAACTTATTACTAGGAAGATCTGGGATGGTTTTCCATCACTGAGCTTTCAAGAAAGTTAAGATTTATTAAGTTTCTTATATTCTGCACACACTTTTTTTTTAAAGCATGGGGATGTGAAATGGAACACAGAAGGAACAGCTAGTTACTGGAGCAGTGTTGATGAATCATTGAGTACTGTACTGTATGGCCAGTCTTGTCATAGACACTGGAGCTACAGATACACGAATGAATCAATCCATTCTCATAAAGATATTATAGTATAATTGAGTATGAAGAGGGCCATTATGAAATAAGGCCAGAAAGTAAGATTAAAGTCAAGTTGTAGAAGACTTTAAATGTCAGGGAAAGGATTTTTTTTTAAACTTAGAAGCAATAGGGAGACAGCAGAATTTTTTTAAGCATGAAAATGAAATTGTCAGAATTATGCTATAGGAAGATTATTCTGACAAATGTGAAGGCTATATAAAGGAGAAGAGACAGATTATTAGTATGCAGACCAGTAAGGAACCATTAAATAGTCAAAGCCATATTTGATAAGGACCTAAGCTAGAGTGGTGGTTGCATTAGTGGAGTGAAGGGGACAGATTCAGGAGATGTTGTGGTTGAATTGATAGGACTTGCCAACTGATTGGATATGGGAAGGAGAAAAGGGACGAAAGAGGAGTAAAGAATCATCTTGAGGCTCTGAACCTTAGTAGCCTGACATGGAGTACGGTTGTTCCTTCTGTAGAAATAAAGAAGCATGCAGGGACAAGCTTGTGTGGAAGAAAACAAGTTACATTTTGGGTATTTTGAATTTGGGACATTTAATTTGAGATGTCAAGGCAGCAGTTTGGAAAATATGACAAGCTCAGGAGAGAAATTAGGACTAGGTCTACAGATTAGGTTATCTGATGAAAAGATAATCAAGAGATGACATGTAGAGAAAAAAACATAGGATAGAGCCTGTGGGTGGGGTTGGGATCCATGATTAAAGAGCAGGAGATGGATTATAATTGAACAAAGGAGAATGAGGAGTACCAGAAAAGTAGGAGGAGAACCAGAAAAAAAAAGCAGTGTTACTGAAACCATGGAAGGAGAGAGTAGCTAGGAGAATGGGGGTGGTCAACACCACCAGATGCTATTGAGAAATCAAGGATAAAGACTTAGGAATTGCTACATGAATTAATAATTCAAAGGACATTGGTAATCTTGGAAAGAACAATTTCAGTTGACAGGCTAGGTAAAAAGGCAGATTGCAAAGTGTAACAAAGTGAATGGGAGGAGAAAAAGCAGATTTGATCAGCGCAGAAAAATTCTAGAACTTTAGCTGTGGAAATCTGAGGAGATATAAAACAATCACTTGGGAGAATCACAAGATTAAGTGAATGGTTTTATTTTTAAGGATTTAAAAAAAGACATTGATATATTTGCTTGATGAAGCATATAACACACATCTTGACAGATGATAGATTCAGAGTTCAGAGTAAAGCATATATTTCTCAGTCAAGACCAATGCGGGAATTTGTTTTGCTCCATTATGCAAATCTGTTAAAAGCATTGTTTTTCTTTCTCTCCTAACAGCAACAGTAAGGAAGAAATAAAATAGATATCTGTAAATTGAAACAAAAAAGACTCCAGTATATTTGCCTGCAATGTGGCAAGAGAAATAAAGCATGAAGGAGTAGGGATAGAATTTTCTCTCAAGACCCCACAATGGAGAGGTAAAGGAAGGGATGGAATCATAAGAAACATAAGAAGGCTTGGCAAGAAGAACTTCATCTTCAAAAGAAGATGGAGTAAAGAAAAAGGGAATGGGACATGAATTAGTGGGATTTTTGAGTTGTAAAGTAGGAGAGGAAGAAAATTTGCATCTAATAGCCTTAATTTTCTCAAAGAGAGAAGTTCTCTATTGACAAAGATGGAAGAGTAGTATAGAAAGTTTGCAGAGGTAACCTTTGCAAAAGTCCCTTTTAGGTGTATGAGAAAGTTAATCAGGGAAGGGGGAAAAGGTGTATCATGCAGCAATGAGGAGCTAGTTGAAATTTGATAGACAACTAGCCTAACTGTGGATTTCCTTCATCATTACATGGTACATATAACCAAAGCTTGTGATTTGATAAGGCATGGGGGTTAAAGCACCAAGAAATTCCCTGATAGAAGACAATGATGAACTGCTTCAGTAGAGGGTCAGAGTAGTGAAGTGAGGAAAGTGAAGTTCACTTTTACAAAGAGTATGAAAATAGAAACAGTGGAAAGGAGGGACTCAAAGCCATGGGCAAGACCTACAAAATATTTAGGCAGAGTCAGGCAGATAGAGAGGGAGGAGGATAAACAATTATGATCAGGGACAGAAACATCAATATTCAAGGTAATATAGGAAAAACAGTAATGTTGATCAACTCTGGTATCCATTTGGATGACTGAAATAGAATCAATATTCTGGTCATGAGAGTTTAAGAAATTGTTGGATTGGGATGCAAGGTTTAAGGAAAAAGACAATCAAATGATACGTATTAAAGTTTGTTAACTATGAAGTTGGAGTGGAGGAGACTAAGTCTTTTAGCCAGGGTACTGAGTTCGTTGTGAAAGGAGGGTTGTGTGACTCCAAGGCTAACACTAGTAGACTACTGCAACAACAGTCTGGATAGACAGATAACAGGAACCTCAGAGAAAGAGAGGTCACTAAATGATTGGGAGGGGAGGAGGTGAAGGAAGCAAAGGGAATTTCTGGAAGTAGAAATGAGGAGTAGGTAGTACACCTCCTCTGTGGGAAAAAGCATGAGATCCATGACATGAGACCCAGGCATCCCTCCCTCCTTGCCTGTATTGCTAACTGCTTTCTTCCTCATTAGGCATAATAGATATTATTTTTATCAGTGGAACATGTTCCATTCTGGACAATGAGCTCACTGGGCAGTAACGCTTCAGTTTTGAGGAAAGGTTTATTCAAAATGAATTCCTCATTCTCCTAGTCTATTGACATAACTGCAAACCAAGTAGACTGAATTTAGCACTAACCATGACGATAACCACGAAAACTCTCTTGTTTTTATCCCCAATGGACACAGTCTCTGAGGCTGTGATGACTGTTGTCATGACATTTGCAGAAAATATTCCAGATCTATAATCTATAAGAATTCCAGATCTATAAAGTGTGCAGAGTTAGGAAATATGAATAGAACTTCATCACTGACTCTCTGATCCTTCATCCCAAAGATAAAGTCAGAGATGTTTTTGAAGCCAGGTCAAAGCATGGCTTCTGCAGAATCCCATTGCAGAAGATGACAAGATGAATAGCTGCCTAATGGGAATCACATTCTCTAGGGTAACCTTTATTTCTTAAGAAGAAATACGGCCACTTCTTGGGTAAGATCATGACAAAGTAGGAGGATTTAGTGATGGCTTCTGCAGGCATCACAGTAATGGAAGCAAATGAAATCTTGCATCAGAACAAGAAGGGTGAAGCTGCTCATTATGAATGATAATTATGAGCTATTGGCTATAATGAATGAAATGGAACTGAAGAATTTGCAAAACACACTAGCATTCAAGAACACTAAAAATGCAGCTGCTGTGTGGAGTAGTCACTAGCACTCACAAAGATGACAAGTATTAGCTTGATCTGCCAACCCAGACTGGTCTTAATATAGTTTCATTGGACTCTTCCCAAGGAAATTCAATTTTCTGAATTAACATGATCAAGTATATCAAATAGGAATTCCACAACTTCCAAATAATCAGTAACAATGTTTTATCAGATGCACAAAAGAAAAACCTGATTGATACGGTAGGAGACTCCCATTGGATCAGCTAGAGTAGTGGCCCCATTTGCATTTTATAGAAAGTGCTACCACGTAGACAGTCAAGGCAATGGCTATATTCAACACCTTGGAATATGCGTGGTACTTTGGTGTCCTAATCATTGCTAATGGTTTCATTAAGAATATGGTCTCTTTTGCCAAAACCCTTTCCCTTGGGGCTTCTACAATCACTGTGGCTTCTCTGTTGATGGACACCTGAGAGGACCCAGGTGAGTGAAAATTGATATGAGAAACATTTATTAATTTCTTACTATTTCCAGAATTATGCTAAGCACTGGAGATATAAATAAGAAAAAGAAAGATAGTACCTGTCCTTAAGTAACTTGCAACATAATGGGGGAAGACAACCCAAAAAAGGAAATAGAAGAGTGGGGAAAGTGGGGGGTGTCAGAGGGTACCCTGCACAGGGACATGATGATGATGGGGGAGTCAAACTGAGCACAGAAGCTGGTGGCAAATGGTGAGATGATTGGGATTTTGATCGCTTCGTAAAAGAAATATGTAAGAGTAGTTTTTTTCCTCCACCTTCTGCCTTCTAATCAGAGGGGAAGAAACAACTGATGAGGTATGTGTACCAAAGCTAAAGCAATCTCCCTGATGGTGAGTTCCCTGGTAAGTAAGTCATCTCTGATGGGATATAGCTAATGAAATATTGGGGGATGGACTCACTAGATGCCACTGACAATAACTAAATTAGCCGAATCTATTAATACAGTGAAAGAAACAAGATGTGACATTGGTTGTGTATGACAAAAGATCCATCCACAAATTCATTGTTTACTTGACTGCTGACATCCAGCCAAGATATTAGTGCCATGAATTTAACTCAAGTCAGAGCCACGATATACTCAGGGGACCTGAAATTTGAGAAGAGGGCATCAACTGCACAGATGGAGATAGTGCCCATGGACTTGACTTGTATGAAAAGAGACTTCTCAGAAATGACCTTATCTGTTTTTGCTGTTCCAAAGCTAGAAATATATCTCTATAGATATGCCTCAAGACAACTCTAGATGTCTATCTTTATAGATATAATTTTTTTTGAAGAGGAAATATACCTACAGTTCCTCATGGCCTAGTAAACTACTAGACCAGTGGTTCTCAACCTGTGTGTCACAACCCCTTTGGGGTTGAACGACCCTTTCACAAGGGTCGCCTAAGACCATTGGAACACACATATTTCTGATGGTCTTAGGAACCAAGACACTGCTCCTCTATCCATCTCCAGGCGGGTCTGCCTACATGCAGATATGCCCACATTTGAGTATTAAAGGGTTGTGGCATTAAGAAGGTTGAGAACCACAGTACTAGACTTTTACAGAGGATGGCAAGGGATCATAACTTCTGGAGAGAGTAAGATGTTTATGAGATGAAGGAGATAGTAGGATTGTGGAAAAAGAGCTCTAAGAGAAATGGAAGTTTATGAAAATGGAAGGAGGAGTGAGGCAGAATAGGAGGAATAGGAATAGAACAGGAAGGCTGAGTACGAGAACTAGGAAAGATTAGAGTTGAAGGGAGAGGGAGAGGCAGTGATGGCAGAGGACTGGGACCTCACCCTCCCAAAAGAATGGCTAAATCACTGGGCCTGAGGAAGTAGAGAGGCCCTGAGGAAGTGCCAGTTGAATAGAGCTGCCATACTCAAAGATCTTTGATGATGGAGGGTGTATTGGGAAAATGCCTTTCCCAATTCTCAGCACAATGTCTTCCCTCTAACACTAATCTTCAGTAATTTATTTTGTATATATCTTGTTTCTGCATAATTATTTGCATATTTTCTCCCTGATTAGACCGTAAGCTCTTTGAGGAGCCATATTTTTGTCTTTATATCTGTGCTGCTTTCTATAGTGACTGGCATATATTAGGTGCTTAATAAATGCTTGCTGACCTGAGCAATACAATCATTTTTGATTCTACAGGAAAATAAAAGTAAACATATAATTGCTTTTTAAAAATTTTATTGGAAACATAAAGTGATTTGAATATCATGGCATAGTTAATGGCAAGAGATGATACTTGAACCCAAGTATCTTCCCTTGAAATCCATTTTCTTCACTCTTTCCACCAAGCTATAGAACACGAATCAAAGGCAAAATATTTCAAACAGCCAGATTTTCAGAGAGAATTAAAAGAATAAGTATCAAATAATAGGATATCATTATTATTGGGGATTTAGCTATTTAACAAAGCAATTCATATTAGAAAACAAACAAAAAAGAGTAGAACTTCCCTTTGGAGGTAAAAAAAAAAGGTAGCATCACAGAGTACAGTGGTGAGCCTATTTTGATATCACAGAATATTCTCTCAATTCAGTTGACTTCACATATTCAATTATGTAGAGCAAATCACTTAAGATTTCTGTGCCTTAGTAATCATATACATATACATATTACACACATATAAAACACATGTATATATAAATATACATTTATAGGCATATTGCATGCATATAAAAACCTAATACCTACAAATTTCAAAGGTAAGAGTGGCTTTTTTAAAAAATTATTTTGTTTTATTTTTGGAGGGCAATTGGGGTTAAGTGACTTGCCCAAAGTCACATGATTAGTGAGTGTGTCAAGTGTCTGAGGCCATATTTGAACTCAGGTCCTCCTGACTCCAGGGCCAGTGCTCTACTCACTGTGCCACCTAGCTGTGCCTACAGAGGTTTTTTTTTTTTAAAGCATGAACAGTATAATGCATATACTATTAGCTTATCTAAAGTCATCACAGAAAGAAAAGGTATGATTCTCTGTTTTTATTGCCATCTTGTTATGAAAACAAGATTTGAGCCATGATCAAACAACCAAGATGAAAATATTGTGGAAAATCATCAAGTACAAAATAAAGGAAAGATCAAGAGCCAGAGGGAGAAAATGTTTTGATGGAAGTAAGAGTAAAATTGAAAACTCTAATAAAATTAACTTTAAAAAAACCACAAGGCAATTCATTACTTTGGGAACAGAGTGAAATGATTACTGCCACTAGCCTGGAAACCTTCAGTTTGGAATTATTCACTTAGAAAGATGTTAGGGGGAGGAGCCAAGATGGTGGCTTAGAAGCAGCAAAGCACCACAGCTCCCACACAAACACACTAAAAAACTCATAAAATGGGACGCTAAACAGATTTTCAAGCTCCAAAACTCTCCAAAAGACAGAAAGCACATCTGTTACTACAGGCAGCGCAGCAGGCGGGGCTCTTCACAGCAGTCTGGGACCGGCTGCCGAAACCCCGGCCGGTCAAGCCCTGGGGCATCGGGTGGGGAGCCGCGTCTATCGGAGAGCTGATC
>CM053594.1:306229928-306254346 GCA_028646575.1 Pseudocheirus occidentalis
GCAGATGATTCTGAGATCTATATCTTCTTAGATCTACTTCTTAGACATGTTGAACTGAATGTTATGTAGATATGTCAGATTCAACATATCCCAAATAGAACTTATTATCTTTCCCCCCAAAATAACCTTTCCCCTCTTCTGAACTTCCTTATTGCTGCAGAGGACAACATCATCATTGCAGTCACCTAGTCTGGAAACCTTGGTGTCATCCTTGATTCTTCATTTATACTAACTACTCCACATGACCAAATTGCTGCCAAGATTTGTCACTTCTTGCTTTGCAAAATTTCTTATATCCATTTTCTTTTCTCAACTCAAAATGCTGCTGCTCTAGAACAAGCCATCATCAATTTATGCCTTGATTTTTGGGATATCCTTCTGGTTGGTATCCTTCCTTCAAGTGTCTTCTCATTCCAATCCATTTTCCATTCGATTGCCAAAGTGGTATTCTCCAAATGCTGACTTTGTCAAGATGGTAATCAATTCACTTCAATGGTCCCTATTACCTCCAGGACAGAGGTGGGGAACCTGTGGACTTGAGGCCACATGTAGCTGTCTAGGTCCTTGGGTCTGACCTATTGACTGAGTCCAAGTTTTCCAGAAGAAATCAGAACAAATAAAAATTAAGGGGATTTTTTTATGTGAAGTTTGAATTCAGTCAAATGGCCACACTTGAGGACCTAGAGTACCACTTGTAATCTCAAAGCCACAGGTTCCTGACCCCTGCTCTAGGATCAAATATAAAATCTTTTTATTGGTTATGAAATTTCTACATAAAACTTTCCCTTTTTGTCTTTCCAGTCTTCTTATATTTACCCCACCCCCACATTATACATTTCATTGACATTGACTCTCTTGATATTCCTCGCATAAGGCTGATTCCATAATTTTGAGTTTCCCATTATGCATACCTGGAATGTTCTCACTCTTCACCTCTACCTTTGGACTTCTCTGATTTCTTTAAATAACTCACAATCCCACCTCCTAGAGGAAGCTTTTGCAGAAAGTCCCTTTATCCCCCATTGCTATTGACTTCTTTGAAATTATCTTCCATTTACATTCTATATACTTTGCGGTTTGTTTTTTTTTTGCATATTGTCTTCCCTATTAGACTGTGAGCTAGTTGAGGTCAGGTACTCCTTTCTAATATCTCCAGTGGTTAGCTCAGTGCCTGGCATATAATGAACATTTAATAAATGTTAATGAATAATCTTGTTCTGGGGAAGAAATACTAAACATGCCAATTACTGAACACAATGAAAAGAATTATAATCCATAAAAGCACTGGGAGAAAGGGTTTAATGTTAAACAAAGACTAAAAAAAATAAACAATTAAAGAAAATTACTTTCGGGGCAGCTAGGTGGCACAATGAATAGAGCACCAGCTCTGGAGTCAGGAGTACCTGAGTTCAAATCCAACCTCAGACACTTAACACAAAAAACTAGCCGTGTGATCTTGTGCAAGTCACTTAACCCCAACTGCCCTTCAAAAAAAGCAAAAAAAAAAAAAAAAGAAAATTACTTTCACTAAAGGAAAAAAACAAAGATGTAAAAAAAAAACCTTTTTGGATATAGTCAAAACAGTCCTCAGTGGAAAATGTGTATCTTAAGACACTTTCATCAATGAAAGAGAGAATCAATGAATTAGGCAAACACCTAGCAGAAAAAATCCCAGAAAAACAATAATAAAAAATTCCAACCAGGCAAAAAAAATTTAATTGTGAAAATCATGTAAAAATACAAAAGGTGAAATAATAAATGAAATTAGGAATTAAGGAAAAAATCTAATAAAACAGAACCATGAATTAGTCTGTTTTTAAGGTAAGAGTATCAAATGGCCATATATAAAAAAAGGAAACATCACAACGAATGAGGAAGGAAATGGCATTTAAAATAATAGTTTTATCCATTTTTATGTTATTAATGAATATTCAATAATATCTAACGTACCTAGATCATTAGAATAAAGACTTAAATAATATTTCTAGGAAAAGATAATGAGTAAGCAATAAAGTAAGCCCTCAAAATGGGTGGAAATACTCAGATTCTATCAAACTTCCAAAATAAAATGACTTATGGTTTTGCATAAATTGTTCACAAAAATAGGGAAAGATCTTATTCTACTAATCTCTTTCTCTCTAATACAAATGTGAGCCTGACATAAAAATCTTACAGAGAAAAGCCAGAGAAAGGAAACTATACATTGATATATACAATTAATATTAGTGTTAAAAATATCAAATAAATGGCAAAAGGCTAGCAAAATATTTTTGCCAAGATTCTATAATTTGGCTACATTCTCCTAGGAATAAAGATTGGCTCAGTTTTAGAGAAACTGTATGCATAATACATCAAATAATTAAAATATAACAAAAAATTTTTTGTTTTGCTTATAAAGTAAAAGCTTTTGATAAAATACAAAATGTAGTGTCTATACTGTCAAAACACTAAGAATGATCATGACTGAGTCATGCCAATATAATAAATATAATAATATCACCTCAATTGATTTATAGATTTGGTGCCATACAAATCAAACTACCAAAGGATTACTTTATAGAACCATATAAATTATAACAAAATTCACCTGGAGTAACAAAAGGTCATAATTTCAAGGGAAACAATGAAAAAAGTGGAATGGAAGGATACATAATTCTAGCAAATCTCAAACTATATTACAAAGCTGTAACCATCTGAAAATGTTAGTATTGTTAGAAAGAGAGAAGAGCTGGAATAAACTAGGTGTGCAAAATTCAGAAACCATTAAACATAGTAGCATGGTGTTAGTCAAGGACATAAACTATGGGGGATTGAGGAAGAATGCTATTAGAAAAATTGCAAATCTTTTGGGAGAAATTAGGTTTACTTGAATATCTCTCACTACATAATATAGTAAGTTATTCAAAGGTTATATGGCAGAATAAACATTCTCTTCTCTTCTCAGTTCATTAGATTCCTTCCTGCATGGAAAGAAATTTGGAGTCAGAAAACCTGGGTTAAATGGGTGACCACGTGTTCTATTGCCTCAATTTACTTATCTATAAAAATAGATTACACAATGCCCATACTACCTACTACCAGTACCTGCTACATATAATTGTGAGTCAAGTGTTTTATAAACTATAAATTACAATATAAATGTAAACAACTTCAAAGAAACATTCATACCCCAAATGTCCCTACATCTTGTAAGGTCATTTTCATCAGGGAGACTGAGGGATCTTGATTACCTCTTTGAAATAATCTGATGTCTAAACCAAAAAAATCTGAAACACATTTTGAAGATTCTTTTTAAAAGTCTTTGCTAATGACTTTGTAATTTTTTGTTTTGTTTGTTTTTGGAGGGTGAATTTGTTAATTTATTTCTCTGGAATAAGACATGTGATTAAAAATTCTTTTTTTTTCCACATAGAATAATTTCATTTGATATTGATTTTATATTGCACATCTATTCTTGAAACTTTGAATAAACTGGAGCTAGGGTAAGAGGATAAGAGGAAAACTATTTGAACATATGAATCATTTAAAAAATACAAAACAAAAAGTTGAGAGCAGAGACAGATAAAAAATAAAATGGAGAATTACTGGGTTATCCAGGTATAGGTATTGAGCTAGTAATTGGAATATATGACTAGAATTTTGTGGAGAAATAAGGTTGCATACATATAAGGTCTCTCAAAAATCTTAGTGCAGTTTTAAAATATAAAGTAATTAAAGCTTAAAATTGTGCCAAGACTTTTGGGATACCCTGTATACACCAGGAGTAGAGGGACTAGTAACCATTTATCAGATTGCTTGTCTATTCAATTCACCCAGGTAGAAGAGAATAGTCTGCTTCTGGACAGTAATGATAGATAATGGAACCATGTAAAAGTTTATTCAATACTTGGAGACAGTTATTATGCGTTTATATTTCTTTTTTTTCTAAGTTAATATTCTAGGCCCCTTCAAATAATCCTCCTATGATAAAATTGTTAATTCTACCACCCTTCCATTCTGTCTTCTCTGGATTTGTTCCACAATGTCAACATTCATCCTAAAATTAAGCACCCTGTACTTAAAAAAAAAAAAAACAAAACAGAAGGGAAGTGTTAAAGAATGCAATGAGATTGTTACCTCTTTTGCTTAATTCAACCAAATAAAGTTTTATTAGTATAACAAGGAGGTAGTGAGAAAGCATTGCCATATTTGGTTGATGGAATCATCAACAAGGAAGATGCTAGGGATTCTCATTCCAGAGATTCATGATGACATGTTATGGGAGTACTTTAGAAAGATTAGGGGAATGAGTAGATATTCCATAACTGATTCCAATATGCTACCTAAGTTGTGAAGAAATCCTTTTTAATTGACTATGAGGTTGCAACAGAAGTGACTTCAAAATGTCATTCTATTTAACCCACTCATTTTATAAGGAGAACATTGAAACTCAGCGAAGTTAAGTAACTGTCTGAGATCGCACAAGTAGTCCAATCAGAAGTCTGATTGACTTAAAACCAGTGTTATTTCCACTTCATTTTGTATATTCTCATGGTCCTTCTTATTTCATTCTTCATCAATTCATATAAATCTTCACATTTCCTCCAGAATCTCAAAGGCATATTCTTTAAGAAAAAATTGTAAAAAAAAAAAAAAAAAAGCAACAACTAAGAATAGTCACAAATTCGTCAGCCATTCCCCAATAGTCACCCAACTTTTTCAGGTTTTTTTCCATAAAACTTTTGCTTTTTAATGTTTTGGAATATTTTGGAAATTTCTTGTTTCTATTCTTAAATTTCCTTCAGTATTTGTGTATGAATTAGTTGTGAAGTGAAATCTCATTTTCATTTTCTTTATTTTTAACGATCTGGAATATTCTTTCATATGATTGTTGATAGTTTATATTTCTTCTTTCAAAAAGTCTTGTTTTCAACAAATACCTATTTAAAGAAAGCATTTTTTAAATTTTTATTAAAGTTATTAAGTTTTTCTTATGGCAAAACATTACTTATAAAGAATGTAAGCGATTCATCAGTTTTTAATGGAAGATAAATGACATGGTTTCTGCTACTAAAGAATTCCACCCCCAGTAGATCTCTTGCAGATACTCAAAGCTATTATGTTTGTTGCTAAACTCTAGCCTTGGAGTAGGGAGAGGGATTTTATAAGACCAAAATATCATTTTTCTCACCCTAAATAATTTTCTCTCATTAATAAAGTAGTTCCTACCATTAGCCACCGGGAGGTAGCAACTGTATTGTGTTTTCTGGATTTAAGTGAGTTTTAGCTATTCAGGCAAAATGTAATTTTAACTATTGTGCTGGCAATAATAACCTCTCTTCAGCTCCTCAAACACACACATTGAAATAGAGAATTGATTAATAAGGTCAAAGTGATGGAACTAGTAGATGGAAGGACTAACAAAGCAGACATAGGCTTTATCTCACCACCTCCACATTTCTTTGAGAAGTAAAACATTTTAAAGTCTTAGTATTATTTATGAAAGTTTTAAAAACTGATTAAGAAAGAGACTGCATCATGGTAACTGGCTAGAGAAAATCAGAGAATAATGTCCAATATAAGAAGATTATTTGTAAATATATAACTACAGTATCCCCTATAGAAGAAGGAAACCATTCCTTTGTAGATGTTTGTTTTTTAAATAGTTTTCCAATTTTTGATTCAAGTCCCTAATAGTTCTTTCAACTGGATTAGTATTAAACATTTGTGGACTCACCAATTCAAGTAAATATTCATTTCTCAACATCTTAGTCCAAACTTCAGTGATATGGAAATTCTTAGCCTAATAGTATCTTCTGGAAGAAATAGAATAGTTCTTGACAGGTCCTTGACTGGGCCCCAGGATGCCTGTGTTAAAGTACCAGCTCTGCCTCTCATCAGCCTGGATATGTGGGGTCATCCACTTTACCCCTAAGCATATTTGGTTTCCTTGACTATAGAATGTGGAAGTTGAACTGAATGAGTTCAAATATCCCTTCCAGCTCTGTAATTCTATGACTCTGAGACCAAATCCTCTGCTGAGTGTCTGGGTTAAAAAACCAACAATTGTAGAAATGTAATAAAAATATTGTGTTTTCCAAAGGTTTGATCTTTTTTGATCAAACTTTCAATAACGGTCAAGTCATAATTTTTTCCCCCAAAATAATTCACTTCTCTTTAATCACTATTCAGTTACAATTCTCTAATGAATGCTAACAGTATCATAGGACAGTGGTCTAGGTGTCTGATTAACACTAATGATTTCCTTTACAAAACAAATATTACCCCCAAATCTCATGCCTCAGTAATTCACTTAAAGCTTATTTAGCAATAGTGGTCTTTACTAGGAATATACATTCATTTTTGTATTCAATGAATATTTTGTCTATTTCTACCACTGTCCATGTCTCTTCTTGCCTTCCACATTATCTTCCTTCATCCTCCTTCCCACCACTCCCGCCACACAAACACACACAGAGGCATTGACCTTACTGGTTTTGAGCAATAAAAGAAATGCCCTAAGTTTATTGTGATGGAAACATGTTAATATGTTTTTAAATGGTATTGTCTTTGTTTTGATAATATGCAACTTCAGAGGTCTTTTTTCTCATGGAATTAACCTTTTAGGTAATCTGTGGAACAGTGTTTATTTGATCTAGGATTTAGAAGGTAAATACAACTGCTACTTTGTTTAAGCTATTTGTTTTTAATTTCTTATTACAAATTTCAAATAAACAAAGCTTAGTATTCTCACAATAAACTAATCTTTTATGGGAGAATTTTTTCCCAACTTAATGTTTCTGCGTTCCAACTCAGTTTTTTGTTTTCTGAGCTGAGTGGACATTTAGAATGGAATTTCCTCATTTTTGCTCTTTATTTCCTCTTCTGATTCCATGTATTGATTCATTCATCATGGAACTCTTCTCTGGAGGTCAGAGTTTAATTGAAGTAAGTGGAAAATATCCTCAACTGACGATGTCTTCCATTTTTTATATATGCTTTTGTTTTGCTCAAGAAGCAGCAATAAAGTAATAGTACCAATCATTCTAGGAAGTTTGTGACAATTCTTTGCCACATGCACCAACTTACCTTTCCTTTAACTTTAGGCCAAAACTCCATTTCCTTGCCTCACTCCCTAACATGTGCTGTCTCCTTACATGAGAATGTAAGCCTTTTGACATCAGAGATAATCACTTTTGTTTTTGATTTTTTTAATGTTTTGCTTTTTGGAGGGGCAATTGGGGTTAAGGGACTTGCCCAAGGTCACACAACTAGTAAGTGTTAAGTGTCTGAGGCCAGATTTGAACTCAGGTCCTCCTGACTCCAGGGCCAGTGCTCCATCCACCTTGCCACTTAGCCGCCCCCCCAATCACTTTTGTTTTTGTATCTCCATTGACTAGCACAAAGTAGACACTTCATAAATGCTTTTCTATGCATTCAATCAACTAAACATTTTTTCAGATTTTTTTTGTACTCCAGAAAAATCTCTTACAAGGTGATGATATTATTAAACACAAGTCTTATTTCCTAAGCAATAGTTGTTTGATACTTAATACAATTGTCCAGAAATTCAAGGACAAATCTACTTGAAATATTGAGATAATGGAAATTCTGAGTGCTGCATGGATGCTTTTTTTTTTTCATTTGAGACATTTTATTCTTGGTTCCAGTTGGTATAAAATGAATTCAGATATTCCTTCAACTAAACTAAATGAAAATCCTGCCACAATGAATCTTAACATGGTATCATACTTAGTAAAGTTATTTTTGCCCTTTCTAGGACTCAGTTTTATCATTAGTAAAATTAAAGGATTGGATTAGATGAATTTTTAAGTTCTCTTCAAGATCTAAATCTCTAATCTTCTAGATACATAAATGGTGTATGGAGCTATTTTTCAAATTATATAGAAATGGAATCTTATTTTAAAAGGCAGGAAAGAGGCTCTGCATTCTTCAATCATGCAGATTGGATTTTCTCATTGATTAAATCCAGGGAATAATTACCCAATCGCTATTTCACTCTGCTTGGGTAGACACAATCTGATGCAATTATTCAAATTACTGTCTTGATCTATTTCATTCTACATACAGAGATGTAGCATCATATAATAAACATCAATATCTACTCTCCACATCTCTCTTTCCCACCCATACCTTCTCAGTCAGGTATTTTAATAATTTTCAGATAAAATGACTTCTTTTACAATAAAAATATGAAATCTCTGAGTCTATCCAAAAAACTATTCTAATCATTAAAGCCTCTACTTTTTATAAGGCAGGCACCTGACACCCATTCAACTCCAATTAATGTAACTAAGGAGATGCTGGCAGCCTGATAAATTTATCAGGTGAGAACTCTGAGGAGATACAATCAACAAAGCAGAAGTATAAACTAGGTGTGAGCAAGTGTTGGACGCCTTTAATCCATCAATCAAAGGTAGAAATTTGCTCTTAATAAATTCTTAATCAGTTTGGGAGGAATACCATCCTTTAAGGAACTGAATCAGATAATGCAAGATGAAAATATATTGGGATTCCTTGAAAGAATTAGATACACTACTAAGGTTTATGCGTATCAGAAAGGGATTTGAGTCAGTTAAACACTGGGAACATGTTGAGGAGCCAGACCTTTGTGCCAGTTACTGAGGATTGAGACCTACATTTGCCAAAGAATAACTGTGGAAACATAAAAAACTCAGAAGCTTTAGATTTCCCATCTGTAGCAGTGTCCCTAAAAGCAGCAGTAAATGATAGTAGCATCTGCTCAGGAATTGAGGGACAGAAAGAAAAAAAACTAGATACACAGAGGGCAGTCATCTTTAGTACTCTATAAGCAGACCTACCCTTGAAGCCCAGAAGAGAGCCATTTCTCCTGGAAATTTCAGGATGAATCTACAAAAGAATAAAATGACTTCCAATAATTAGAAGCTACACATTTACCCTTGGCCAAAAAGAGCTCTTGGTAAGTTTGATCCCATTTACCTCTGGACTTTCTAAGTTTGTAGGAGTGTATGTCATAGATATTTTTAAGATTAATTTGTATAATTATATATATATATATATATGTCACCTTAATCAGTATCTATTTCTTAAAACTAATTAAGTCTGGGTAGCTGATAATCAACGAGGAACATATCACATAGGAACCTATGAAGGACAATATAGGGGAACTATACCCTAATGACACTGAGGGGAGACTTCACTACACTTTGCAGATGTGAATTAGAAGTATTAACAAGGAACTAGCCCAGAGTGGAGATGACATGTTTGTTGTGTTTCATCAGTATCCCTGATTCTTTTATCTCTCTATTTTCTTGTTCTCTGGCTTAATATTGAACATCCCTCATTCTTTAATCTGCCTTTTGGTATTCTTGAAGTTCTTCAGTCATTTTCAGTCATTTCCACTCTTCATGGCTCCACTTACGTTTTATTGGTGAAGACACGGAGTGGTTTGCCACTTCCTTCTTTGGCTCATTTTACAGATGAAAAAACTGAGGCAAACAGGGTTCAGTGACTTACCCAGGGTCACATAGCTGAAGATGAGTCTTCCTGACAGTAGGCTGGGTACTCTTTTCACTGAGCCATCTAGATGTTTTATCTATTAAACATTTTTCTTTATATTTGCTCTGATCCTTGAAATTGTTGTCACTCTTGAGTATGCTTACCATTGTCATTATAAAACAAACAAACAAACAAACAAACAAAAACCCTGTTTTGACCCTTAGTAAGCTAGGTAGTACTCGTCTCTGCCCTCCACCACCTCATGCCCACTTTGGACCTGGTTCTAGACTATAGATTCTTCCTTGATCACTAGCTTTTGGTACAATTTATTTCTGGTTGCACTGCTGCCAAGTCTGGCCTTAGCCCTCCTTACTATACAAACAAGAGCTGTTTCCTACCCCCACACCCAAATGCTTACAACGATTACTTTTATTTGTCTCCTCTGACTTCATATCATTTTCCTGACCTCTTAAAAAATCTGTTCACTAAGAGTTTGCTCTGAGTCCTCCTCTTTCAATAATTTTAACACAAAAATGTGTTTCTGGTCCATTTTATTCAATATCACATGATTTTTCTATATCTGTATGTAGAAGATTTACAAATTTGTGTTTTTATACTTGACCTCACTTTGAGCTCCAGATCTAAATCTCCAACTCTCTTTGGAACTGTCCCATCTAGATGTTTCACTGGCAAGTCTTCATTGCCTACTGCCTGGATGATAGATAGTCTTACTTCCACTCTTGCCCTCCTTCAATCCATCCTTCATAATAATACCAAATTAATATTTTTGATCAAATATACAAATATATCTGGTTGTGGCATTCATCAATGAGAACAATGCAGGTCAAGATGGAAATCTTTGGTCTTGGTAACAAAGACAGTCCCAAAAAGACAACTAGGAAGATACCTCAAATATACTCACCACATATTATCTTACAGTTATCTGTGATTTGGTCTCGTTCTCCTAGTAAGTTATAATTTCCATGAGGGCAGGGACAGCCCTATCTAAACTGTGTATTTTTAGGATTCTACTTGCAATGATACACACAGGACCTGGATGAACAGAGTTATAAAGTATTTTATGCAAATAAAGATATATATATATATATATATATATATATGTATATGTACTATATATATAATTGGAGAAATATTAATTACTTGCAGGCAATGCAAGCCAATATAATAAAAATGACAATATTGCCTAAATTAATTATTTAGTGTCATATCAATCAAGTTACCAAAGGATTACTTTGTAAAGATAGAAAAAATAATGATAAAATTCATCTGAAGGAACAAAAATTTCAAGAAAATCAAAGGAATTAACCAAAAAAAAGTGGGGAAAAAAGGGACCTGGTAGTATCAAATCTCAAACTATACTACAAAGCATTAAAAAAACTGGTTAAGAATTAAAGAGGTTTGATCAGTGGAATAGATTAGGTATACAATATTTAGAAACAAATGAATACAAAAATTTAGTGTTTGATAGCACAAAAATCCTAGCTATTCGGTTTGGAATTTAATGTTGGGAAACAGGAAACAGGAAAACTGTTGGAAAAAACCTAAAAAGCAGACTAAAAATAGGCATAATCTAACATTTCACATCATATATTGAGACAAGTTCCAAATTGGTACCTGACTTAGACATAATGGAAGAGATCCTAAAAAGTTAGAGAAGCAAAGAAGAAATTACTTGTTAAGAGCTATTGGAAAGAGAAGAGTTCATGACCAAATGATATAGAGAAAATCACAGATAAAATGAGGATCACAGAGATAAAAATGAATAATTTTGATGGCACAAAATTAAAAGACTTTTGTGTAAACAAAACCAGTGTATCTAAAATGAGAAAAAAACAGGTAAATGGAAAGAAAAGTATTTGCAACAAGTTTCTATCATAAAGGTTTCACTTCTTCCAATATATAGGGAATGTAATAAAATTTGTAAGGATAAGAGCCATTCCTCAATTGATAAGTGGTTAAAGGTTATAACAGGCAATTTTCAGAGAAATACAAGCCACACAAAAGAAAAAAGTTCAAATTCACTAATAGAGATGTGCCAATGTAAACAACTGAGATGACAACTCAAACACATCAGACTGATAAAGTTAACAAAGGAAAATGACAAACACTGGGTAAATGTGAACTGGTCCAACCATACTAGAAATTAATTTTCAGCTTTGTTCAAAAACACATTTGCCCTTTGACACAGCAAAATCACTACCATGTCTATATTTCCAAAGAGATCAAAAAAAGAAGAAAAGGACTCATATATACAAAAATATGGAGGCTCTTTTCCCTTATGCAACTAATTGAAAGTGAGGGAGTGCCCATCAGTTAAGGAATGATTGAACAAATTGTGGTATATGTGTGTGAAGTTTATGTGATGTGGTAGTACGTGATAGTATTTCACTGTAAGAAATGACAAACACGGTGATTTTAGAAAATACTGAGAAGACATGTTTGAAATGATATGGAGTGAAGAAAGAAACAGCAGAGCAATTTATGGAGTAAGAGTAATATTTATTAAGCAACAACAACAACAAAAGACTAACCATAATGCCAGAGCATGCAACATGAAAAATACTATCTCCCAATGGAGACATGACTGACTCAGAGACTGAGACACAGTTGATATACACACACATTCCATGACCCTGAATTCAAACCTAGCTTCAGGCACTTACTAGCTGTGTAACCCTGGAGAAGTAATTTAACCCTATTTCCCTCAGTTTCCTCATCTGTAAAATGAAATGGAGAAGAAACTGGTAAACCATTCCAGTTTCTTTTCCAAGAAAATCCCAGGTGGGGTCATAAAGAATTGAACATGACTGAAACAACTGAAGAAAAAAAATGTGTTTATAATAGGAGATTTTGTTTTTCTTGCTTCCTCAGTTGTAGGAGGAGTGGGAAGTGAGAGTGGGAGAATGTGGATGGGAATAAAATTTAATTTTAAAATGTATTTCTCCTGTTCAAATCAAAGAGCTCTGCTTACATCAAGTACTTCATACGCATTTGTGAATGGAAGGATTGAGAAATGACTGAAATATTGATTGAGTGCTCATGGGGTGGAAACTACTGTTCTAGATTTTGGAATATTCATATATTAAATTTCCTTTGTGCCTTGCTTTGTTTTCTGCTAATTGAGCCCTTGTGGCCATCGCCTGTGCTCTAACTTGCTATTTGCCCTGAGAAGTCTATGGAATTTCTTGTTATAGATCTTCCTTTAAAGCTTTTTTAGCATTTTCTTGGTTCTTTTAATATTTATATTAAACATAATATATCTTATTAAGTAGAATTATCCCCTTGATTTTCCTAAAATAAACTTTATTTCCTGCCTGTTTAATCTTTTCCACAAAACTCTCTGGAGCCTCCCTAGCCATTTGGAGAATTATTTATCCACTTTATTCTGCTTATGGAGCTTTAGTGAATGTTTGGCCATTTATTCAGCTTTGACATGGTGAAGAGAATGTTAGTTATGATTCTTTAGTTCTTGCACAGCATTCCTTTCAATTAGGGATTCTTTGTTTTATGTACATGCCAGAAATGGACCTCAGCAAAAAACATCTTCCTTTGTGGAGTGAAAAATCCAGATTCACTCTGAGTAACTGCTTTTCTTTCAAACTGGATGGTAGTAGCTTCTTCAGGCCAACTCTGAATTACTTCCCTCACTTTTGTAGAGAGAACAATGTCAAAGTAATTTGCAAAATGAGGGGGATTGGAGTTGATGGTTTCCTTCAGCTCCTAATCTGTGATCCTATGGTAGTTTCAAATATTGCCAATCCAGCGGGAATCATGATTTCTGTCCTTTGATCCACTCATTCCCACCCAGTTTCTAAATACAATCCTTTAGAAATGGAAACAACTATAACAAAAAGAGTAGCTTAGTGGGGGCTGGAAGCCAAACATATTAATGACAAGCCTAGCTAATTGAAGCTTTGTTTTAGGGAACTTTCCCCCTACCTCCCGTTTTCCTTAGTAACAGGGTCCAGCAAATTTAGGCAAAATTCTTGAGCAGATGTAGTGTTTCTCTGAGACTTTTCCTCCTCCTGAGAAAGTAATACTCTTACTCTCACCTACTTCCTGTCTCCCAATCTACTAGTAGGATCATAGATAACCTAAATCTCCTACTTTTTAATCTCTATTCACAGAATTTATCCATGTAACCAAATGTCTTTCCACTGGAGTCCTTAATTGGGATGAAATATAAATAGTCTGGAGAATTGGAGTCAGGGTTACACAGAGTGAAGTGTCTGGTTTAAGCACTGAATTATCGTTTTAATTAATCTCAGTGGATTTGGAAAGTTCAGACACATCTAATATGTTCTCATTCTCCCTTCCTGTCATCTTTACCACCCACCCATCTCTCTCTGTCTCTCTCTCTCTGTCTCTCTCTGTCTCTCTGTCTCTCTGTCTCTCTCTGTCTCTCTCTCTCTCTCTCTCTCTCTCTCACACACACACACACACACACACACACACAGTGTGATTCCATATCCTATTTCTCAAATAGTACTTATTCTTTTGATAAGTTTACATGGTTGTATTTTAAAACCAGTAGCTTACATTATCTTTAAATACTATAATCTTTCTACAATATCTTGAGAAAATTATGACATCATCAGCAACTGTGCACTGAACAAGGATGGATGTCCCATGGTAAAAAATATAGAATCCACTGCTGGGCCCAAAGGACTCTTTGGAATCAGAGAACCTGGATTGGCATTCCACTTCTGATACAAATGGGATGACTTCAGTCAAGTCACTTACTGGGCCTCATTTGTAAAAAGAGGAGGTTGGATCAGATACTGAAAAAGTTCTTAGCCTTTTTATGTCCTTTTAACAGTCTAGTAAAGTCTATGTACCTCTTCTCTCAACGAAATTTTTAAAAATGAATAAAACAATAAAATTACAAAACAAACTGATTAATACACTACAGTTATAAAAATACTTTTTAAAAGTATTGGTATTTCATAGAGCTCACACTTTGTTGGCTAGTACAGATTTAAAATAACCAACACTTCTTCCATATCATGAGGAATCCGATTATTACTTTAATATTAATATCTCTCCATCATTAATGGTGAATATAGAAAATTAAATTAAAGACAATCATTAGCCCATCACTTAACATATATACAAATCATGTATTAGGATATGATAAAACATTCGCATTCTTCAGAATGTTCAGTTACCCTTGTGATACATATTACATATATATGTAATATAAACTACATTTCCATATATAATACAGACATAAATACACATGCATACATATATATTTTAAATGTCAGTTTATAAGGAAGAAAGGGGGCAAGAACTTTTTTTTTCAGGATGCTTCCTCATACCTTAACACTGATACCATTTATTTTAAATATAATTTCCTCTTTCCTATCCACATGATAATGGAAATTAATAGTAGGACCTCTATTGTGAAGTCTGCCTAAGTAGACTAAGTTGTCTAAATCTACTTGAAAATGTCCACATAGTGCTTGTTCAGTTTGGAATATGAGTTGGATCCATTAGAGTCATCACACTAATCTGTATTAATTTCATTCAGTGAAATTCAACTGGCATATTAAGGTTCTGCTATAAGCGTGACTCTTGGTTGTGCATCGAGTGGTGGTGGGGTACAAAAACAAAATGAAAAATCAATTCTAATAAGAATAAATAAACTCCTAACTTAGCAGACATTAATTCAAAGTTATCATAGCAAAAAATTCCAGTTCCTATTTCCCAAGTCCTTTCTAATGGGTTCAAGGTTTTATTTATTCTATTCTTGATCTAGGCAATGATAGCTTGGATTTTTACTGTTCTTACTCTCATTTAAAGAATGGTGAGATATTGATTGTATTTTGATCATATCTTCCAAATTAATGACATAAAATTTGGAAGAGGCTTGCTCTTCATATGGAAGCATCTTACAATAAGGAGCTAAGTATCTTTTAGAACACCCAATGAATAAATGAAAATTTGTTTGGTTATTAAAAAAACAGTATTTAAAGAAGGCACTACTCTATTCTAGAGGTTATATGGTGTCAATACAGGGATAGGATGCTAAAAAGTTTTTGTTGCCTTTTACATGAAAGCAGGTATTATGCATTTGCTGAGTTCATTTTCTGTGTTGAAACTAGAGGTATGGTGATTCTCTAAATTTTAGAACTACCTTGACTAGTGCTTAAGTCAACTGTTTTATTACTCAATTCCTTGATTTATTCTTCAAATTTTTTGTCCTGCTATTAAAATATTGTTCAACAGCCCATAGAGTACTTATCTTTAATATTGTAGATGGCAGCCAACTTATGATCTGTAAAACTGATTAGAATTCTATGAAGATTTTGGTGGTTGTGGTACTGTAGAAAAAACAGTAGGAGCATACTTTTTTCTTTCTTTGACTTAAGAGCATATAATTTAAAACTATGAAAACATTGGTTATATTATTTACAACAACTAGAAGTAGTGGAACTAATGGAGCCATGGTTTCGAAAAAATAGGAATATGCATTAAACAGACTCACGTTGTAGAATTTATCTGGTTTATAATATTAAATTATGCTTTTTTTAGTTTAGGACAAGGGAAGGTTGTGGGGGGAAAAGGATAGGTAAATTGATATTCTAATTGCCCTTCCACTATTTTTAATTCGGCCTCCTTTCAAAATCCTTTCATAGGATTTTCTTTCAAAAATAATGTTCAAAGACACTACAACTCTTACATCCACAAAAACAATGAAGCTAGTAAAGACAATTGGACCCCAGAGATATCAAGTGAAATCTTAGAGTAGTCTGTTGATCTAATGAGATAAATCTTACACCATGAAAATTACATTGTCACTTTATTTCTCCAGATTTGCCTAGGAATAGCTCCCCTAAAGGATGGGGACTTGGAGAAAGAAGAAATTAAGTTCATTAAAATCTGCAAATTCAGCTTTGTTGGTTTTATCTTACACATATGAGAAGATAAAGATCCAATAAATATTTGTAGAACAAACACTTGTTATTTGGAAATGTTTATTGAAAAGTTCATTGCATATATGAGAAGTTGACTATAGTGCTCTGCTTTCCTGATAGAGAGGAGAGTCAATGAACATTTTTTTTCAACTAATGTATTTGGTCATGCTCACATCACACATCACATCCCACCCCACCAACCCTTTCAATGACTTGCTTTTGCTCTGTAATACTACTGCAGTTTTAGTTTGCTGAGACATAAGAAGATTCAGGAGGACCTCAGGGATCATAGAGATATTGGAGAACCAAAAGGTATAGAGAATAAATGGGCTAGAACATATGTGTGTTACATATTTTTCAAGAATTTACATTCTTTTTGCCTTGTTTTATTCCCTTTGACTTTGAAAAGACTTCTGCCTAGGAATTTTAAGACTCTTTGTACATGGGTGAAAAGACAGAAAAGAAGGAATGAGAATTGGTCCAGAGCTCATTTCTGCTTGCCCTACCAAATCACAAAGTGTAAGAGTAATGGCACACTAGGGAGAAGCTCTCCTTAACTTTAACTCATCACTTTCATTTTCATCTTCTACAAAGGAGGGAAGAAAAGATGGTGGAAAAACAGGGAAGAAGTAAGCAAATACACAACCTTAGCATAAGCTTTTATGCATTATTTTAATTGTTTGCAATGCTACTCTTTACTACTGCATTAGATTCTGAACTCTGAAAGCAAGGAATATCTTCTTCCTGTCTTGATATCCCCAGTCCTTGGCATATGAGACCTTTGCAGAGCTGCACATTCACCTTTGGTGTATACCTTTACCCAACTTTCACCTGAGAGTGCAAGAAGGTATAACATGTTCAGTGACCACACCTCAGTAAAACCACCTCAGCAGACAGTCTGAAAGAGGTCAAGGGTAACCAAAAGCCATCAAACCCATTCATGAGTTAGGGGGACATCTTTCCCAAGCATGTGAAGACTTACCTTGGCAGAATGGGTAGATGAGAACAATTTGTTTCAACAGTCATGCAGGTGGCTGCAAAAGACACTATGGAGTGCTTAGAACTTGGTTAGACACAGAAGATGCCAAGATCATCTCATCTGCTGCCTGTTGCCTCCTTGGCCATCACCAGTCATCTTGACTTTTGCCTTGTCACTGGACTTCGGTGACTCTGGAAGAAAGAATGAGGCTCATGACATCGGGTAACTCTCAGATTGCAAACTTTCAGATATATTGGACAATTGACTTGGGCCCCCCTTGGTGAAATGAGAATTATTTAAATCTTTAGATATGATAATCGATACTGGAAAAGATTATAACCCATATAACAAGTGTAACAACAGCAAAAGACTGGATGCTTAGGGTAGTTCAAGCAAAGAGAATTTGCATTTGGTAACTGAGATGAGAGCTTCTTTGGCAGACAAGTACAGAAATATCCAAAGCTCCTGATTTTCTCCTTTGAGCTCAAGGGGCTGTGAGCAGTCAATGCACTTAAGTGTGAAGACAAAATCCTTCATCTTCCCTCTGCCTGGATTCTTCAGAGTAACTGGGCTCAAGCCCAACCACTCATAGAAAAAAGCTTTTGGCTTATGCCAAAACTTTCTTCTCCGTACTTAAAGCTCACTCTGGGTTATCTCACTAAAGGATAAGTGGTACAGACAATGTGGAATTGTGGCTAATCCAAACACAATTTTTATTTGGTTTTAGAACGTGCTTTGAATTTATGTTTTTATATGAACAGAGCTGCTATTATAGGAATTCATAATCCTTAAAGTAGAATCATGTAGTTAAGATGTGAAGTCCCAATTTTGGAGAAATGAAAGCTTCTTCATTTTTGTTTTTTGGAACTTTTCTTTACTTCTCACTGCATGGAGAAGGTAGATGGCATCTCTCAGTCTGAAACCTAGAACTGGTTAAAGTTGAATCTTCTCTTAATGGTATCAGAGTTTTCCTAGTTACTCAAACATTCAATTTCAAGGCCATTTGTGAGCACTCCCTCTTAAACTTCTACATTAGTCCATCACTAAGACTCAATGCTTTTATTACTGCTTCTCAATCCCAACACCTTACCACTCTCATTTCTACTATTTTAATTCAAGATCTTTTTACTTTTCTCTTTTTATGGCATTAGTCATCAAAATAATCAACAGCTAATTTAATTTTCACTTTCTGTTTCACCATCATTTCTCAATATATTCCCCTATCCAGGGAAACATATCCTAAAGGATGTACTATAAAAAGAAGACAAAAGTATGATTGTGTGCCTAATGACTGGTGAAGTCAGTTAAGTGCTGCAAGATTTGAGAGAAAGGAAGGATCAACATAGGTTGGAACAACTGAATGAACTTGGAGACCTTGAGACCGTTTTTGGTCCAGAGTGGAGGGTCTATCAATGCTTGTTTATTGTTTCCCCCTTAATGGATTCAAAGCAAGGGTGGGGGAGAAGTGTTTTCTTACATAAAATTACAAAGATATCAAAAGAGCTTACTCTAATCTTTTCAATAATTACCACAATTTCTGTGCTAAAAAGTGACCCTAGGAGGGTGGTATAATAGTTTTTACATGGAAGCCACCTTCTTGTAGAAAACAGCAATTTGCACAGTCAAGAGGCCCACTGATCCATTAGGCTATTTCCATCATTTTTGAGTACTTGAAAGTTAGTAAATAAACTCTACAGCACATTTTAACTCATTTCCCAACAGTGATTAATCAATAACCTAAAAAAATGTGTTAAATGTGCCAAAGGAAAATAAAAATCTAAATGTACTTGGCTTGCCTTTATCTTATTTCCTAACAGCAATGGCTAAAATGGAAAGAAACACAGAGTGAATAACTTGCACATTGTTATGTCAATCACAGCAGTCTCAAATTTTTCCTGTTAAATATTCTATAACCGAGATGCCCTTGAGGTGCTTTCCAAATGTTTGTTGATGGACTGAGTCCCTAGCTCCCTTCATTGTTATGTTCAACTCCTACCTCTTACATCAACCTTTTTCTGATACTCTGCCCTGTCCTCTAAATTCTAGGGCCTCCCACTCACTAAATTATCTTGTATTTGTTTGGTTTAAAAATTATGTATATGTATATTGATTTATTTGTAAACATGCACTTCTCCCAGTAGAATGTTTTGTAATCTCTTTGAGGCAGACCCTGCTATTTTTCTCTTGAATTGCAACATGCCAAATTACTAAGAGTAAGTGGCTTTAGGATAACAAGGTTATGGGATCATGGATATAGATCTGGAAAAGAACTTAGGAGGTATCTAGTCCAACACTTTCTTTCTGCAGATGTGGAAACTGAGGTCCAGAAAGGTTAAGTAACTTATCAAGGTGACATATTTAGTAAGTATCAGAGCTAGGATTTAAATCCAGAAAAAATAAAAGCACTGAATTTAAGGATCTAGGTTTAAATCTTTAAATCCAGTGCTTTTAGTTCTTTAGCTTGGGTACATACTGTTAAATAATACTCTATAGCAATACAGCTTATTCATTGATTTCCACATTTTTTTCTTTGATCTTAGAGAAAATCTTCTACTTTTTAATTAAAAATTTGACATATTTTGTTGTTATATAACCTTTATGTACATATATTTATGTGCATTTGTGTGTGTGTGTGTGAGTGAGTGAGAGAGAGAGAGAGAGAGAGAGAGAGAGAGAGAGAGAGAGAGAGAGATGTTTCTTTATTTTCCTAGGGAAATTTCCATATAACATAGAAAAAAAAGAAATAATAGTTCACTAAAACAGGGAAGGACTTGCATGAAATAATGAATAGCAAAATGAGCAGAACAAAGAAAACATTTCTATACAGCAACAGCAATATTGTTTTAAGAGTGACTTTGGGTGAATGTTATTTTGCCTACTTTGCCTATTATAAGTACCCAAATTAACTATAAAGGACATGTGAAGAAAGATAATTTCTACATCCAGAGAAAGAAATGATAAATAGAAGTATGTATAGAATAATTTTACTGCATGTGTGTGTGTGTGTGTGTGTGAGAGTAATGGTAGCCATCTCTTGGGAAAGGGTGAGAGAAAAAAAATTACACGATAACTTTGGTATATATTTAAAAGAAATAACATGTACTGTGTAATGTATATGTAATGTAAATTATATGTAATTATATATGTAAATGTATATATGTAAATATTTATTTTTATATGTGAATGTATATATGTAAATTATATGTGTAAATGTACTATGTAATGTATACATAGGGCATTTGCAGTTTCATGTGCAATCATCTTTTTTTTCTTATTTTACTGTTAGATAAATGCTAGTTTTATTCCATAAGTTAAAAATAAAATAAATTTTAAAAAACTAACCAGCATATCAACTGATATGACAGTTGTGACAGCACACAACACGTATAGTGTTCTTCATCCATAATCTACTGCATTTGCAAAGAAACAGGGATAGGGATCTATTTTTTTCATCTCTTCTTTTGAAACAGAGCTTGATCATTGTAATTCCTTAAGGTTCATTTATTTTATGCATATGTGTGTTTTTTCCTTTTGTACTGTCACGACCATTGTGCACATAGTTTTACTGGTTCTGTCTTCTTTGCATCAGTCTATTTGTCTCCGCGTGCAACACTTCATTCTCATTTGGCGTAGCTTTTGTGCCAGTAATATTCATTAATTCATATACCATGAATTTTCCAATCAGTTCTTAATTGATGGACATTTATTTTCCAGTTTTTTGCTAATACAAAAAGTGCTGCTATAAATATGTTGTAGTTCATGGAGCTTTTCTTGGTGCCTTTGATGTTCTTTAGGGGACGTGTGCCTATAGTTCTATTACTGATTTTTCCTACTTTTTGCTCCTCCTCACTAATTTTCTGGGTTAAGGGTCATTTTTAGATTTGTTTGATTGTATTTGTCGTATTATTGGTGATACCCCTTAAATCATACCATCTCTGAACCTCAGTTTCCTCATCTGAAAATGTGTAGAATAATAACACATTTGTTCAGTTCTTTTTTCAGTTATTTTTCCATTGTGTCTATCTCTTCATGACCCCATCTGTGGTTTTTAGCCCTGGTACTCTATCCACTGCACTACCTAGCTGCCCACTTATCACATGAGATTTCTACAATTCTCAAATGAGATAATGAATGTAAAGTACAATTAAAATGCAAGCTCATTATTATTACTAATAATCTTCCACTGACCCAAGCAATTCTGAACAATATTCAGCTTCATGTGGTGAATATGATTACATGAATTTAAAAGCAGCCCAGCAGGAATGTAACCCCTCTCTAGGATGGTCAGTCATCTTTTGGTTAGCTGTAGGCAATCATCTTCGTAAAAACATCAGGCAAGGTTCTAAGCTGGGACTCCCTTGATGCTACAGTCAGCTTATGCTGCCCATCCATTGAGTTGAATTTTAAAAATCATCCGCTCTTGTAGTGTTTGCATTTCCCTAGAGAGTTTTCTTGTGTGCTATGAAAACTAATTTGGAGTGCAAGACTAGACTAGATCTTAAAGAGCTTTCTGGCACCCTGTGGATTATACAGGCAGTCACTCAGTCACCAGAGACAGGTGTGACTCCAAAAAGTTAATAGTGCCTTTAAAATACCTCTTTGGGGAATGTTAACAACAAACTTGATGAAAATGATATTCATTTATTTGTTAGCTTTTTATTGCCTCTTCAGTTTTGTTCACTATTAGGATATAGCAGTCACCATTTTCTCCATGTTTGGCCAAACAGTAGGTGACATCGAGTTACTGACACTTAGAAGTACTAATTAATCCTGTAGCTCATAATATTTTTAAAATGACTTTTTTAATTTAACAGAAAGGAAAGTTTTTGGCTAACTGAATAAGAAAGTAGATAGGTATACCGATGAGATATTTAGGGGCAGCTAGGTGGAGCAGTGGATAGAACGATGTTTATGAAGGCTCATCTTCATGAGTTTCAATATAACCTCAGACATTTATTAGTCATGTCACCCTGGCCAAGTCATTTTATGCAATTTTGCTCAGTTACTCATCTACAAAATGATCTAGAGATAGAAATGGCAAACCACTTTAGTTACTTTGCCAAGAAAACCAGAAATGGGATCATGAAGAGTTGGGCATGACTGAACAGCAAAAATGAGCTATTTAAACAACAACAAACAATTTGAGAGAGAAATTCAAGTAGACCTGATGTTACATGAAACCATGGGGGGAAAACTACTAGAAACACATTAGACTAGATGTTATACTATATGTAAAATGGTATATAAATGTCAGCTTTTAGAAGTTTTGGTTGCTGCTGTTGAGATGTTTCAGTTACATATAACTCTCCTTGATTCCATTTGGGGTTTTCTTGGCAAAGATACTAGAGCGCTTTGTCATTTCCTTCTCCAAAAGAAGACAACAAAGATGAGTAACTGAGGCAAACAGAGATAAGTGGCTTGGCCAAGGTGACATAGCTAGTAAATATCTGAGATTGTGTTTGAACTCAGGTCCTGCTAATTCCAAGGTTAGCACTTTATCCACTGCCATTAGAAGTAATAATAATTTGAGGGGCGGAGCCAAGATGGGAGCATAGAAACAGGAAAACTCCATGGCTCCCCTTATAACCACCTCAAATAACCACAAAATGTGACTCTAAACAAATTTTAGGGCTACAGAACCCAAAAAGTGACAGAGAAAAACAAATATCCCGCTGAAGGTAGCCTGGCAGGCAAGCAGGAAGCATACTGGGAGTCAAGTCCAGTCCCATGTGAGCCCTTGGTTTTAGCCCCACTGCAGCCCCAACCAGAGGCTGCAGTGGACTTCAGGAGAGTGGATTACCAGCAGCTGTGGTGTTTTCCAGAAGAATCAATCCATAGAGGCCAAAAAAAAGTGAGAGGTAAGTGGAACTTTGTTGGAACTGGAAGGGATAGAGTATGGTCTGGCTTCTGCCCCCAGAGTAAGTAGAGGCAGAGGTGTGGTGGTCCTGCAGCTGCCTCCATGTGGCTGCTTCAGAGCTCCTGGCCTTAAGATCACAGGAGGGCCAAGTAATCAGTCAGAGGGTAATCATTCTTCCTTTAACCTGCCTGGATCTGGATCATGGTCTTAGGTGGTGGTCCTGAGTTGTGCGACCAGTGTGCCAGAGTTTGTGGGGGCTGTGGAGATGGCAGCCCCCTAATAGCTCTGGCAGCTGCAAAAACCCAAGCAATTTGGGACAAAGATCTCCCATCTGGAAGTAGAGTTCTACTGTGGCAAAGAGCTCAAAAGTCAAGTAATTGAGTGGCAACATGAGCAAGCAAAGGAAGCAAAGCAAGCACAGAAATCCAACTTTAGATTCCTTTTTTGGGGACAAAAAGGATCAAAGCATGGAACAGGAAGAAGACAACACAGTCAGAACTCCTGCACCAAAAACTTTCAAGAAAAATATGAACTGGTTACAGGCCATGGAGGAGCTCAAACAAGGATTTTGAAAATCAAGTAAGAGAAGTGTAGGAAAAATTGGGAAGAGAAATGGGAAAGTCATGGAAAGAGAGTCAATAACCTGACCGAAGAAAATAACACCTTAAAAAATAGACTAACTCAAATGTCAAAAGAGGCCCAAAAAGCAGATGAGGAGAAGAATGCCTTCAAAACCCAAATTTGCCAGATGGAAAAATAATTTTAAAAGCTCACTGAAGAGAACAATTCCTTCAGAATTAGATTGGAGAAAATGGAAGCTAATGACTTTATGAGAAATCAAGATACTATAAAAACAGATCCAAACAAATGAAAAAAAATAGAAGGCAATGTGAAATATGTCATTGGAAAAACCACTGACCTGGAAAATAGATGCAGGAAAGATAACTTAAAAATTATTGGACTACCTTAAAACCTAAACAAAAAATAATCCTTCGAGAAATTATAAAGGAAAATTGCCCTGATATTTTAGAACCAGAGGGCAAAATAGACATTGAAAGAATTCACCAATCACTGCTTGAAAAGGATCCCAAAAAGAAAACTCCTAGGAATATTATAGCCAGGTTCCAGAGTTCCCAGATCAAGGAGAAAATATTAGAAGCA
>CM053594.1:306254846-306289742 GCA_028646575.1 Pseudocheirus occidentalis
AGAGTGTTCACTAATACTGTGTAATCCGAATCTTAAAAGCTCTTCACAGTAGCATTCTCTCAGGAATCTACTGCTGATTGACTTTACAGCTAACTCCCTCATTTTATAGATCAATGTTTCCCCTGAGCCTTAGAATGGTTATTCAATATAGTTATGAAAATCACAGACAATATCTGAACTCATATTTTCTGACTTCAGAGTGAGTCTGCTTTCCCAGTCCTGATCTATATACCATGATGAAGCACAAGCAGAAATCTAGTCCTTGCAAATCTGAATTTTCTCTATTACCCTGACTTAAATGCAAGTGGAAAACCTAATCAAGAAAGTGAACAAGTTCTCCGAAGAACTGACAAGATAGTGCTTGGTGCGAGGGTACCATCAATGGCTACGTTAAAGTTATACTTTCATTCTGGCGATGAAATCTAATCTTGGGGCAGCTAGGCAGCACAGTGAATAGAGCACCAGCCCTTGAGTCAGGAGACCTGAATTCAAATTTGGCCTCAGACACTTCACACTTACTAGCTGTGTGATCTTGGGCAAGTCACTTAACTCCAATTGCCTTGCCTTCCCTCTCCAAAAAAAGAATTCTAATCTCTACAATAATCATTATACTTGAATTTGCTGCCCACATGGTAACTGAGAGTCTGTCTGGTCTGGGCATCCCATTTACACTCTCTGACGCTCATTTACCTCATCTCTGAAAGCAGTAATACTTGTAATACATACTCATTCACAAATAAGACAATGTAAAGCATTTGGTAAATTTTAATTCATGAGACAAATGTCAGTTATGTGTCCAGGTAGAATCCCTGGAACCTGGGTTTTGCGACTCAGTCAGTTTTATATTCATTGAAATTGGTTTGTCTGGTAGTCAGTCAGTAGCATGAATGGTTGAGAAGAACTGAATAATTAATCCTAAGCAGTTTTGACAACTTTGTATAGAATTTCAGATAATGTTTGAGCCGTAAACTTTTAGAAACAAGCACTGTTAAAGGTAGAGGATACACACACATATATACATAAATGTATATATGTGTGTATATATACATATAAACATACTATAATGTAATTAACTATGTGTGAATGTGTATATACATATATGACTCTAAACACACAAATATATATTTGTATGTACATATATATTTATATACATGCATATATGTACACACATATATGTACATATATACATATACACTATATACATATAGACATATACATATATACCTTAATGTGTGTGTGTAAAATTCATATATACATATATACACACATGACCAGAGATGGAGGGCTTTTTTTCCCCCTTAAGCACATAGGTTAAGACCTAGAAGACTACAGGGGGAATTTACTAATCATTTAGCTTAACCCTTTCCCTTTATATTAAATGAAAATGAAGCCTAGAGAAATGAACAATTTAAGGTCATACAGTAAATGGTTAAGTGGGATTTTCAACCCAGGTCCTTTGATATCTAAAGCCAAACTCCTCCACTACATCAGAGCATTGGTAAGTTTGAGAGGGAGTCAGAAACAATACTAGGTTCTGTAAATAAGAGCTTTTTCAGCGACAAGCCAAAGAACAAACTGTACATATGCATAATATGGATGGAAATTGTGGTCCTTTTAACCACCCCCATGGAGAGATAGAAATCAGAAAATATCTTTTCACAACAAAGAACAATGACATGAGCAAGAGAAGTTGATGGGGCACAAAACAATGCATTAGGCTTACAAGAGGATGCCTCTCTAACTTGGAGGATGACACCTAGGATCTCAGCAGAATTTTATAATGTAATGAAGAGAGTCACAGAGTCTTTTGGTAGAATAAAATTCCTTACATACATGTATATAGCCATTAACATCCTGGAGGGATGTTTTCATAAACGCAGTTTAGTAAATCATGCCTCCTACTCCTCTTCTCTCCTCTCCCACTTGGTGACCAAGAAAATATGATGAATCAGAAGCTGGAAAATCAACTGGAAAAAACCCAAAACTAAATAGAACAAAATGGAAACAAAGGAAAAGCAGTAGTTGCATTTCTAAGCAGTAGGGTGGGGGGAAGCCAACTTGTTTAAATTTCCTGGGCACAGTTGCAGATATGCTCAGTATGGGCCTTTACTTACTTTCTTGAAGTGGGTAGCATTGTTGAGGAAAAGCCAATCTGTTTCCATATAAATGGGAAAAAGCCACATAAAACGAAGTTGCTTGGTTCAAAGGTTTACTGCTGAATGAATTAGGAACCGAGAGACTGCTGTGAGTAGTTCTAAAGAAATTAGTGCCTTTCCCCCCTGCATTGCCCCAAATCTTAAGGGTATTCAGAAAATAAATTTGGTTGTGCTTGTAGTAATGGGACCTTGCAGTCCTCTTGCTTATTGAGGGCACCATGGAGTGCTTCTTTTCCTTTAGAATGCATTTGGGAGTTTTTTCAAATTAAATATCCATGACGTGTCAGGATCCACTTCATGAAGACGGAAGAAATGTAAATGCTCTTTGTAACCCAATGAGCAACTGGGATGCTCGTTTCCACTCTCCCACTCAGTTAATTTGACACCTTAATGTTGCTACGACTTGTGGAATATGTCAAACAACATATACTCTTTTAATAAGGAAGACCTGAACTTTTTTCTAGACCTCCACTGCTAAGGTGAAGCCTTACTTTTTTTTTTTAAAGAACTATTTTTTGGGTACCCTGACTAATATTTCTGTATTACCAAAAATAAATGCAAAATTTTTTGAAAGTTTTGGTATTCCACTGGAAGACCAACAGGGATTTTCTGGCCTTAAAAATCTTTTTTTAATGTTGAAGACTTCAGTAACAAATAATATGTGGACTTGGTCTTATTTTCCCTTTTCACCCTGCTCATATCATCCTTTACTCCTTGTAGTGGTTCATTGATGTCTTGGAAATTTAGTTTATATATGGGATATATTTTCCTTACCAGAAGCTTTTGGTTTGCATTAACTAGAATTATTTAATTTAAAGGGAATGATATACTTTCAAACGTATATTCTAAGCAACTGTGGCTTCCTTGGTATGGGCACTGATTCCCCATACATTCACAACCCTTAAGCCAAGCTGTTGATGATCCACTGCTACATAGCTAGCTGAGTGTTCAGATATTAGATACACATTCAAGCCCCACACCTAGACTTAAAGCCTCTCCCTGCTTATGTTCCATGGGCATTGTCTTCAAAAATCCAAGGACATTTGAAAACCATGATGTAGCAACTGAACAAGATTTTGTGGAATGAAGGGGAATTATACGCCCATGGCAAATCATTCTGAAGTGAATGAATATAGACAAAATTGAATAATAATAATGATGATGATAGACTAGAAATGAGTATGGCTTTCAAGTCAAAGAAGAATTAAGGTCAGAATCTTTCATTAATTACTTAATACACAAGAAAAGCATTAAATTAAGTTGCTCTAATGGAAAGTATCATACAAAGTTACTTCATCAAAAGGAAACATTCTTCAGTAATGTCAAAATGGCATTTGAACTCACCAAGTCCAACATCAGTGGCAAGTACCAAGAAAAATAGAAACTGAATTGTTTGAATTTGAATCTGAAGGAACAATCGACACAGCAGATGAAGGCAATATTAATAAGCACTTTACCTTTTCTAGGCAAGACACAAGCTCTCAAGGAGAAAGGTAGGGCTGGGAATGTCAAGGCATTTATTAGCATCTTGAAACAAAAGCTAAATGGGAAGAATATCATTAAAGTGATTAACATCAATGAAACTCCCATCTAAAAGTATACCTTTGGAACTGCAAAATAATAGATTTGGAAAGGATCCTAACTAAAACCAATACATTATTAATGAAATACAGTGCCTAATTTTCCCCAAGGCAGCTACAATAGTAACATCTTATTACAAAGTATGGATAGAACTCACAAAAATTCTTGAAGCACATGACAAATGGGTAAAAATTTATGGAAATATATTGGAACAAATATAAAACACTTAGCAACAGTAAAAACTGACACTGGGCAAATGTCACTGTCAAATATAACCAAAAGCCATTTACCTCCAGGTAAATTCCAGGTATTCAACATCCATGACTGGATGCAAAGGGAACCTGAATGAGCAATATTTCCATGAAGCCTTTCTGAAATTTGTCAACAGTGACATGTAAAATAAACAGCAGAGTCAAATGAATTTCTTTATGGAAACATTGTTTATAATATCACTTCAGAACAAGGTCATTGCCACCAGAAATTGGGGGGGGGGGAATATTTAAAGTGATCAATGGAAATTTTTTGTAAAGAGTATGTCAAGAAATAACAAGATCCTTTATACATTGGCTTCCCTTTTAGCAGTAAGCTCCTTCAGAATGGGCACTCTCTTTCTTGTTTATATCCATATTTCAAGAACTTGGCAAAGTTCCTGGTAAATATGAAGTGTTTAAAAATGCTCTATTTTCTCTCTGTCTGTCTATCTACCTAACTATCTACCTACCTATGCATCCATCTTACTTGAAATTTACTGAGGATGCTTCAGTCAGCCTACAGAAACTGAATTTATATTTTAGCAATTTATTTAATTAAAAAAATTTATTTTGCCCATCTGTGTAATAGTATGCAGAGCTTTATAAAATTATGGGGACAAGAGAACAACTTGCCTAAGGACTATTTCTATCTGACTTTATCATTCAATGTAACAAGAAATATTTCTTTAGAACAAGAACCATCTTTTCTTTTTTTAAAAAAATATTTTGTTAAATGCTTTCCAATTAAATGTAAATTTTAAAAACATCTTCTAAAATTTTCAGTTTCAAATTCTCTCTCTTCTGCTTCTCTTTCCTCCCTGAGAAGGTGAAAACTTTGATTTTGATTATATATATATATATATATATATATATATATATATATATATATGTGTGACACCAAGTAAAATATTTCCACATTATTTATGTTTGAAAAGAAAACATACAAAATTTAAAAAGTAAAAAGTAAAAAAAGCTGCAATCTACATTAAGAATTCATCAGATATACAGACACTGGGGTAGGGAAATCCATCTTGCCCAACCAGAAAGTCAGAGGGGTGATGGGGGAGGATATAGGAGAGAGCAGATTGAGGGAAGGGGTATAGAGTGGGATCACTGTTTGGGGGTGGTGGGTAGAGGAAAGATGGGGAGAAAATTTGTAACTCAAAATCTTGTGGAAATGAATGATGTAAGCAAAAAATAAACAAAAGTTAATTTAAAAAGGAATAAAAATTAAAATGACAAAAAAGAGCTCAACAGATCTCCCTGGAGATTAATACCATTTCTTTTTTCATCATGAGTCATTTGAAATTGTCTTGAATCATCTTGATCATCAGAGTAGCTAAGTCTTTCACATTTGATCATATTTAAAATATTGCTGTTACTGGGTTTATGTGCTTCTGCTTACTTCCCTTTGAAAGAGTTCATGTATTTAGAAGGAAAGAAAATGAGTTCTGTATTAGATATCTCAAATTTAAGATGTCTACTGGATATTCACATTGAGATGTCTGAAAAGTGGATGGACATGCAAGATTGGAAGTTAACAGAACTTGGCGCAGAATAGGTAGATTTGAGAATTATCAGCATAAAGGCATTAATTAAATCTGTAGGAGCTAATAAGATCACTAATGAAGTAGTCTAGAGGAAGATGAGAAGAAAAGAGAGCCCAGGACAAAGCTTTGACTGAGTGAGATAAATGGTTAGAGGGCATGATATGGAAGAGGATCCAGCAAAAGAAACAGTAAAAAAAAAAGTAGTCAGATAGGTAGGGGGAGAACCAGGAATGAGTGCTATCCTGAAAACCCAGAAAGAAGAGAGTATTAAGGCAAGGGTGATCAAGAGCATCAAAAACTTCAGAGAGATCAATGAAGTTTAAGTACAGGCTATTGGATTTGGCAACTAAGAGATCATTAACTTTGGTGAGAGCAATTTTGGAGGAAAAATAAGATCAGATGCTGAATTATAAGAGGTTAAGAGGACAGAAAGAGGGGAGACAATGTTGAATCACCTATTGGAGATGGTCTTTTTGAGAAATTTAGCTTCAAAGAGCAGAGAGGATATCATTCAAGTTGGGGAGGCTTGATCAAATAAAGGAAGGTCAGCAAGGTGTTTTTTGCTTTTTGGTTTTTTTGCTTTGAGATTGTGAAAGTCATGGAGTGATCCCCCAAACAAAAGCCATTTGGGTTCAGATGATGAAACTGATTAGGTTAACATCAAAAGTGATGTAGCTGCTTATAAGTGTATAATAAAAAACATAGGGTGACATTGGATTATGGGCTGTAACTATTCAAAACCACCATGCTAATCAGCATGATTAGACAGCAGCTGAGTGAGTGGTATTCCTTCATGTTCTGGCATCATAAAAAAGCAAAATATATCAGAAAGAAGTAGAAGCATTATACCTGTTGGAAATGCTTTTGGTGCAGATGGCACTCACCACTCCATGAGTGTGTATGAAATAGATTGAACATACGAATTTATTATAATGTAGATATTATATCCAAAATAATTGAAAACATAGCTTATCATCTGTAGGAAAGACTTCATGATGCTTTTGTTAAATGACATCCTCAGCTCTAAATTATACAACATATTGTGGATCAATGTAGCACAAACATGAAACAAGTGTCCATTTCTAAATTAAATATGAACAGACATTGAGGAAACATTTAAACTCACAAGATGGAAAAGCCAAAAAAACTTGAAGGCATTGAAAAATTATGTGATGACACAGATGTACTACTTAATAATGAAATAGGTGCCTCATATCATCCAAATATCTTGAATTATTTTGAAAAGATGAGCATATATTATGCAATATAAATATAATGAAATACTATTGTACTTCAAGACATTAAGAAAGAGTTTCAGAAAGACCTGGAAATGCTTGGATTAAATGATTCAGATTGAAGTGAGCAGAACCTGGAGAACAATGAAGAGTATCTCAGTATAATGAAAGATTTGAGAACTCTTATCAATAGAATAATTAAGCATTATTCCAGAGGGATATTGATGTAGAACAATACCAAATCTCCTGACAAAAAAAGTGATCATTTGGTATTCAAATGAGTGATAATTTTGAATGGTGCCAATGTGAGATTGTGTTTTTCTTGACTATGTTAACATGTTATAAGTTCTTTTTAGCTAGTTTTTTTCCTCCTTAGGGTGATGTAGAGATGTAGGAGCAACAAAAATTGCTAATAGAACCTTTTTGTTGTGTTTGACCCCAAAATATAACTGATTAGGTATTTAATTTAAAATATTTAAAAAGAAACATATTTTATGCTCACCACATATAAATGAATTCTTCCATAGTATTTCAGTACCTCCGTACAACAGGAAATATTGCAGCTGTTGCCATGTTAAAGAACATAGCAGAAATGGTGGAGATATGTAGATGTATGCAAGAAAGGCAGAAAATACTACCATCTATTGAAGATCTGAGAAAAATAACATCAGTATCTGGCTTGTATGTTGACTTAAATTTAATATAAATGGATGACATAAAGTTATATAAATACAGTGGAAAACATTAAATAGTTTGTAATGTGGAAACATAATGCAGCCAAAATGATATTTAGGCTCAATAAATGGAAAATTCTTAGTGTGTACCAATGAGGAGTTGAAGATAATAACTTTGAAACAATCTAGAGGTCAAATTCAGTCACTGAATGAAAGCTATTACACACAGAGACACATATAAACACATGTGTTCATATATGTATCTCAGTTTTCTAACAACAAGCATTAGGTCATCATGGAAAAGGTTCAGGCTGAATATTTTCAAAACTGGCATCCTGAAGTCAAAACTTAGTGAGAAGAATATGTTAGAATAATCAACACTGAGTCAAGATCAATCTCAAGGCATATTTCTGGCACAATAAAAGGGATGAAAATGGATCTAGAAAACATACCAAAACTCAACTAAACTGAACCAAACCAATTTAATGTTAAAAAGTTAAATGTTTCATCACTTCAAGGCAGCAAAAAAATTCCTTATCAAAAAGAAAGATAACTGACAAGTATTTCAAGAGAACATGATAAAGGTTAAAATTTTACAGATGTCTTTCTTTTTTACACTTTTTGAAGTTTGATTTTTAATTAAATGTAAAAACAAATTTAATACTTATTTAAATATTTTTGAATTCCAAATTCTCTCTCTCTACATCCATCCCCCTCATTGAGAAAGCAAAAAAAATTGAATAAAGGTTACATATGTGAAATCATGAAAAATATGTTTCCATCTTATTCACATTGTAGAAAAACAGAAATAAAAATCCAAGAAGAATAATTTTTTTCAAAAATATGCTTCAATCTGTATTCATACTCCATGAGTTCTTTCTCTGGAGGTGGATAGTATTTTTCATACCAAGTCTTTTGGATTTACCTTGTATCATTGTATTGTTGAGAATGGATAAGCTATTCACAGTTGATTTTCACATACTATTTATGTAATTATGCACACTGTTCTCTTGGTCCTTCACTCTGCACCAGTTCATAAAAGTCTTTCCAGGTTTTTGTGAAAGTATCCTGCTTATCATTTCTTATAGCACAACAGTATTCTTTCATAGCATATTCCACAACTTGTTCAGCCAGTTCTCAATTGGTATGTTTCTCCTCAGTTTCCAATTTTTTACCACCACAAAAAGAGTTGCTTCAAAGATTTTTGTAAATATTGAACACATAATTATGAGTGTTGTAGAACTTATACAAAAATAGAAATTGAAAAAGAACAAAAATAAAATACTTCATCATGGAAAAATTATTTTTGTACAAATAGGTTCCTTTTATTTTAAAAAATCTCTTTGGGATACAGACCTGCTAGTGGTATTACTGGGTCAAAGGGCATGCACAGTTTTATAGCCCTTTGGGCATAGTTCCAAATTGCTCCTCAGAATGGTTGGATAAGTTCACAACTCCACCAATAGTGGATTGGGGAATGACTTATATTCTATAAATCTGACTCAATTCTCTACATATTTGAGAAATGAGGCCTTAATAAGAGATATTTGTTGTAAAAAAATTCCCAGATTTCTGATTTCTTTCTACTCTTGATTGCATTGGTTTTATTTTTGCAACCCCCTTTTTAAGTTAACATAAAAATATTATTAATTTTGCATCTCATAATTCTCTCTATCTCTTATTTGGTTATATATTCTTCCTTTCTCCATAGAACTAACAGGTAAATTATTCTTTGCTCTCCTAATTTGTTTATGGTATTACCTTTTATGTTTACATCATATACCAATTTTGATCTTGTCTTTATATATGATGTAAATTGTTTCTTTATACCTAGTTTCTTCCAGACTCTTCTAGTTTTCCCAGCAGTTTTTCTCAAATGGTGAGGTCTTGTCCAAAAAGCTTGGGTGTTTGGGTTTATCGAACCCTACCTTACTATGGTCATTTGCTGTGTATTGTCTACCTAATCTATCCCACTGATTCACCAATCCATTTCTTGCCAATACTAGATTGCTTTGATAATTATAACTTTATAGTACAGTCTGAGATCTGCTATGACTAGGCTACTTATTTCCTCCATCTATTTTCATAATCATTTGCTTTTTTCAATAAGATATTTCTCATTTTTCTTCTTTTTTCTTCTTTTGATTTTTTCCTTTTTATCTCATAGAGTCATTCCCTTTCACTTGCTTTATTCTAGTTTTAAAGGAATTATTTTAAACAGTGAACTTCTGGACCTACTTTCCCCCTCCATTTTACTTTTTAAGGAATTCTTTTTTCATTGAATTTTGGTACATCTTTTTTATTTGCCCAATTATGTTTTTAAGGAGTTCTTCTCAGAGGATTTTTGTGCCTCTTATACTTTGTTCTATTCTGTTTTTAAGGTATTCTTTTCATTAGTATTATTTTTTGCTTCCTTTACCAAGATTTTAACTCTTTTTAATGATTATTTTACATCACTCATTTCTTTTACCAGTTTTTTTCTTCTACCTCTTTTATTTAATCTTTAATATTTTTTTTGAGTTCTTCTAACAATTCTTTTTGGGGACTGAAGCCAATTTACATTTTTTTCAAGGCTTTGGATGTAGCTGTTTTGAATTTGTTATCTTCTTAAAAGTTTGCATTCTGATCTTCCCTGTCACCATAATGACTCTCTATGGTTAGGTTATTTTTTGTTGTTTGCTCATTTTTCCAGACTGTCTTTACTTTTAACTTTTTGTTAAAGTTGAACTCTGCTCCTTAGATATAAAGGGCATGTCTAAGCTTCATGCTTTTATGCTGGATTTTTCAGAGATGGTTCTGGGAGGTCTGTAAATTTTCACTTCTTCCAATGTGGTATGATCAAAAGAAAGGTGTGGTCACTACTTTTCTGGCCTGTGCTGTGGTCTGTGAGTAACCACAAGTATTCTTTTTCAGCCTGGAACTGCGACTGGGGTACCCAATCACCTGAGGACACATGCTGCTATGTGCCAATATTGTTTCTCACCCTGGTAATGTCACCTGGAACTATGTATCATCAAAACAACAAAGTCATGCTTCCTGTGCCAGCAAAGTGTCTCGTGTCATCTCCTTCTAAGCAGTTGTTCATTTCCCTTACAAGCTGCCAGATGAGAACTCTGGAAACCACCATTGCTGATATAGCCACCCCTAAGGCTTACTGCTGGCTTACCAGGGCAGGGCCTACACTGAACTATACTCCATTCTTATCCCAGTGAGATAGACATTCGTGGATGACCTCCTAAGTTGTCTTGGGCTGGAAAATTGTTTTACCCCATCCTTTTGCTGGTTCTGTCATTCCAGAATTCATTTGGAGTTGTTATTTCAAAGTTATTTGGAAGGAAATTTGGGAAAACTCATTTGAGTTTGTTTTTTGGTTTTTTCCTCTGTGATCTTGGCTCTGCTCAGATGTAGTCTTAGAACAATATACATAATTTCACAACATGACATTGGAAATACATACATATATACATATATATACATATATATTCTAGTCTTCATTAGTCTTCCTAATATTTTATTTTTTTTCATTAGCATTCCCACAAATATACTTTCAATTAAAATAACCATTACCTTTAACTAGGAGTAGGGAAAAATGAGAACATAGATAAATGGAACTGATACCTTAGTATTTTTGCCAAGCAGCTTGGCTTTGTATAGAAAATGAAGGATATATATGTATGTATATATGTATGTATGTATATGCATGCATGTATATATGTATGTGTATGTGTATATGTATATATGTCATCAGATTTATTGATATAAATATTTTTTCTTTAGATAATATTTTAAATATATTTTTGTAACTCCTAAATGAGTCTCAGTAGATTGGTTCCTAGACATTTTATGGATTTTGTGATTATTTCATAAAAGATGTCCCTTTCTGTTATCTCCTCTCAATATTATTATTGCTATATAGAAATACTATTTTTTATGGCTTTATTTTATGTCCTCCTACTTTTATTGATTCTTCAGGGTTTTCTAAGTAAATAATTACTTCATCATTTTTGCTGATACATCCATCTTTAATTTCTGTCATTTCATTGCTATAACTGGCATTTCTCAAATAATATCAAGAAATAACATTGAGAGGGGTTATTTTTGATTCTATCTTATGTTGAATGGGAAAGCTGCTAATGACTTGCCATTACACACAATGGTAACTATTGCATCTTTATACTTATATTCAATTATATTAAAATGACTCCTTGATTCCTAGGTTTATATTTTTTTTTTACATTTATGCTTTTAAAGTTCTTTCATTTGTTTGCCTGAATGAGTTTTATAGTTTGCCAAAAGTTTTTTTTCTATACCTATTGTTTTAATCATATTGATGCAATTGGAAACACACAATGATCTTGAGACTAACAAATCTCTTAGTTAGCATTGTTTAAAAACATATTCCCTTCACCAAACACATCCTTCATTTTCTATACAAAGCCAAGCTGCTTGGCAAAAATAGTAAGGCATGGGTTCCATTTATCTATGTTCTCATTTTGCCCTACTCCTAGTTAAAGGTGATGGTTATTTTAATTGAAAGTATATTTGTGGGAATGCTAATGAAAAACAAAAATAAAATGTTAGGAAGACTAATGAAGACTAGAAAAAATCATTCCTCATATTAGGTACAATATTGAGCAAAATGTAAAACTGCACTAAACTTCATTTGTAATTATATTTTATTATATATATTTTATATAATTATAAATTATAATTATAATTTCACTGTTATGTTTGAGAGGGAAGAACTAGGAGTAATGGGAGAAGGTTGCAAAGAGGCTAATTTATGTTTGATACTGGATAAGACATCTTATTAAGTCCATACAAAATCATATGAATACCCTAAGAAGGTCTTGGTTTCTCATTCAGATGAAGTCAATAGGAACATTTTGGTGCTATGTTTTAGAGATTATCATTATAATTTTTAGACTTGGGTTGATTGAACAAGATGGTCTATGAGGTCCCTTCCAATTATGAGATTCTACGATTCTGTGAAGAAGATGGCAAGGTTACTATTCTTGGATAATGAAAGAATGGTGATATAACAAGAACTGGGTAGTTGGAAAATCTAGGTTTTTTTTTTTTTGCAGTTTTCTTGAACACTTAGTATTTTTCTCAACACACTTGGGAAAACCAGACTACTTTCAACAAGATGGAACAAATCCTTTGGGAGACATTTCTTTTAAGATTGATGAAAGGTTTGGAAGACTAGAGAGAATCCTCAAATATTTGGAATGGCTAGGATGGCAAGGTATTATGAATAATATGGTTGATTAGAAATCTTATTCAATTCTCAGGAGTCTTAGTGACTATTCATTCAATGTCACTTAGCTTCCCAATAATTTGGTTTCTCAATATGTAGGGGGGAAAAAGGAAAATAAGATATTTCCTCACTTTTAAAAATCAGGATTAAATAAATGTTAGTTTTGAACATTTTTAACTTCCTCCAAGTAATATCTAGCATAAATAAGAGACATTAGGCAGTTCAGGAATGATTCAGAGGTCTTGATTTGTGGATATGACATTTTATAGCATAATTTGCTATTTTTATTTCACTATCTACCAGAAAAATTCTTCTTTAAGTGAGTATTTAATTTTAGTGATGTAAGTAGACAAATACTAGTTTTGTTTTGTTTGATAAAAGCATGGTCCTAATAAACCCAGGGTCATTGATTGTATGGTCTTGAAGGATAATTGCTTTTTTCTACCTTCTGTAGTCGCAAACCATACATCTCAAATTCCGTATAACATTTTCCAAATCCGTGCTATTCTTGTTATGATAGTTTAGATGGATCAGTGCAAATCCATCATTTCTACTCAGGCAGGGAAATGGTTTCTAAATGGTAAGATATGTAAAAAATACCATCCTTGAAAGACAGAATAATAATACTCCTATAAAACAATGTGACAACGCCTTAAGTGACTGAAGCCACTCACCTTAACACCTCCCATTACAGCTCACCTTTATCTTTTGCTGTAGCAACTATAATGAGACCAATTCTATCACTGATCTTTGAAAGGATATATCTTTTATCTCCACTTTGGATCTAAGCACCACCCCTGGAATTTTGACAAAAATCCTGTCCTGTCTGTTCTCTCATGTCCTCCAGACCTGTCATTTCCTCACCACTTTTCTTTTCAGCTCTTCTCTCCAGACAATAACACTGATACCAGAACTCTAAGATATCCTTTTTAGAAATATTTTGATCAATACAGATGCTGTAAGATAAGAATAGAAACTGTATAACAGAAACATATGCTCAGACTGCAAAAATTTAGTTCTACTGAACACTTAGCAAATCATGACCTGGTGGCTAGAACTTTCTGTTTTTCATAAACACATGACAATTCCCTGTATTAAAAACACAGGCCTCAAAATATCCTTGAGAATACAACAAACTGGCTATAATGGAACCTATCACAGATAGAACTATAGAACTACTTCCCATAATCATCTAGACATAAGAATGATGCTTTATATATATCTAAAATTATGGAAACTAAAACAGACCTAAAAATTGAAAAAATATTGATTGTAAATGGACATAAGTAAATACAATAAAATGACAATATTAACTCTCTCTATATATACACACATACACACATATATGTATATATGTTCATATATATATATTAGCACACACATTCAATACCAAACAAATCCAATTGCCCAACAATTATTTTACACAATTAGGAAAAAAATTAATAATTCATTTGGAAGGGAAAAGAAGTCAATCTCAAGGGAATGCTTTTTAAGTAGAAAGGGGACCTAATAGTAGATGAACTCAGACTATATTACAAAGCATTAACCGTCAAAACTATGATACTGTTTAAACACCATAGAGGGGCTGATCAGCATAACAGATTAGATAGCCAGCACACAGAAGCAAATGAATAGAAACAAAGATAAAGTTTGCAGCCATGATGATAAGGACTCACTACCTAAAAAGAACAGTTGGGAAAACTAGAATGCAGTCTAGCAGAAAGTATATACTAACACCTCACAACATATCACAAGACGAGCTCCAAATGGATATGTAGTTTAGACATACAAGGGCACATCACAAATTGTAGAAGCAAGAAGGAAATCACCTTTTTTGAAGTAAGCATAGGGGAAAATATAAGTTAATGACTAAACAAAATTAGAGATCACAGAAGATAAAATGAACAATTTCGATTGGATAAAATTAATTTTGGCAAGAACAAGCAAGCACTGTTGAAATCAAAGCAAACAAAAGGAGAACATTGCAGTAAACTTCTCTGATAAAGTTATCATACTACGTATATGGGAATCTGATTTAAATGTATAAGAAGAGAAATTCTCTAATAGACACATTATCAAAGTCTATGTGCATGTGGTTTTTAAAGAATGAAATTTAAAATCACTATTGATTAGAGAAATGCAAATCAAAACAAGTCTAAGGTACCACATCATATCTATCATTTTGACTAACATGACAAAGCAAGTAATTTATGGATGTTAGAGAAGATGTAGGAACATTGGAACACTAAAATGCATTGTTGATGGAGTTGTGAATTGATTCAACCATTCTAGATAGCAATTTGGAGCTAAGCACAAAGGGCTATAAAATTGTGCATACCCTTTGACACAGCAATACCACTTCTAGGTCTGTATCCCAAAGAGACCATAAAAACTGGAAAAGGCCACACATGTACAAAAATATTTATAGCACCTCTTTTTGTGGTGGCCAGGAATTGGAAATTTAGGTGATGCCAATCAATTGGGAAATGACTGAACAAGTTGTGGTATGTAATATAATATTATTGTTTCATAAGAAATGATGGCAGATTTCAGAAAGACCTGGAAAGACTTACACGAAATGATGCTGAGTGAAGTAAGCAGAACCTGGAGAATATTGGACACAATAATAGTAACATTGCACAATGAATAATTGACTCGTGATAGAAAATGCTATCCACATTCAGAAAAAGAACTATCCAGTCTCAATGCAGATTGAAGCATAGTATTTGTGCTCTCTCTCTCTCTCTTTGTCTCTCTCTCTCTCTCTCTCTCTCTCTCTCTCTCTCTGTCTCTCTCTCTCTGTCTCTCTCTCTTTGTCTCTCTCTCTCTCTCTCTCTCTCTCTTTGTCTCTCTCTGTCTCTGTCTCTCTCTCTTTTTCTCTCTCCCTCTCTCCCTCTTTCTCTCTCTGTTTATTCTTTTTCACTATTTCTCCCATTGATTCTAATTATTTTTTGCAATATGACTAATGTAAAAATATGTTTATTGTGAATGTATATATAGAGCCTTATCGTTGCATGCTGTCTTGGGGTGGGAGAGGGTAGGTATGGGAGACAATTTGGAATTAAAAATCTTATGGAGGTGATGGTGAAAAATAAAAAATACATAAAATATTTTTTTAAAAAAGAAAGAAATTTAACCTACTGACAATATTAAAAATATTATAATCAATAATATTTTAGGTAAATGCAAATTTAAGCAATTCTGAGGTTCTACCTCAAAACCACCAGATTGGCCCAGATGACTAAAAGAGAAAATGACTAGAGTGGGATGGGGCAAGGATTTCAGTAGCCTCCCTGATCAACTAAACGTAGAGGCCCTAGGGAAACTCAAATCCTCTGAGTCCAATAAAAATAAGGTTGTACAGTAAGGCCTGAAAATCCCTTTTCCTGCTGGAGCAGAGCTTGAATATCAACTAGGCACTAATTCCTTGGGCATTGCCCTTAAGCTCCTTGCTATATAACCCTAATAGCTGGTCCTGTCAGACTCAGGTAAGAATCTTTAAAAAATCTAGCAGATTTTGCAGGCATTGGCATAGCTGATTTCAATTTAGCTCCACAAGTGAATCTGTTTCCATTCTCCCTGGTGACCCTTTCATATTCTATTTCTTCTCAATATAGCTGGCCTGCTTTACTTTCTCTCTTAAGACTCTGCCCTGTTGTGTCTCAAACTTCCTTGAATTAAACCTTGGAATCCCAAACCTAATAAAAAGTATTAACACAGAGGAACTATGAGAAAAATAGACCCTCTGAGGCATTGTGGCAGAGTTATCAATTAGTCCAGCAATTTTGGAAAGCAGTTTGGCTTTTCAATCCAAAAGGGTACCATAACATGTAAACATTTTGACCTAGAAAAATTGCCACTAAGTCTTTAATAGAGAGAGTTCAAAGGGTAAGGTGAAAGTGCTATACCCACAAAACTATTTATAGCCTCTCTTTTTGCAGTGACTAAGATCTGGAAAATTAAAGGATTAAATTAAATTAAGCAATTGAGAACAGTTGAACAATCTATGAACATGAATAGAAGAGAATAATATTTTGCAAGGAAAAATTTAAAGAGATAGTTTTAGGGAAATGGGATAACTTTCTTATTTTAAAAAAATTTGATTTGTTTATTTACTTTTAGTTTACAAGATTCAGTTCCAGAATCCCTTGAGTTTCAAATTTTCTCCCCTCCCTTGCCCCCTATATCCCCATGGTGGCATGCAATAAAGTATAGGATCTGAAAATACTTTCACATTGGACATTAGGCTGTTGTATAGAAGGGTTGTAACCGATGGAGTGAACAGGGGGGAAAAAGAAACAAATCCAAACATGGAAAAGAACAATACCATGTAGATTGCTTCAATCTCCATTTAAACTCTGTTCTTTCTAGGTCTGTCTCTGAATATAGACATCTCCTTCTATCCTGAGACTTGTAAAGTTGTCTTATAACTATGTGTTACTGAGAAGAGTCCAGTTTATCAAGGTTGGTCATCACACATAGGATGTGTCTGTGATTGTGTACAATTTTTTTCTGGTTCTGCTCTTCTCATTTAGCATCAGTTTGTATAAGCCTTTCCAGGTAAATATGAAGTCTATGTCCTCCCCATTTCTTATAGCACAATAATATTCTATTACATTCATATACTACAACTTATTTAGCCACTCCCCAATTGATGGGCATCTCCTTAATTTCCAAATTTCAATTTTTCGCCACCACAAAGAGAACTGCAACAAATATTTTTTGTACAAATGAGTCTTCCTCCCACTCCTATGATCTCTTTGGGATACAAACCCCAAAGTGGTATTACTGGGTCAAAGGGTATGCAATTATTTATAGCCCTTTGGGCATAGTTCCAGATTGCTCTCCAAAATGGTTCTATCAGTTCACAGCTCCACCAACAATGGGTTAGTTCTAATTTTTCCACATCCTCTCCAGCACCTGTCATTTTCCTGTTTTGTCATCTTAGCCAATCTGGCTGGTGAGATGTCCTATCTCAAAGTTGTTTTAATTTGCATTTCTCAGATCAATAGTGATTTAGAGCATTTTTCATATGCTTAAAGATATCATTAATTTCTACCTCTGAAAATTGCCTGTTCATATCCTTTGATCATTTGTTAATTGGGGAATGACTTGTAGTCTAATAGATTTTACTTAATTCCCTGCATATTTTAGAAATAAGGCCTTTATCAGAGACACTGGTTGTAAAAATTCTTTCCCAGTTTCCTACTTCCCTCTTAATCTTGTTTACATTGGCTTTGTTTGTATAGAAACTTTTCAATTTAATGTAGTCAAGATTATCTATTTTGCATTTTATAATGCTCTCTAACTCTTCTTTGGTCATAAAGTCTTCCCTGCTCCAGAAATTTGATATGCAAACTATTCCTTTCTTCCCCAGACTACTTATAGTATCTGCCCTTATACCTACAGCATGCACCTATTTAGACTTGATTTTAGTACAGGGTGTTAGATGATGGTCTATGCCCAGTTTCTGCCATACTATATTCCAGTTTTCCCAGCAGTTTTTGTCAAATATTGAGTTCTTATCCCCAAAACTGGGTTCTTTGGGCTTATCAAGCAGTATATTACTATAATCATCGACTACTGCATCTTTTGTACCTAATCTATTGCATTGATCCACTACTCTATTCTTCAGCCAATACCAAGTAGTTTTGATTTTATAATACAGATTAAAATCTGGTATGGCTAGGCCACCTTCCCTAGCATTTCTTTTCATTAATTGCCTTGATATTCTGGACCTTTTGTTCTTCCAAATGAATTTTGTCACTATTTTTTCCAGGTCTATAAAGTAATTTTTTGGTAAATTGATTGGTATGGCACTAAATATACAATTTAATTTGGGCAAAATTGCCATTTTCATTATATTAGATAGACCCAGCCAAGAGCAATTGATGTTTTCCCAATTAGTTAGATTTGATTATATTTGTGTGAAAAGTGTTTTGTAGTTGCATTCATATAGGTACTGGATAACTTTCATAAACTGGTAGAGAATAAATTGTGTAGAACATTTTAGAGAAATCTTTGAAACCCTTATGTACTAATGTTAAAACCTGCTAACCTTCTTCTCACAGAGAGGTAGTGAATTCAAGATGCATGAAGAATTGTGAATTTTTCAACATGACCAATGTGGGAATTTGTTTTTCTTGACTCAGCATATTTTTCACAAAATTCAGACTTTTTTTTCCCACTTAGCAGGGTAAAAGAGATACAGTGGTTCAATATAAGGCTCATTCTCCCCACAAAAAAAGAATGGAAGGAAGATCAGAAGGATTAATAGAGAAGCAAAGCAGCTTTGCATGTTACCTGTTGTATTTATTATATGCTTAAAGAAAAGCAAAATCTCCATAACAGAGATCCATAGTTTAATGTACAATCCTATCCTATTCTACAATGTACATAGAAGTGCTAATTTTATCTGGTATTTAAGTAATTAGTTTTTTTAAATCAAAGTATAGCTGTGTAACAACTTGTTCCAAATCCATTTCCATCTGATTATTCTACATGAATTCCATGAGAAAAAGAATAAAATAATAAGAATAATTAATAACAGTAATAGTAATAGGTAGAAGTGGAATTTATATAGCACCTACTTTATATCAGGCACAGTGCTAATTACTTTAACAAATACAATATTTGACCCTCACAACAACCTTGTGAGGTAGGACCTATTATTATTCTCATTTTATTGTTGAGGAAACTGAGGCAAAAAAGTTAAATGACTTACCTCAAATCACACAACTATTTAGTGTCTGAGAAAGGATTTGAACTCAGGTGTTCCTGACTTCTGGCCCAGTGCCCTAACCACTTTGCAATCAGTATAATTACTACTACTACTACTACTACTACTACTACTACTACTACTACTACTACTACTACTACTACTACTACTACTACTACTACTACTACTACTACGATATCTGTATCGACGTTTCTGCAATGTGGTTTATTTTATACATTGCTTCATTTGATCTTCATAATAACAGTGTGAGGTAAGTATTACAGATACTATTACCTACACTTTATAGATTAGGAAAACTGAAGGTAAGAGTTTTAATGAACTATTATGATATGAGCAGGTGCCTTTCAAATGTTGGAAGCAGATTTTGAACCTGTGTTTTCCTGAGTTTAGGTTATAATTTGATACATTTAAGATCACAGGATCATAAATTTAAAATTGCCAGGATCTTAGAAGTTCTAGTTTAACAAAAGAAGTTCACAGAGAAGTGATTGTCACAATGGGACAAAGTAAGTGGTATTGAAAAAAAAAATTTGTGACCTAGAAGTCTAGCTTTCTTTCACTATCCCATGTTGCCTTTCACTTTTTCTCCTTTGCAATTATTTATGTAAGTGAAACTCCAATTTGTCCATAGTCAATAAACTTACTTTTAACTACAATTTAAGACTCCTGCCCAACTGGCCAAGATGACAGAAAAGGAAAATGCTGGAGTGTGTAGAAAAATTAGGACAGTAATGCACTGTTGGTGAAGTTGTGAACTGAGTCCAAATTTTCTGGAGAACAATTCAAACTGTAGTGAAAGGAGTATAAAACTGTTGGTCCTGTGATTCAGCAATACCTAGGTCTGTATGACCAATGAGATTTTTTAAAAAGAGAAAGAGGAAAAGGGCTTATATGTATAAAAATATTCATAGAAGCTCTTTTTGTGGTGGCAAAGAATTAGAAATCGAGGGGATGCCCATCAATTGGGAAATTGGTGAACAAGTTGTGATATGATCGCGATTGGTGAACAAGTTGTGATATGATCGCGATGGAATATTGTTGTGCTACAAGAAAGGATGAGAAGAAGGGTTCCAGAAAAACCTTGGAAGTCTTATATGAACTCATGCAAAATCAAGTGAGCAGAACCAGGAGAATGTCATATATAGTAACAACATTATTGTAATGATGATCAGTTGGAAAAGGCTTACTCTGATCAAAATAATGATCCAAGATAATTCCAAAGTTCTGTGGTGAAAAATGTCACCCACTTCCAGAAAGATGGATCAGTTGGAAAAGGCTTACTCTGATTAAAATAATGATCCAAGATAATTCCAAAGTTCTGTGGTGAAAAATGTCACCCACTTCCAGAAAGAGAGCTATTGAAATCTAAGTGCAGATGGAAGCATACTTTTTTCACTTTATTTTTCTTATTTATGTAAACATTTTCTTTTGCAATATGGCTAATGTGGAGATATGTTTGTATTAGTTCACATGTAAAATCAATATATATTTGAATTCTTGATGTGTGGGGAAGAGCAAAAAGGAGAGAGAATTTGGAACTAAAATTTTCAAAAAGATGAATGTTAAAAAATTTTTAAATGTAGTTGGGAAATATTTAATGAAATAAAAATATCAAAGTAGGTAAAATTTAAATTCATTAAAGCTTGACACAGAGCATTAATGCAGCCAACTGAAATTGCTTAATAACTTAAATATTAAAATACTTTAATTCCAATGCATAAAATACTCTAACAACTTTTTGAATCACAACCTCAGTGCTCGAATTACGATCCTTTCTTTTCCCATACACTTTCACTCATTTTTCCATGTATAGGATTATAGCTTATATGTATTCCATTCTTTGAGTTTTTATTTATTTATTTTTTTGCTTCATACCATTTCATAAAGGTCTTTACAGATTTCCTAAAAAAAATTTCTCATATTTGTCAGTCAAAAAAACTTAAAGTTACTCTGTTAATCATAATCACTAATGATTTCTAGGTCACACACACCCAACAATCAGTCCTGATTGTATCTAATCACCATCATTAAATTACCCAGGAACATTTAGTGAACATCTAGGTGAGTATGGTCCTGTCTTAAATACTACACATATATTACAACTAACACAAGTAAATAAAATCCTGAAATGAAACAGATTGTCTGTTCCATTCAATCAGTAGGGTTTGAAATATTCAAAGAAGAATATAAATAGAGTTAAAACAATTATTTCTTTGTTTTTGATGAGTAGGCTTCAAAACACAGAATCAAAACATTTCACATTGGCGGTGGTTCTTTTTGTAAGACGTCATTTCACTTGCTTGCTTTGAAACAGTCAATGTCTTCATGTGATATGTGGGAGTTGATTCCTGGCCCATTATTTTCTTGCTGATGAAGGAATGTAATAAATCAGGCTGTAATTTTTTGTATAAATGGTTCCTTGTGTTGTATTTGGAGGACAGATGCCTACAGACTGTCATTTGCTTCCAGTATCACATGGGTTGTTGATCTCGCGTCAGGACAAGTTAAATGTTTATCCCCATTTCACATTGTGCTAGTGTAAATCACTGTTTATACATCACTATCAATAAGTATACTTGTATGTTGCACAAAAACCAATCAGCCGTCTCTTCTTAGTGGGAAATAAATTGTACTCGGCATATTTATTTTAATAAATGAATGCCTTACTAAGGATACATAGTAAAGTGGTCAGACCATTTTTAAAAAAAAAAGTCAAAAACATTTGTTTAATGGCCTGTTTTGGATTTAAACAGAGCCACTACTATTACTCACAGGATGTTATAATTTACCAGTATTAAAATAAAAGCTGCTGAAGACATGTGTCACATAGATTCCTTTTATCCTTATACTAGCATACCATGACATATGTGTGGATCAGGAGTGGCTCAGTTCTATTAGGACATCAGACTCATCTTAGCAGCTCCTGAATGTTGGGGTTTAGCATGGTTTTCAACTTATGAGCAAACAAAGAAGGCTATCAGGTTCTGATTACCCTTATATATATTAGAGTCCACAGACTCCAAGTACCTTTGTGTGCACCTGTCATGAATGCATATGGATAAGGAAATGCATAGATACAGGCTTGTAAAATTCCTGTGGAGTTCAGGGATGGCATCTATAGTTTAATCTGTTACCCTAACTACTACAGTCTTGAGGCCTTCTTCTGCCCATGGAAAAAGGCTTAATGTAGGCCTGCACAACATGCACCCAGCCAAAGGGTTTTGGGCCCTCAAGGAAAAATGTAGGGTTGCCACTGGACACTTTCTCCTGTTTGTCATGAGACCTATAACAACCGGGTCAGTCTGTCTCTAGACTAATCTTTATGCAGCCAGAAGTTTAGCCTGTTTTAATTTTGACCCCTAACTACTTCCAAGTAGTACAAGTCTGGCCTAATCTGACACTACTGCCTCAATGTATGTAATAATGAATCAGTCTACAAGAATTTATTAAGTGTCTACTATATGTTAGGTGCTCGGAATACAAAGAGAACAATGAAGTCCTTTCTGCCCTCAAGAAGCTTACATTCTAATAAGGGAGACAATCTGTATAGGCATATAAAAAAGACATCCAGTATAAATAAAAGATGGGCTTCTAATCTGTGGAGGGTTTTAGGTATTAGTAGCTGGGTAGTGAACGAGAAAAGGTCTTCTCTAGAAGATGGTTCTTGAGTTGTGTCTTGGAGGAAACCAGAAATTTCAAGATCCAGAGGTGAGGAAGGGGGAGTATTCAAGGCCTTGGATTCTGCCAAGGCAAAGGCACAGAGAAACAAGGAGAATTCTGTAAGAACAAGATTACTATGTATCTATCATTATGTGCATAAAGGGGAATAATAATAATAAAATATATACCTTCTTCTCCAAAGGAATAATTTCAATCATTGTTCTTGAAGGGTATATGATGTGTTTTGAGCTTCCTAAGAGAGTCATTGGGACTCAGAGTCCTCAAAGGCAGTAAAAGCTGGGTTCAAGTCCTACCATATATATTTGAGTAGATATATAATGGTTATAAGTCATTAGGCAAGTCATTTAACCCCTTACTGTACCCAGACAACTCATTAAGACTATAAGTTGTGAAACAGGTGTTCAACTGCATCAGTAGAATGAAGTCTTCTCCCCAGCTCCCACTGGAGATCCCTATACCAAAGAAATCACAAGTGCGATAATTCACCCTTCCACCTAAAAAAATTTCTTGTATGAGTACAACACCAAGATGGTAACTTATACATTTATAGCACCAAAGATATAGTGTGTGTGGGGGGAGAAAATAAATGGCACTCTACTTAGATCTTGGATACCTGTATTCAAGTCCTAACCCTGCAATGATCCTCTTTAGTACCATAGGCCAGTCCCTAAAACACTATCAACAATATCTTCATGTAGTCTTGGGAGCTTCAGCACTCCCTTGGATCTTGGAGATATAGGATAGAAGCTGCCTACAACTTTAAGGTGCTCAGTGAGACTAGCACAGTGATGCTACTCTATGAAGCATTCCCAGGCCATAGTTAATTTCTTGGACAATCACTTAACCAAAGACTTTCATTCCTCTTGGTTAGAAATTCTTAACCTTCTTTGCATAGATGTTGTTGGCAGTCTGGTGAAACCTATGGAATCCTTTTCAGGTTAATGTCTTTGAATGGACAAAATTAAATACAGAATTACAAAGAAAACCCATTATATATATACACACACACAATAATATCAAAATTGTGTATTGAAAAATTCAGCAACCTCAGGTTAAGAAATTCTGCATTTAGATTGATTTTATAAACAGTTCTATCCATTACATCCAATGGAAAATTTCAAAAGAAGTGTTGACCTTTGAGTATAAATCCAATATTCAACTAATATTTTCTTTTTACAAAGCACATTTGCTCCTATTTAGAAGCACCTGCATCTCTTAAAATCTCTAATTATCTAAGGCAGTGGTTTTCAACCTGTGGATCACAACCCCTTTGGGGACTGAATGACCCTTCCACAGGGGTCACAGGGTCGTATGTATTTGTGATGGTCTTAGGAACCAAGACACAGCTCCTCTATCTGTCTCCAGGAGGGTCTGGCCACATGCAGATACACCCGCATATGAGTATTAAAGGGTCATGGCATTAGGAAGGTTGAGAACCACTGATCTAAAGGGAATAAAAAAAGAATCACATTCTTCACTTCTATCACACATTGTCTTCTATCACATTTCAGAATGGGTACGATTACTATGGCCCTCTTGGACTTTTCACACTATTGTCAATAGTGTCAGTTTTGCTGTTTTTATATAATCTAAGAAAGGCAAAATATCTTCCGTTCAATATTCTTTGACTACTTGCCATCTGTCTTCCCTATTTTATTGCTGCTACAAAAACCACTTCTACCTTTATTATGTTATAAAAATACAAACAGGATCATAAAACATCTCCATTAAGGAATGTATTTGTCATGTCTCCCAAACATCATAAATAATATGTGTGTCTATGTATATGTGTATACATATACTCATATAAATACATGCGTATGCATACCCACCACATATAGATATATGTGTATGCATCCACACACACATATATATATATATATTTATGTTTATGTGTATATATGTATAAATGTGTGTGTGTGTATATATGTATATATATATTTATATATATATATAATTTTTTAAACATTATTATGTGTAGGAAAGCAAATATCACTGCTTCAGTCAATATTATTTGATCTTTATTAGGTTGGCTTGCCATGTTTAGTATTCCATCCTTTAAAAATGACAGAAAAGAATCAGGAATGCCTTACTGAGTATATGTAATACAGTGATCCTCATAGTTTTTTAAGATTGATTTGAAAAACCAAAATCATAAAGAATGTTAAAAATCTAGAGACAAATAGATTGATTGAATTATTAACTGGTTGAAAGAAGCTTAGAGTCTGCTGCTTTTTCTGGGTCTTCTCTCCTTCTCTAATGGTTGTTAACTCTAACTACATCTAGAATTGTGAAGTGAGGAGAACCAGAGAAAAATTTTTTACTATAACATCAGTCTTGTAAAAAGGAACATTTCATAAGCATTCTGATAAACTAGCAACCATGATATCAAAATGCTGATGAAGAAGGCAGCTGCTCCCTTCATGGCAGAGAGAAAATAAACAAATATGCAAAATAGGAAAAGCATTTTTGAAAGTTGACAAGGTGGAAATTTGTTCTGCTTCATTATAATTAAATAATGTTAAAATTCTTCCTTGCTTTCTTCCTTCTTCATCAGTGGGTGAGGAAGGTGGGATTGAGAATGAAATTAATGTTTGATCATTACAAAAGTTTTAATCAAAGGACTGTGTGTCTTTAAAGAAAGGAGGAATGTGAAAAAAAGTTGTAAGACTTTATTTTGCTATACATTGAGTGTCAGGCCATTCTCTGGGGCCTTACCTCAATTACCACAGCCCCTAATAATTCATATCTCTAGTTTAGAATAATCTAATCTTGTTCTTGCTCATGCATTTGCTTTGGAGATAGCAACATAAGCTCTGCCCAATCCACCAGAATGTTGTGAGGATCAAAGGGATTAATGTCCATGTTTTCCCTCCTTCTTTAAACATTCCTAGAGCAACTTGCCTAAATCTCTCCTTTGCCCTGTCACCTCTAATGTTGTATTATACCTACTTCATCATTTGTACTATCATTCCACTAGAACATAAGCTTTAGGGGGGGCATATACTATTTTTTTCCCTTTATAGACCTAGTATCTTGCAAATAGTAGGCTATTTATAAATACTATTGCACTGAATTTGTGAGTTACAAAGGATCATACAAATATAAGGAATTAGTGCATAAATAGCAAAGTGCTCTTTGATTTTCCTACAATGATAAAGTAATCTCACCACATTTTTACACATGATCTAATTTTCTTAAGTATCTAAAGCTTTCATCTAAAGCCTAAAATGTACAAATGTGATCATTGGGTCAAATATATAATACCCAGACGCTGGAAATAGCCTACCTGGAGAAGAAGCTTTACATTTACTTATACATACATATGTGTATGTATGTCTGTATACATGCACTGAACTGACTGAAGCCAGAAATTATGCTAGCATAAATGCTAGAATACATTTTATATACAAATATATATATATATATATCTACTTATATCTGTGTATAACTGATTACATTATTAACTGACAGTAAGAGAGAGGATATGTGATTAAATGTATAGTGTTTTACATTTGGAGTCAGGAAGATCTGAGTTACAATTCTGTTCCAAATTTTGCTATTTGACCCTGGGCAAATAAATTACTATGAGTTTTAGTTTACTTATCTATAAAACAGGGATAGTTATATCACTTATCACACAGATTTGTTGTAAGAATAAAATTAACGAATCTATATAAAGTATTTTATAAACCTAAACGTGCTATATACCATAAATGTAAGCCTGTTTATTAATTAAATTGATTATGGTCCACGTGTAAAACTTTGAACAATTGGCCTAAATTTAAAAAGTTAGACAGTAGAACAGTATTGAAAACCTGGCTACAGATGTCTTAACAGTCCTTTCACCCGTCATGCGATTAACAAAGAACTCAACATCTTATTCTTGAATTTTCTCCATTTTCTTTTCTTTTTTTCTTTTCTTTTCTTTTCTTTTCTTTTCTTTTCTTTTCTTTTCTTTTCTTTTCTTTTCTTTTCTTTTCTTTTCTTTTCTTTTCTTTTCTTTCTCTCTTTCTTTTTATGGAGGTGGAAATGCAGGGCAATTGGGTTTAAGTGACTTGTCCAAGGTCATATGGCTAGTAATTTTAAGTGTCTGAGACCAGATTTGAATTCAGGTCCTTCTGACTCCAGAACCAGTGTTCTACTTGCTGTGCCACCTAGCTGCTCCCATTTGATTTCTTACACAATATTCTGACCATTTGCATTTAATAACAGAGTCAAGTATTAATAATGCCAGGCTTCTAGTTTCACAAGCATCACTGATGCAGAAACAGTTTAAGGCATTATTATTATTATTTTTAAAATAACAAAGACAATCACAGCCATAGGTTAAAGTAAGTTAGTCTACTAAGTATTAGTCTTTTATTGCAAGCACTGATTTTTCTTTTTCCCCTCAGGGGAAGTTCAGGAAAAACTGTTTCTATAGATTTCCACTAACAACCGGACCTGTGGCTGCTTCTAAACATTTCTACCAATTATCGGGTCCTTACTATTCTGGCAACTGCTCTCTCCTTGTTTCCCAGGCTAGGCTGACAGCTTGTTGAGGTCTACTGTGCTTGACCTTGTCTTTAACATCTAGCCTGTCAATATTAGCATGAAAAAAGAGGAAGGTCATCTGCAGCCAAAATTTGGTACTGCTTTGCTAGCTTCTGCAGACTTAGACTTTTCATGTGATCGTTCAGCTGGCTTCTCCCTGCCCCAAAATGCTAGAAGGCATTCCAGTGTTAGTGGGCTAATACATGTAATTAAAGAGGTTTGGCCTCAGCTATTCCCAACCCATCTACACAAGCCTGACTATCACTTTATTACTCATTAGGAGTCATAGGCCCTGACCTACTGGAAATCCAAAGGACTAAAAGGTTAGGGGTGGACAGCTTGGATAGAAGCCAGTACTGCTTTCGACCTTGGGTGGCCAAGTCAGCTAAAACCAGTCTCTGGTTCTAAAGCTCACATTGTTAAGAAAAAAATAAAAGGTTCCAATTTTCTCTGCCTTCACGAGACCTATTATTTTTAGCTGTTATTTGCCCCCACATTTGTGTATTCAGGGAGCAGTATAAGTGTACTGACAGTCTGGAAAATTAACAGTTTCCAAAAAAGATCTAAAAAGTCAAAAAATATGAAAATGTATGTTGACAAAAATAACATTTAGTCACTATTGCCACCCTAATAATAGACTACATTAGTGCTCATTGGAAATAATTAGGGGTAGGGACATGAAAACAGGATCAGAAAAATTGAATCTGAAACCCCTTTGTTTCATACCAATCAAATATCTGGAAACAGCTCCCACCTAACTGCTTTTATTATTAAAACTTTTTCTGTTTTAAATATATTGCTTTGTACTTGAACATTAGTAAAGAATGATCCCTGTTGAGATTCTTACTATCTGTACAGTTCACAAGATTGTCACTGAATACACACAAGCAAAAAATGAAGAGAAGTCCAAACATCTCTGCTAACGATTTTCCTTACTGTGTTCCTAGAGAAAAAGTCTTTTAGCATCTGGGTTATTATCTCTGCTCCAGCCCTCTCCTCCATTTTGTATGGTTGAGGCAGGCAAACTCAAATTGTGTCAAGTTGTCAAGAGGAAGCTTTTAGGACTTTCTCAGATGGGAAAATGAACCAATATGGGTTCTGGGTTATCTCCAAACATGTCTATGGCTTCTATAGGGTTTCTATGAACTTTTGAGTCACAGTGCTCATCCCTGAAGTTGCTCTGATCTCCTCTTCAGTTGTGGCTTATGGTGAGAAGGAACTTCTTCCCCTCCCCTTCCCCCCACTGCCCATAGCACAGAACTTTCATGGACCTTTCAATGTCTGGAGTGTGAGGTGGAGGGGCAGGTCCACCCAACACCAAAAGGATCATAACAAAACAAAAACAAAACTCGACAAAGTAAACTTCTTTTAGCTAAGTCAAGATTCCCTGGCTCTTGTTCTATGATTATACATGCAATTCTATAAAATATAATGCACATTAAAACATTTACACATTTCCTACTCTTTAGGGCAGGGATAAAGCTCCTCACCACCTTAGCTGCATTTTTTTTTTTGGTCAAAGATCCCCTAGAATCCCATCTAATAAATTGTAGAAAGGATGCAATGTCAGTGAAAGTGATACCCATGCAGATAAAATCATAGATCTCTGAAGAATTATGATACAATAGTAGTTGGTAGGCCTTATCGGAGTGGAAAAGGCTCCTCAGTTTTGTCATCTGTAAATCAAAGGAGGTGAACATGAATCCTATACTTCTAACTCAAAAATTCTAAAGTAATGACATATACATAACCCCCTGGAGAATGGAGGTGGGAAGGCCTTAGAACATAGTTCTTGTGGTGGAAACAGGAAAAAAAGTATAGAGAGAAAAGAAGAGAAAGTAGAAGAAAAATAGCTGGTCCATGCTTCTGTCCTGAGTAGTCCTTGACCTTGGGGTAGTCTTGACTTTGATGAAGCAATGTTCCATTACTTAATTTTTATTTTCCATAAAACATTTCCATAGCAACATAAATTTAAGTAACAAAATGCTACAATGTAAAGCACAAACAGTGCCTACACAAGGTTAAAAAATCTGACAAAACATTCTGATTACCAGCATCCTAATGTAGCATCAGTGTTATATTTACAACAATGCCCCACTACTGTGGTGGGCATTTGGCAGTGGAGACAATATGGAAAAATAGGTATTTACATCAGCAGAAGAGATATAATTCCCTGCTTTATCATTTATATGGGGAGGTATTTAGTAATGTAAAGTTTGAGACATAATTTTTGGGTAATTTTGGGTAATTAGTCATTTTATTAACAATGCCAAAATTTTAATAAAAGGAGGTCTGTAGTACTCTCCAATGTCGAAGACTCTCATGGCAGCAGGATCATGGCTTATATGCCCTTGGAAAAGGGGTATTCCTGAGGGTTACTATTAACCTAATAATAGGCTGACAATGAAAGAATGAATATTATTATGAGGAACTGAGAGTGATATGTCTAAGAGAGATTATCCCTATATCCAGACTACCTTCAATCACGGGCAATCTATTAGTTTCACCTTCTAATCTGAAGTCGGATCTAATTGGATGGAATAGCAATACATAGAATGAAGAGAACATCAATGCTGTTTTCCGTCAGCCCTGTCCTTGAGGGATTGGACAAGAAAATTGGAGAGAGGGAAAAAACAATTTCGGTCTCCCCAGTTTTAATAATTGGCCACTAATATGAGAGAAATAATTTCTTTCAGTAACCCACTTAGATTATAGTTGGGGGGGTAGGGTGGAAAGATTGCCAGTGTGCTAGTCATGTTCAGGAATGAATGTCACAGAGATGTTCTTGATTATGGTAGCGCTATCCTAGTACTTCTCCCTTTGTTTGTAAAACTTTGCAAAAAGAAAAACAAAATCAAGCAAGAACTGTATCACTATTACTTGTGGGAGGTAGCAGGTCCAGAGGGCAATTATGTTCATAAACTGAAAAGATACCTGACTCAGGAGAGTCTCTGCCAGAAGACTAACATTTTTGTTCCTTTCTGGTCTGTTCTTGTGAATTGGAATATTAAGTGATGTTAGTTTATATTCTATAAACAGGATTGATCCTGTTACATTTAGTTGTGCATATGACATTTCTTCAGCTAGATTGTTAAATTCTTCAAGGGTAGAAAATGTGTCTTACTTTTCTTTATATTCCCACAATAACCAAAGGAGTGAATTTTGCACATTTGGTTCTCTAAATGCATGCTGAGGAAATGATCTTCATATGAATGAATAACAGAATCATTAGAGCTTTTGTTTTGAGTGATCTTCTCACTCCTGGAAGGAGAGGAAGAGTAGCAGAGAAGAAAGAAAATCTAATTTTGGAGTCAGAAGAACTCAGCCACTTAGTATCTGTGTGACCTGGAGAAGGCATTTCACCTTCTTAGGTCTCAACTTCTTTATACGTAGAATAACAGACCATATTAGGGGTTAAAATCTATGACCATTTCTGATGCATATAACTCACTTTCTGATGCATAACCTGCCAAACTGGAGTCCTACCCACCTCCTTTATGAAGTCTTCATGAATCGCTTTGTACTCCTGATCAACAACTCACAATTTAGGACCTTATCTTAGTTTTTTCCTAATTAGTTCACATGCAGATTTCTTATCACTCCCCAATAAGACTGTAAGCTTCTTGTAGGTAGGCACCAAATCTTTTGTATCAGATGGGAAAGAAATGAAGATGATTTAGGAATCAGAAGCTCAAGTTTAAATTGTTTCCACACTTACTGTGTAACTGTTTCTTCATCTGTAAAATGAACTGATACTTATTCTACCTACTTCACAGATCTGTCATAAAGAAAATTATTTCTGAATGTTAAAATGGGAATGTTAAAAGTATATTGTTATTATTATTGTTGTTATGAGAAGGTGCTAAATAAATCCATATGAATTTATGGGTTAAGTAGTTTGAAAGACAAATATAAAATAAATTTAAGATTTCAGAAAAAATGCTATTTTGACGTTTCTTATTACATGGGTTGTGATACAGCTAAATTCATAGACATTGAAGACAAGCACTAATTAGAGAAAAAGTGGGACATCACATGGTTAGGCACAAAGGCTAGTATTAGTCCAATTCCCCAGTGTCAACAAGATAAAGGGATTCTATGCTATATCTAAAGAATAGGTCATAATAATTTTCAGACTTTATAAATACATGGACTTACCACAACTGCATACATATTTTCTGTCACTTCACAGGACTCTCCATTCCCTGAGGAAGTATAGTGACAGTTCCTATTTAAGCAACACTATTCAACTGTTAGAGAAACTACACAGAACAAGAAAGGACTATACTGGCATGCTGTAATGGTAATTAATTTACATTTGAAGACCCCTGTTTGTTATGTCAAGTAAGCAGGTACTTAGCCCTTAGTAACTAGTCAAACCTCTGTGAGAGAAACAGAAGGTATGAACTTTGTCTCCTGTTGCTGACTTAATAAGAAGGAGGTGGCTGAAACAGGAAGCCAATGTACGTGTGTGTGTGTGTGTGTGTGTGTGTGTAAGAAAAACCCCAGAGAGAGAGTCAGAATTTTCTCCTGACAACATCCTGGTGGAAGAAGCAGAATTTTCTCCTGACAAGATCCTGGTGGAAGAAACTGTTCAGCTAGAAAGAGAGAATTTCTCTCAGTGAGCATCTGGAAGCTGACTGAGAGCTGAGACAGGATTTTCTTGAGACCAGAAGCTGGTGAAGGCTGCCAAGAAGGCTGTCTGGAAGGCCTAAGTGGCTGCTACCAGATTTCTTCTGGGTCCTAGGGCCAGCTAAACTGCAGGAGGACTGGGGAGGCATGACCTGAATGCTAATGCTTAGTTTGTTTGTGTCTTGGTTGATTCTTGAGTTGCTGGGAACAGAAGTTCTGAAGATTTTGATCTGTGCTGGACCCTATAAACTTCAGTGTGTAGCAGGAACTGCCTGGAGTATTGGACAAGGACCTGGGAGCTGTCTGCCTCTGAATTCAGGTGACTGCTTGGTGGATTCAGATAGGAGCTGGGACCATGGAAGAGGATCCAGGGAATCTGAGAGACCACCCCAAGTCAAGTTGAAGAAAAGGCTTCTCCTTGGATATTGAATGCTGTGATGAAATTGAAATTTACTAGAGACCTAGGGGTGGAAGGTTTGCCCCAAGACTGTCTTGTATTGTGAGATGATTGAATGATAAGGAGGCAAAATTCCTTAGGGAGACCAAATGATTGTTCTTTTGTTTTTTGTTCTAAATACTGTGACTACTTTGGTGAAAACTATGTGGTTATTTTAATAATAAGCTGTTGTGAACATTATATTGTAATTTTCTGTGATAAGATGTAATGTTGTGAATACTGTATCTTGATTTGTTGTGGATGTTTTCTTTTGATTTGTTCTTGATAATAGAGTGTTCACTATACTGTGTAACCAGAACCTTAAAAGCTGTGCACAGTAGCATTCTTTTGAGAAGCCGCTCATGCATGGTATTACACATGTCCAGTGAAAATCTATTCAGTACCTATAGGGGAGACACAAATTTTGTACTTGGGTCATATTTGGATTTATTTAAAAACCCCAAAAGGAATCCATCAGAATACAGATTCATAACCTTAATGAGTGTCACGAACTCCTTTGGCAGTTGTTGAACTCTCTGGAGCCTTTCTCAGAATAATGTTTTTTACGTTATTAAAGGAGATGCCAAATTTAAAGTAGAAGTTAATGACAATAAAAATGTCACTTTTATCTCATCTAAATCTGGAAATACTAAATTCTGTCTATATGGATGCATAGGCTGCAGCTGAAAAACCACTGCATCAGAAGAACATATTTCAATCATGCTTAAATAAGTGGTTTATCACTTGGACACACACTGTTATGTTCTGTGTTTATAGGTATAAGATTTTGTTTGTGATGTTATAAATAACTTGGAAGTTATAACTGAATTTGTGACACACAACTATCATGGGATCATAAAACAACAGCTAAATGGTACCTTAGAGATTTTAATACCCCTCCCCCAATCCTAATGTGCTCTAGATTTGTAGGTTAGGTTCCCAGAGGGTAATATTCTCACATCCTCTGATCTGGGGTTTGTAGTACTATCATTCCTAAAATCCCTATTCAGTGTGCTTCACAATATTGATCAGCCAGTTGTCATTAAATAACTTCTATAAAAAGCATATTTGTTGAGAATACATAGCAAGCATAGAAATTTTATACCATCCCCAAACCAGGGACACACTTTCCCCTTTGTTTGCATAAAATTTCTTGGGAGAGTGGGCTCAAACTAAAAGCATAGATGTAATAAGGAGCATGTAGACCACACATGGAGCCAAAGGGTTCCTCATGAGTGCTTGCCCTGGAAATCTTTATGTAGTCCTCATCAAGTTCATGTTGGGCAAAGGCCTGAGATATGAACAAGTCAAGTTGCTATACAACTCACTCAGCTATTGATATTATTAACTCTACTTGCTGGCAAGATTTCTGATGGCTTTGATGGATTTTTCAGTCCCGCTAATTGCATTGACACACCTCTTTAGGAATATCCATTCTCCTAAAATCAGGAAAGAGTAAATGAAAAACCAGGTGCTATAGATTGGGGTGGGGAGGAGGAGTTAACTTGTCTATTTGGCAGTTCAATGTAATTTTTTTTTCACTCAGTGGGCCGGGTAAAAGAGTGAAAAATCATCTGCTTTAAACTTATGTCTACTCACTCAATTCCAGCTCAGCCTCTCCTGAGACATCAGTCTTTTTGGTTCTTCAGGCAAGTAGAACAGTGCTGTTTCTCTACAGTATCAACTCTTCAGTCATATGTGGTTGAATTCAAAATTGGCAGTGAAATAACAATATATGTTCATATGATGCATCATGAAGGACTCTCTGTTTTGGAATCTCATCTCCTATTACTCATTTTACATGAGAGAAAACCAAGGCCAATGGAGTGTAAAGCCAATCAGCAGTAGATTCCTGAGAGAATGCTACTGTGAAGAGCTTTTAAGATTCGGATTACGCAGTATTAGTGAACACTCTGTTTATTCCATTACAAAATCAGATTCTGTACAATGTTCATAGTATCAACAATTCACAATATTATATACAATCTTCAGAACAAGGAGAGTCTCAATATTATATCTTATTACAGAAAGGAACAAGGAACAAGAGAAGAATCAGCTGGTTTCCCTAAGGGAGAAACCAGCTTCACATTTTAAAGATTCAATCAATCCAGCTAAGGATTCAATCAATCAGTTAACAAAAGGAATGACCCAGTTTCCCAAAAAAG
>CM053594.1:306290242-306301165 GCA_028646575.1 Pseudocheirus occidentalis
TTCCAGCAGTGGTGGTTGACAAGGGAGGAACCAAAAGAAACTAGAATTTAAAGCTCTGCAATACCTGCACCTAGGAATCAAGATATACAGGGACTGGGGTATGGAGGCCCTCCCTGCCCTACCAGAAAGTTAGCGGGGTGTTGGAGAAGGGCACAAAAGAGAGCAAATCAGGGGAGGGCCTTTACAGTGGGATTGCTGGTTGAGGGTTGGGGTTTGGGGAAAGACAGGGAGAAAATTAGTAACTCAAAAATCTCATGGAAATGAAAGACATAAACAAGAAAAAAAAATTTTTTAATGAAAAAAAAAATTTTATTGGGAAAAAAAATTTTTTTAATGAAAAAAAAATTTTTTATTGGGAAAAAAAGTCAACATGTCCAAAAGGGACATGTTGAGTTGAAGTGTGAGCATCCAGCATCCCTCCCCCAGACCCTGCCCTCCCCTTCATCATCTCGTCTTTCATCCTCACGCCCCCTACTCTCTTGTGTGGCATAACGTCCAGTTTAGAGTTTATGCCATTTCTTCCCTCATTTGTCCATTAACTTTATGCCCAAATCTAGTCTTTTTTTAAATAACCTTATTTCTGTTTAAGGGACTATCATCCTTCTAGTTATGCAGGTTTGTAACCTCAGTGCTGTCCTCAAGTTTTTACCCTTTCACCCCTTCATAATAAAGCAGTTGCTAAATTCATCTCTGCCTCCACATATATTATTATGCATTCCCTCCCTAATAAACAACTCTCACTTAAGCCCTTTTAATCTATTTCTCCTTAAGAAATCTTTACTTCTCTCACAATTTTTTTGTCATTCTGCCATCAATATATTTTGTTTGCTTATGTTCTAAAAAATTTCAGTTATTAAATTTCTTCTTAAATGTCATTCATATTTTAGTTCCCTTCCTAATGGCATGCACGAAATGATGTCATCATATTCCAACCCAATTCTTCCATTCACTTCTTTGACTTACCGATTGTCACTCTGAATTGCTCCTTTTATATAGTAAGGGATAATATATCATTTTGTATACAAAAGTTATGAAATTAAGAGAAACTTGCTCCTTGGAAGGAAAATTATGTCAAGTCTGGACAGCATGTCAAAAGGCAGAGACGTCACTTTATCAACAACAGATTCATATAGTCAAACATATATATGTTTGTTTTTCTTTTTATATATAATTTATTTATTTTTAGTTTTCAACATTCACTCACTTTCATAAGTTTTAAATTTTCTCCACCACCTCCCATCCTCAATATGGCATGCAGTCCAATATAGGCTCTACATATACATTCTTATTAAACATATTTTCATATTAGTCATGTTGTATGGAAGAACTAAAACAAATGGGAGGAACCATGAGAAGAAAAAATAAAACTAAATTTAAAAAGGGAGCAAATAGTGTACTTCAATCTGCATTCAGACTCCATACTTCTTTCTGTGGATATGAATGGCATTTTCCACATTGAGTCTTTTAGAGTTGTTTTAGGTCTTTACATTGCTGAGAAGAACTAAATCTATCAAAGTCAGTCATCATACATATATGGTTGTTACTGTGTACAATATTCTCTTGATTCTGCTCACTTCACTCAGCATCCGTTCATGTAAGTCTTTCTAGCTTTTTCTGAAGTCTACCTGCTCATTATTTCTTATAGCACAATAATATTCCATCACATTCATATGTCACAACTTGTTCAGCCATCCCCCAGTTGATGAACAATCCCTCAGTTTCCAGTCCTTGGCAAACACAAAAACAGGTGTTACAAATATTTTTGTACGTGTGGGTTCTTTTCCCACTTTTCTGATCTTTTTGAGATACAACCCTAGAAGTGGTATTGCTGGGTGAAAGTGTATGCAAATTTTATAGCCCTTTGGACATAGTTCGAATTTGCTCTCTAGAACAGTGGAATCAGTTAACAACTCCACCAGCAATGAATTAGTGTTCCAATTTTCCCACATCTTCTCCAGCATTTATAATTTTCCTGTTTTGTCATATTAGCCAATCTGATAGGTGTGATATGGGTACCTCAGAGTTGTTTTGATTTTCGTTTCTCTAATCAATAATGATTTAGAGCATTTTTTTCATATAACTAGAGCTAGCTTTAATTTCTTCCTCTATAAACTGCCTTTTCATATCCTTTGATCATTTATCAATTGGGGAATGACTTGTATTCTTATAAATTTGACTCAGTTCTCTATATATTTTAGAAGTGAGGCCTTTATCAGAGACACTGGTTGTCAAAATTCTTTCCCAATTTTCTGCTTCCCTCCTAATCTTTATTTCATTAGCTTTATTTCTGCAAAAACTTTTCAATTTAATGTAATTATTATTTTGCATTTCATAATGTTCTCTGTCTCTTATTTGGTCATAAATTCCTGTAATAGTAAGGAAATTTGAAGATCCCTTTGTATTGCTAAGCTGACAGGTACTTAGCACCTAGTTTCCAATTAAGCCTCTGTTGAAGAAACAGAAGGTATGAACCCCTGTTGCGGACGTAACAGGAAAGGACTGAACAGGGAGGAGCAATACTGTATATAAGGAAAAACTCCAACTGGAAAAGTCAGAACTTCTTGGGATGAGCATCTGAAGGCTGGGCTGCTGCTGGACTGAAACTTCCATGGAGAAAGTGATTTTGATTTTGAGAATGGAGCTGCTGAAGACTTCTGAGGGCCAGCTGGAGCCGCTGAAGATTTCTGAGGGCCAGCCAGAGCTGTGGAAGATTGAGGAAGTATGACTGTGGTGCTGGTATTTTGTACAAATGTTGTTGTGGCTTTGTTAATGTGTATGGATGTCATTGTGGCCTCATTAAGCCTTGTTTTTCCAGGAATGGAGACCGTAAAGGATTTGAGATGAAGTGAACACTGTGAGCTCCAATGGAGCAGGAACTGCCTGAAGAGCTGGACAAGGAGCTGTGAGCTGTCTGCATTTGAACTCAGGTGGCAGTTGGCTAGATGCAGGTGGGAGCTGGGACCATGGAAAAGGAGCCATGGAAACTGAAAGCCTGCCCCAAGTCAAGATGAAAATACCTATCTGTGGGTAATAAGTAGTGATGTAATTGTGATTTACCTGTTACCAAGGGGTGGATGGCCTGCATATTTTCCACTACCCCTCAAGAGGGTAGTGAGTAGTAACTGATGACTGAATAGTGACTGATTTGTAACTTAGTGTGCCCCATAAGTGGAGGACTTTGACTTTTTGTACTTTATGATTGAATGATTGAGTTACTAAGTGATTGATTGACTAAATGATTGTACTTTGTTCAAAACTATGTGACCACTTTGGTGAAAATTATGTGGCCATTTTAGTGATAAGTTGTTGAGTTGTTATGTCATTGTGAATGCTGTATTTTGATTTTCTGTGAATGTTTTGCTCTGATTTGTTATTGAATAGAGAGTTTGCTATATTATGTAATCAGAACCTTGAAAGCTGTTCACAGCAGCATTCCTCTGGAAAGCTGCTCACGCTTGGCTTTACATTTCCTTTACAAGGGTAAACTATCCCTTGCTCTCCTAATTTGCTTATAATATGTCTTTATATATAAATTGTATACCCATTTGAACTTTCTTTTGGTATGCATTGTAAGATTTGGTCTATTCCCTGTTTCAATTAGACTATTTTCCTGTTTTCCCAGCAGTTTTGTCAATTAGTGAGTTCTTATCCCCAAAACCGGGGTCTTTGGGTTTATCAAAGATTGGATTACTACAGTTATTGACTACTGTGTCTTGGGTACCTAACCTATTCCAATGATCCATCTCTATTTCTTAGTCAGTATGAAGCAGTTTTGATGACTACTGCTTTATAATACAATTTAAGATCTGGTATGACTAGGCCATCTTCCCTAGCATTTATTTCCATTAATTCCCTTGATATTTTGGACCTTTTCTTCTTCCAGATCAATTCTGATATAATTTTTTTCTTCCTCTATAAGATAATGTTTGGTAGTTTGGCTGGTATGGCACAGAATAAATAAATTAATTTCAGAAAAATTGTCATTTTTATTATATTAAATCAGCCTACCCATGAACAACTGATCCTTTTCCACTTATTTAGATCGGCCTTTACTTGTTTGACAAGTATTTTGTAATTGTGTTCATATAGTTCCTGGGTTTGTTTTAGCATGTAAGTTCTCAAATATTTTATGTGTACAGTAATTTTAAATGAAATTTCTCATTCTATCTCTTGCTGTCAGGCTTTGCTATGCCAATTATTTATGTGGGTTTATTTTATGTATCCTGCAACTTTGCTATAATTGCTTATTATTTCAAGTAGTTTATCTAAATTTTTAAGTATATCATCATATCATATGCAAAGAGTGATAACTTAGTACCTTCTTTTCCTATTCTAATTACTTGAACTTTTTTCTCTTATTGCTAAAACTAACATTTCTAGCACCATACTGAATGACAATAGTGAAAATGGACATGCTTGTTTCACCACTCCCTCATCACCCCCCCCCATCTTATTGGAAATGCTTCTAGCTTATTCCCATTACATATAATGCTTTTAGGTAGATGCTACTTATCATTTTAAGGAAGATTCCATTTATTCCTATGCTCTCTGGTGTTTTTAGTAGGAATTGAATTTGTATTTTATCACAAGCCTTTTATGCATCTTTTGTAATAATCATATGATTTCTGTTAGTTTTGTTGCTGATATGATCGATTATGGATGGGCAGAGCCAAGATGGCAGAGTAAAAGCAGGAACTTGCTTGAGCTCCCACTCCAACCACCTCTAATATCTGTAAAAAAAAATGACTCTGAACAAATTTTAGAACTACAGAACCCACAAAGTAACAGAGAGAAACAAATATCCTTCTGAAGGCAATCTGGCAGGCCAACAGGAAGGGTCTATCACATTGGGCTGGGAGTGGAGTACTGTCCCATGTGAGCCACACTGGCCCAGATCTATGGCACAGACCTGCTAGAGAAGACTTCAGGAGACTGATTCACCAGCAGTTGTGGTAGTTTCCAGACTTCTCAACCCATAAACACCAAAGAGAAAGTAAAAGGTCAGCATGAAATACTGTTGGAACTGAGTGAGAGTAGAGCACAGTTTAGTACCTGTCCCTGGGATGTGGGATGTGGTGTGGTAGTGGTAGCTGCAGCTGTTGCCCTGTGGCTGCCTCCTGAGCTCCAGGCCTACAGATCATAGAGGAACCAAACAACCATTCAGAGAGTAATTTCTCTTGCTTTGACCTGCTTGAGTCTTAGTCCTGGGTGGCAGTCCTAGGGTGAGGAGCACTAGCATGGCAGAACTTGATGAGACTGTGAAGAGGCAGTCATCCTCACAGTTCTGATCTAGGTGCCTAGAAAAATCTCTGACAACAACTGTGCAAAACCCCAGAAATTTGGGAAGCAAAACTCCTCTCTGGAAGTAGAATTCTACTGTGGCAAAGAACTCAAAAGTCAAGCGATTGACTAGCAAAATGAGTAAACAGAGGAAGCATGATCAAACTATGGAATTGGTTTTTAGTGACAAAGACAATCAAAACATAGAACCAGAAGAAGACAGCAAAGTCAAAACCCCTGCATCAAAAGCCTCTAAGAAAAATACGAACTGATCACAGGCTATGGAGGAGCTCAAGAAGGATTTTGAAAATCAAGTAAGAGAAGTAGAGGAAAAATTGGGATATGATCAATTATGCTGATAGTTTTCCTAATACTGAACTAATTGTGAATTCCTGGTATAAATCCTACCTGATCATACTGTATTATTCTTGTGATAAGTTACTGTAATCTTTTTGCTAATATTTTATCTAATATTTTTGCATCTATATTCATTAGGTAAATTGTTCTATAATTTTCTTTCTCTGTTTTGGTTCTTCCCAGTTTAGGTATTGGTACCGTATTTGTATCATGAAACAATTCAGTAGGACTCTTTCTTTGCCTATTTCCCCAAATAGTCTATATAATATTGGAATTAGAATTCACTTGTAAATCCATCTGGCCCTGGAGATTATGGTTTTTCTAGTAGCAATGTATGGTTGTGAGAGTTGAACTATAGGAATATTGAGTGCCACAGAATCAACACTTTCAAACAATGGTGATGAAGAAGACTTTTGAGAGCCCTTTGGATACTAAGGAAATCAAATCATTCAATATTTCAGGAAATTAACTCATATTATTCACTGGAAGGTCAAATATTGAAGCTGAAGCGTAAATACTTTGATCATTGGAAAAGACGCTGATGCTGAGAAATATTGAAGGTAAAAGGAAAAGGATGAGAGAGATAGTGTCATAGAAGCAATGAATGTGAGTTTGGACAGACTTCAGGAGATAGCAGAAAAGAAAAGGCCTTGCTGTACTACAGTCCATAGGGTCCCAAAGAATCAGAAATGACTGAACAACTGAACAAGAACATGTAGGACTTCACAAATCTCAAAAAAAAAAAATCCACCCTCTAAATGTCATTTATTATTATTATTATTATATCATCGTTATCATTTTATCATTATTCACTTTCTTCCCTCAAAGGAAGTGAGGAAAATCTCAAGTAGGGGTTAATCTAACTCTGTGTGTCTTCAGTGGTTGTGTTTGTGTCCCCCCTCTAAAGTGGGGGGTAGAAAGGATTGTTCTGAGCAGTAATTAGTGTTCTACCTTAAGAAATGTCAAAGTAGCCTCATTTGTTCACATTAACCTCAATAAAAGCTTCTTTGGGGGAGCCAAAACAATGACCACACCCTCAGGGCTGAACTAAATGCCAAATTTTTGGCATGAAAAAGTATTGAAAAGATCCCAAGATGAATAGGAGACTTCATCAGTTTTTTTAACAGTGCTCTGACTCCACACTGAAATTAGATGCCTCCCAAAGAAAGGAAGGGGGTTTGAGATTAGGGACTTGATGTAGGAAAGCCTTATCCTTTTCTCCCTGAATCATCTCTGATTCTCTTTGTATTTAAAGAGCTGCACTTTTTCCAAGGGCAATTTAAAGTCCCCAAATTTGACTGTGGATGTACCTACTGAAAAGAGAAGTGGGCCAGTAGATGTTTACAAATATTTACCAATAGGACAGAAGAAAGGCAGTGGCGGCGTGTTGGAGGGATTGGTCTGACACAAGCTATGTGTGTTATTTGACTTTGAGCAAATAATTTTCCTCATCTCTCAAATGTACAGGCAGGATGGCGTCCTGGAAAGAGCATAAGACTTGGAGTTAGAATACTTGGAAGCGAGACCCCTCTCTTTCATCTAGCACAACAGTTCTCAACCTTCCTAATGCCGTGACCCTTTCATACAGTTCCTCATGTTGTGGTGAACCCCAACTATAAAATTATTTTCGTTGCTACTTCATAACTGTAATTTTGCTACTGTTACGAATCATAATGTAAATACTTGAGATGCAGGATTATTTTCATTTTTACAAACTGAACATAACCCACCGGTTGAAAACCGCTGATCTAGCAGCTGGGGTAGAATATAGCTAGTTGAGGGGGAAAAAACTCTGAGAACAGTTTATTTTTCTATGAAATAGGGATAATAATTGTACCAACATAAAGTTGCTGTGATGAAGATACTGCTATAAAGTAACAAACTTCTATGAAGTAACAAGATTCATAACATTGGTTTTTATAAACTAAGATTCACTTCTCTAAAATTCTACGATCTTACTCTCAGTGCCGTCTAGAGATGCTACCTAGTTCAGGCTACCTACGTAGTGTATTTTAAGGCTTTAAAGAAAATTGCATTGTGAGATGTAGCAATATTAGGGCTCTATATCAAAGCAAAGTAGACTTATCCTCTTCTTTTAGGGAAAGACTTAAATGTCTCAAAAAAATATTCCAAACTTTAGCTAGTTATTTCCACCAAAGTCATCTATCCTCAGCTTGCTATCTGCCCTGTGGTACTCATTCCTGCTGCCAGAGGCAGGAATATACTCTCAACTTCTCCAGTAAACATACACATGTCTTAGGGAGAAAGACTCTAAAGTTCCCTTTTGAAATAAGAAAATCTGTTATATTGAGTTGAAATTAACAATTAGAGGTTTATACATTTTTTAAATTATGAAAATAAAATGAAGTTCATTTCCCATAAAGAAATAATTTGGGGGAAAATGACTTTTTAAAATCATATCCTAGAATAGTATAGAAAGCAGACTTTGAAAACTAGAAGTAATCTGATGAGAATATTAATCACTTGGGAAGTCTCTTCATGTCTATGAGCAGTTTAGCAACCTATATCACGTGGCAAAAATGTGTTTATTTTACTGCTTTCACCTGCAATGCTAACCTCTTAATGTCAAGAGAAGCTAGTGTGATTTCTGCATATTTTGTGATGTTGTAGAAAATATGCCCTCTCACAACTAGTTCGTTCCACTGCAGAGAAGCCTCTAGAGAAGCAGCCTGTCACTTAATTGATTGTCATCCAGGAAGGGTAGTAAATTCTCTGGCCACCATTGTGAAATTACTCCCTTCTTCCACTACCCCAAGCTCTTCAGTGAGTATGCAGCAAGGCTACTGGCCCCAGATTTAATATAGATCCAGAGGTACCATCCATAATATACTCAAAAATTACTAAAAATAGAAAATTACTTATCTTTGCTCTGAGTTCCTACCCTGCATCTGGGAAAACTCCTGCTAGTAAATTCATTTATAAAATTTAGATAATTCAATTTGTAATAGCCATATGATTTATTGAAACAGCTTTTGAACACAAAGAGAAAAAAACCTATGGAAAAACCACTTTACTTGATCAGCTCTGCTCCTCCCACATACAGCCCTCCCAACTGGTAGGGGTAGGGTTAGGAGGAAAAGGAAGAGGAGAATAAAGGTGCAGTTCTGGAACTTGCTGTGATTGTCTCAATAATCTCTCACAAAAAAAAATAAGAGAGAAAGCAACAGGAGCTAAAATCATTTCCCACTGTGGTTTCTGGAGTTCCATGGCAAGTGGTAAATCCCATTCAGTTTCACTCTGGTCTGAATTTAGGCTATTCACACATTTGCCATCCCTAAAACCACATCACTGCACCCACCATAGATCTCCATGCAACTAACAGTTTTACAGGAGCCTTCTAGCTTCTTCGTTGCTATGGCTTAGCTTGGGATGCAGGGATAGTACTGGCAGAGTTGCCATGATAAACAAGTAACTATAGATTGCCTTGCCTAACTGGAAGCTGCCAGTTTATTGGAAGCCTTTCTGCTCCCTGTCACCTAGAACAAGTGACATACAATGGCAAACCTTCTCTCTCTGGGCAAAGCTCTGAAATAACAATCTAGGGGAACGTAGCCAAGCTGCTGCCATCTGAATGCAAAGACCTCACCTTGCTAACCCCGTTCTTAGAGAGCTTCATCTTTTTTTTTTTTGGTATCTTCAGGACTTGCCACCACTTGCTGGTCCAGAGTAAATACTAAATAAATGTTTTTCAATTGAAATCACACTTAGTTTGTATTAACCTTGCTAGACCTTGAAGGCCCCTAACACATTGGATGGACCCTCTCATTTTGCAAGCTTACAATAAGACATAGTCAAGAGTAGAATAGGAGTGTTGAAAACTTTTGTCAATGAGATTACAAATGCATCTGAGTCTCCTAATTGCAACACATATAAAAGACATAATAGATATTCAGAAGTACAATGAAACTTTATGGGGGTCATTTGCTAGCAACATCAGCTTTTCATAAAACAGTAAAGATATGGAAATTAATACCTCAATTTGTATCTAAAGACCCAATGTTGATTTCTAATTTGATATACTAAAATTCAGATAATTTACTAGACAGGTGTGTGTGTGTGTGTGTGTGCACACGTGCGCATGAGCATCTGGTTTGCCATTATAGGCTATATGTGTCTACATGGATATGCCTAGATGTGCATTTCAGGGAATCATGAATAGATATTTCTAAAGTTCCTTTCACCTACCTTGCTTCAAAAGAGATTTAATTTCTTCCAGGAGTGGAAGAGATTGGAACCTGGTGGCTAACTACTCCACTCTCCTCAGAGAATTAGTCTGGAATTGCATAAATATGTGTGCGTGCATATGTGTGTATGTGTATGTATATGTGTACATATATGTGTATATATATATGTGTGTGTGTATACATATATACATACACACACATATACACACACCCTAGAAATTGTTAGCTTAGAGGACATTTTTTTTGTTTCAAATTTATTTCCTGATTACTATCCCTTAATGAGTGCCTCCAAATTTGTATCTAAGTTTTAATTTCCTTTCCAACAAATACCTGTCACAAAAAAAACCACACAGAGAATGAAAAATAAGCCCATTTATTAAATTCACTACCAAACAGAAATCAAAGTTAATTTCATTTCCCATTGGGAATGAGGTGTCTCGGCTCAATTAATAGACAGTTTTCAAGAGGAGATTCCCCTAAGTATTTAGTGCAGTTAGTCTGGGATAAGGACATGATTAAGATGCTGTCTCCTTCAATCATTGGCCTTTTCCCAAAGTCATCTTTTCCCTGAGAGGATCTCTCCCTGAAGAAAGTGCAAAATCATGTATCGTCTCTCAAAGCTAGGAGTTAAAAAATCAGGATCTCAATTCCCTCAAGCTTCTGCCACCTCTATTCCCCATGGAGTAGATATGGAATTCTCAGTCTCCACCAAAATGGACTTTTCCACAAATGGGCTTTGAGTATTTGGTTACACTTACTTATGGCCAGAGCCTAACAAAACCAACGAAATTGGTTAGCTGCTTTCTTTGCCATGGAAATGACAGAAGGAATTTTCACAGAACCAGATTAAAAGGTAGTAGAAATTGCTTGACACTGATATACTGTGGGATTGGAGCCTTGCTTCTCATATACATATATATATATATATATATATATATATATATATATATATACACACACACACATGCATATATGCATGCATGCATATATACATACATGCGTATGTATGTAAAGCTATATATATGTTCATATATGTGTCTGATGGAAGCAACTGAGTGAAGTTTGGAAAATTCCTTATAAG
>CM053594.1:306307407-306363499 GCA_028646575.1 Pseudocheirus occidentalis
CAACATGGAAAAACAATAATAGTAATTTATGAAACTTTTCTCAGTATGAGGATAGGTGAAGGGAATACAAATGTATATATACATATACCTACATATATGTCTATATAGGAGGGTATATATGTGTATGAATACATATCTGAGCATGTGTGTATATGTGTTCGTAGAGGGCACAGGATCAATTGAATAGAAAGGGATGATACTTTAAAAGGTGAAATTCTGAGGTGGGAGAGGATTAGAATGAGAGGAGAGAGGGAGAGACAGAATGGAGTTAATCATCCCATATAGAAGAAGCAAGAGATAACTACTACAATGGAGGGGAAGAACAGGAAGACAAAAGGGAAAGGGTCAACCTTACTGTCATTGAATTTGGCTTAGGGAAGTAATGACATAAACTCTAAACTGGTATCTTGCCACACAGGAGAGTAGAGGGGATGGGGATGGAAGGTGGGATAATGGAGGAAAGGGCAAGGTGGGGGAGAGGGCTGCTGGAAGCATGCACTTCTGTAAAGGGACAGGGACAGGGTAGAGAATAGAACAATGGGGGGGTATGGGATAGGAAGGAGGGACATATAATCAGTCTCTTACAATATGTCACTGTGGAAATGTCCTATATAATTACACATGTACAGCCTATATTGAACTGCTTGTCCTTCCAGTGAGGGTGGGTGATGAGGGAGGAACTGAAAGAATCTAGAATTTAAAGTTCTATTATCAAATGTGAAATACACATATTTAGTAGTAGTAGTAGTATTCACTACATGCAACTGGGAATTAAGATATACGGGCACTGCAGTAGGGAGACCTATCCTGCCCTTCCAGAAAGTTAGAGGGGCTATGGAGGAGGACATAGGAGAGAGCAGATTGGGGGAGGAGCTTTACCATGGGATGGCTGTTTTGGGGGTGTGGGTAGGGGAAAGATGGGGAGAAAATTTGTCACTCAAAATCTTGTGGAAATGAATGATGTAAACAAGAAAATAAATAAAATAATTCAAAAAGAAAGAAGGAAAAAAAAAGAAAAGAATTCCTTCAGGGGTGGTTAGGTGGTGCAGTAAATAGAGCACCCACCTTGGAGTCAGGAGGACCTGAGTTCAAATCTAGACTAAGGCACTTGACACACTTACTAGCTGTGTGACTTTGGGCAAGTCACAACCCCAATTGCCTTCCAAAAAAGCAAAAAAACAAAACGAAAATAATTCCTTCAAAATTAGATTGGAGAAAATGGAAGATAATGACTTTATGAGAAATCAAGATACTATAAAACAGATCCAAACAAATGAAAACATAGAAGGCAATGTAGAATATCTCACTGGAAAAACCACTGACCTGGAAAATAGATCGAGGAGAGATCATTTAAAAATTAGTGGACTATCTGAAAGCCATGACCAAAAAAAGAACCTAGAAATCATTCTTCAAGAAATTCTCAAGGAAAATTGTCCTGATATTCTAGAACCAGAGGGCGAAATAGAAATTGAAAGAATTCACTAATCACCTCTTGAAAAAGATCCCAAAAAAGAAAACACCTAGGGATATAGCTCATTTTTCTCTATTCTAGTTTGTTCAAGAAAAGCACAATTTTCAATAGTAATGGGCCAATTAAAGTTGCTTACCAACAAATTTTTAGCAGCTCTTTTTGTGGTGGCAAAGTGACAAGATAACACTGGACTTCTCAACTTTTTGTAAAAAAAAAAAAAAAGATAAAATAATTACAATATTGGGACATTGCTAAGACTGCTCACTCAGTTCCAAGTCAAGGCAGATCTACTATGACAAACAAATGCAGAAAGAATGAATGCCCAGAGTTCTGCCAGGCCATCAGAAAGGAACGGAATACCTGTAGGCCAGCCAAGAATGGATGGCCCTCTAGGTCCTGTAATAAGGCCCTTTAATTCAGTCAAATAGCTGCACTTGAGGACCTAGAGAGCCACACATGACCTTGAAGCCATAGGTTGCCCATCCCTGTTGTCCTATGGTGTTGCTAGTACCCAAAGTTCTTCCTTATTAGCTCCTTTACCAAAAGTGATGCAGTTCCTGCTGAAGTCACTTCTATGCTCTATATCTATTGTCCTACAATCCTCAATCCCACTTTGAAGGCTCTGCCAATAGAACTTGTCAGTTTGAAGCAAGGCAGTCTAAAGTCATTATACAAATAGTAAATAATTTCCTCAATCCAAGCTCCATAACTTCATGATGACCATTTCTATATATTTATTAGCCCCCTCAATCTCATGATCACTTTAGAAAACTTTCCTGCACAGCCCTGCCTAGTAGAGGAAGTCTGAGTGGCTAACAAAAAAATCAGAAGTTGCCACCTGGTAACCATAGCATTATCAACTATGGAGGGAGTTAAGAAAACCAGCTAATAGATTTTCTTGTTTTTACCTGATTGGTTAATATATTAAACTCATTGACTGTTTTGGCAAGTCCATTCACCAGCTCTTATAAAGAAAATGATGGCTATGTGTTTCAGCATAATCAGCTATTATAAATACCTTTCAGTAAATGCCATAGGAACAGCTGGATGGTACAGTAGACACAATGTCTGGCACGGAATCAGGAAAACTCATCTTCCTGAGTTTAAATCTGGCTTCAGATCCTTTCTAGCTGTATGCCCCTGGGCAAGTCACTTAACCCCTTTTGTCTCAGTTTTCTCCACTGGAAAATAAACTGGAGAAGGATCTTTACCAAGCAAATCCCAAATGGAGTTACAAATAGTTGGACACAACTGAACAACAACAACAAAAGATTCTATTTCTCACTCACAGTACACTAAGAAAGAAGCACTAAGATCTTCAGATAGATTTAACCAAAACAGAGTTCTATTGTCTTTGTAGGCATTTCATTCGATAAGTACTCACTGAACAACTCCACTCAAAACAATTTTGGACAAGAGGGAGTGTTGGTCTAACTAAAAAATAATCATTTGGCTTCCTCTATTAAATTAGCCATAATAATCAAATTGGTTCATAAAGATGGTTTTATTACCTTTGCTCTCATGACACCACACTCTCATGTCTCATGTCCCTACTCATGTCTCAAAAACTTTCAGGAAGATGCCTGCAGTAAGAGGTTCACAAGTAAGCTTACCTCAATAATCACTTTAAAAACAGAACTAGAAGTAACAAAAAGAATCAAATATACTAGAAATTCTCAAATGAAAAAAATTAAATCCCTCAAGAAAATCAGCTAACAAGCACTCTAAAACTATAAATAATTACTATGATAAAAACACTGGAAAAAAATACTTAACACCCAAAATAGCATCAAGACAATAAAATTACTGTTAAACACAGTCATGGAATTAAAGCAAGTGAAATTAACACTAAAAAAAAAATCACTTAAAAGGAAAAAAATCACAAGACAAAATAAAGAATGAATTGAATACCAAAAAAGGAATCTCAAGACAAATTAATCTAGAAAGTGTATATTTTAAAATATCTGTAGATAAAATAAAACAATGAATTCAATTAAATGGATTGATTTTCATAAATGACAAAATAGCAGAAAGAACAATAGAAGCTAAAGTACAAACACAGAAAGTGACAAACAAAAATGATTTAATAGACATAATTAATTAACCTAAAGGACAAATTAAGATGAGAAAATTTAATAATAATTATAAATTATGAAAGTTATGAAAAAGAAAATAATCTGACCCTTATATTTCAGTAAACTAAAAAGCTACCAAAAAAATTCAAGACAAAGGAAAAATTTAAAAATAAACATTTGATATGGATGCTTTTGCCTTCTTTCCCAAAGACAGGCACCATGCCCTGTTTCTAGCATGCAAAAGAATAAGTGAAAAGGCCAAAGAGGTTCTCAGGGGGCCATGTGGCCTAAGAAGAGAAAGCTCCATATCTATTCCTCTTGCAGTCTCATACTTCACTGGATGCCATCACGCAGCCAAAGTACAGCTGAACCCAGTAAGGCAAAGAGTTGATTTAGATCTTTTTGATGACACCAATTCTGGCTATTCAGCTTAATCAAAAAAAGGTTCCTCCCAACCATGCAGGCAAGCAACTGGAAACGGTTACAGAATGTCCAATCATGTACCAATGTACTTTTCTTACATGTCATCATGATTCTTCCGAAAATAGCTCCCTAATGTTCTCCATGTGGAGAGAAGCCATAAGCCCCCTACAGTCTTCCACATAGAGATGTTATCTGAGCAAGCTGATAGTGTCTGCACATATGCCAGACCCTCATTATAGATGCAATTTGTAAGATGCAAACTATGAAGAACTCAAAATGAAACTCAGTCAAAAATTTCAAGCAGGTGGTCCTACAATAAGAAAGACATATCATACCAAAAACATCCATTTAAATTTCTCAATATTTTTCTACACAAATAAGAATGTGTAAAAGTGAGGATAAATCTCACATATACTGGCCAGATTAGCTTCCAAGTAAAATGTAGCATTCATTTGTAAAACAAAAAATAAAGATTCAAAAATCAAACTATGCAATTCAAGGAAAGAAGGACTAACCATAAAGCAGTATTTGACCTGGGAAATCAATAAGATTAGAAAGTCCCCAAAAGAGACATGGGTCATCAAACAGCAGGTTTTAATAAATAGATCATTTTAACTGTAATTAACTAGCCACTCCTTCAATGCAATTACCATAGTGAGATGGCAAACAAAAATAGTATCATTTGGTTAACTAATTCAGAGGGAAAAAGATAGGATAATAAAGGTATAAATGTTGATGGAAAAGACAAATATAACAAATCAAAACTCAAAGATTTTTTAAAGAGTGTAAAGTCAGGTCAACATTCCAAAAAATATTTTAAAATCATAAATATACTAACTTTAATATGTGTGTAAAGTTTTGAGGAGGGATTAGTATAATAGTGAATAAGTCAAATATTGGCTATGTGACTTTAGCAAATCATTTAAACTCCCAGGATACCAGGCAACTCTCTAAAACTAAATGGCAGAGCAAATGCTGATCTACATACATTGAAATCATTGCCTCTTTTGGAAAATTGAAGATATAGTCCTCCCCCCCAAACCTAAAAAAAAAACAAAAACCCTTATTGTAGACAGATTGAATTCTTATTCATTGTTCCTTCTTTTTATCCTTTTTCCCAGATCTTCATGCTCCATGCAATTGACACATGGTCATTCAGGTATTAGAAGAGGCTATCACCATAGTCAAAAATAAACTCAAAAAGTGACAAAAATTATTTAGAGTATAGTCAAAACTTATTATCTAAAGGACAAGTCAACACGAAAATTTAATAATCTTTTGAAATCCTGAAGGCTGTGAAAAGAAATAATCTCACTACTATATTTGCCCTAGACCCTTTCCACTCCCATGACTTTTAATTGTCACCCCTAGGCAAATAACTCCTATCCTTTCTCCACCTCTGTAAAACCTCTCCAGACACCCATATTTCCAACTGCCTGCTGTATATTACAATGGTAATGACTCACAAGTACCTCAAATTCAAGAATTCCGGAGCTAAGCTCCTGCCACCTCCTACTAAACCTGCCTCCTTTCTGTCCAGACTTCTCTGTTTGTATTGATCATACTAAGTAACCTATGCTCAAAAGTTTGGAGTCCTCTTTGTCTTTTCCTCCCCCTGTAATGGGAATGGGAATTTGAAGATGTTCCCTGTCCCTTAACAGACCTAGGGGGGAGTTTGAAGCTTCCCTGCTGTGACCATAAACTCTGCCCCCGCGCCGCCCCCTAGCCTACAGGAAGCTTCCCTGCTGTGAAGATAAACTCTTCCCCCAGATAGGCTAAATGTAGCCAAATGGAGCCTGTGGTGGGAGGAGTTTCCTGAAGGGAAGCAGAGCCCGCAGGAAGCTGGGAATCAGAGGTAGCCAGACTTGGTCTTGGTGGAGAGGGCGGTCATTAAGGAGATAGAGAGATTTGTGAGTAAATATTGATTTTGTATTGGTTTTGGAGAAGGCTGAAGGACAGCATGGCTCTCAGTGTTATTATGGCTTCTGAATATCTTTGGTACTGTGATGGGATTGGCTTACTGGTTTGGGCATTTAGTTTTCTGGTGTCTAAATGCTTTAGCTCTATCCTCTATCTGAAGAATCTGATATATTTTGCCATCAAACTTCATGCAATACTTACTGTCATGGTCTTTATCATAATGATGGGCACTGTAAATATTGCATTGGCATTACACTCCCTAACTCAACAAAAACCAGATCCTACCTAGTCTCTTTTCATTGTGCTTCCCAATTCTGTGCTCTTCTCTTGATCCCCATTTAAAACACCATTGTTACAACAGTCATCTCTTAATAATAATAGCTAGCATTTATATCATGCTTTAGAATTTGCAAAGCACTTTGAAGATTATTTCATTTGATTCTTACAACAACCCTGTGAAGTACGATGCTATTATTATCCCAATTTTATAGATGGGAAAACTTCATCAGTCAGTGGTTATGTGACTTGCCCAGAGTCACCGATCTAGTAAGTATATTAGGCAGTATTCAAAGTCAGGCTTTCATGACTATACACCCAGCTGCCTTCATACCTTCCTCATTGTAATAGCCTCCTAATCAGTCTTCCTGCCTCCAGTATATTTTATCTAAAATCCATCCCTCACATAGTTAGTTACAAGATTAATTTACCTAAAGCACTATTCTCATCACTTCATTTTTCTAGTTTAAAAAAAATACACAATTTTGGTGGCTCCCCTTTGCCTATTGAATATATTTCAAGCTTATGATGTTCTGTGTCCATCTACTTGTCCAGCTCTATCTCAGACTCTTTCGCGTTTCTACAGTCCAGCCAAACTGAATAACTTCTTGCCTCCTTTTCTAATCTGGCTCTCCCGAGTCTCTGTACCCTTGTTCCCATGATCCCCCAAGTCTTATGTGTTCTTTCTTCCCATCTCCATCTGTTAAAGTCTTTCTACTTTTAAGATGCATCTCAGTTACCAACTGTGCCATGAAGGTTTTCCTGGCATCCTCAGGTTTCATATGGCTTTTTTGATTATACATCTCATTGTATTTGTATTTCGTATTATATTTATTGTAGTGTGTATGCGCGTGTCTGTGTAGTATTGTATTTATCTCATTTGTTTGCATTTCATATTTATTTATGTGTTTCCTCCTCCCCTTTTAGACGGTAATCTTCTTGAGAGCAGGTTCTGTGTCCTGTATCATTTTGTATCCACACCCTCCAACCCAGGACAGTGCCTTAAAGTGACCAATAAATGTTGAATGAATGGTGTAGCCTATTTCCAAGACTTCTTATAGTCACAGACTCCTCAACTCTTCCTATAATGAACTGTGACAGTTGAAAAGCAGAAAGCTTGGAGAAGTTTGTTGACACATGAATTAAACATCTAGCAACAGCTGTTTCAACTCTAATCAGGTGACCTTTCAAATTGAACAAACAAGTAAATGTATTAGCCAGTATCACCTGGGCTCTGTAAAACAGATCCCTGAGCATGACAGCAGTAGAATGGCTTCATCTCATTATAGTGCAGAGAAGGAGTTTTTAATCACTCAAACTGCAGTACAGCTAGGATAGGGAGATGTAGCTAAAACAGTGATAACCATTAATCACTCTCAGAGAATGATTAAAAGCTAAAGGTTGCCACAGTTAAGCAATGTACTGTAGCATTATGTCTTTACCTGTGACCTTGAAAAATATCCTAATATTTGGAGTTGATTTAAATACTTCCATGAACTCAAATCATTTATAGATAAGCTTTCTCTGGATCTTGATTCTCCAGGATCGGAGCTTGCCCTAGGCAAAATAACAAGATATCTAAGTTTGTTTTTTGCACCTTTAGCCTCTCTGCTATGTATCTTTATCCTTCCTCTATTTCTCTTCCATGCAATCTATGTTCCAGAACACTTAGTGCATTCACTTTTCCCCTGAACTCAGACTGAATTCCATACAAAAGCTGTCCCTCTTATCCAGGGAAAACAGTCATTCCTTACCTCTATTTCTTAGAATCAATGACTTCCTTCCAGATTCAACTCATATATCATATCCTATTGAAAGCTTTTTCTTTTCTTTTCATTTCTTTTTTTTAATGCAGTACATTGCAGTACAGTGTATGCCTGTAATCTCTGCAGCTGGGGAAGCAAAAGCTTCTGGCTCTCTTGAGCTGGGCATTCTGAGCTACATTGAGCTAAAGGTGAAGGGGTGTCTTCACTAAGCCTCGAATATGGTGAACCTCCAGAAGTAAGATGAAAGGAAAGAGATAGGGAGAGAGAAGTAGACTGCCTAGGGAAGGGTCAATCAACTGGGACCTAAAACAGAAAAAGTCAATACTGCTGGACCAATCAGCAGTAGAAATGAACCAGTAATGGGGCTTCCAGCTTGAATGAGTTATGGAGGGGCAGAAAGAGAGGGAAGGAAGAAGAAGAGGAAAGGAAGGAAGGAAGGAAGGGAGGGAGGGGGGAGGCTGTTCCAGATCCCAATAGCTATTAGTGCTCTTATAGCTCTCAGTATGTCATTGTGTGTATATATGTGTACACACACAGAGATATAGATAAGAGAGTATATTTAGAAATGAAAGGAACATGAAGAAACATGTACAATAATCTCACCTCCTTGATTTTACAAATGAGGAACTGATGCCTGGAGAGATTAAACAATTCACTCAAGTTCACAATAGAAGTAGAATCTGATTGGAATGTACCTGGTGGATAGAACACAGTACTGTGGTAGTGTAATAAGTTGGGAAAACACTGAGGCTTGGGCCAGTAATAAGTATTCAGGACATTTTGGAAAGGTATCCAAAGGGAAAAGTGTTTGGGTCCCCAAACAGTACTGAGGACCAATAATCTTAAATATTTAGCAAGGAACTCAGACACAGGAGAACAATAAAAATGAAGTCAAATTTGAAGTTAGGTCTTCCTTACTCCAGACCCAGTGCTCTATCCGCTGTGCCACCTAGCTGTAATGACAGATTACTGGAATAGAGGCAAAAAGTAATGAACCAAGTAGCCAATGATAGAGCAAAGATCCAGTCATATGAAGTAGTTTACAGAATCATAATAGGACCAGTAAAAACCATGCCTTCATGCTAACATGCCAGATTATGGGATCCTTTAAGTGTAGAGACCTAGTTCTCTAATTAGTCTCAGAAGTTGAGGACCAGGACTATGCAGTACTGAAGAAAATTGGGCAGGGTTGTCATCATTATATCACCTTTTTTTCATGTAAATAAGAAAACCCATAAGTTAAAGGGGAAAAGCTTAGATGAATTTCAAATATCAGCAAATGATTAGAAGATAATTTAAGCTGCCAAAACTTCTAGTATCCTGAAAAGCACATCATATATCATACTAATCTAGAGGTAAATACATTTCTTTTCATTGTTACAGAATAGAGACATGACAAGGCAGTCTTATGGCCAAAGACTGTCTAGAAGAACTTGGAACTGTGTAAATAAAAGGGGAATTTCTTATTTTTTAAATTTTATCTATTTATACTGACTTTAACAAATACTATTTTTAAAATGAGTATTTCCAAACAGACTGCAAATCTCTATTCTGTTTTCAGTAGCTATTTAAAATTATATCATAAATTCAAATTACTTTCATAGCTATCTGCTTATGTGTACTTATGAACTTTCTGTTCTCTTCTGTACATTTTGAGATGTTTCAATTATTTTCTTTTTTAAATGTTTGTCTTTTTTTAATATCGCTATAACTAATCTCCTAAATTATTCCTCCTTAATTAAAAGCAGAAAGCAACAATACTTTTGGAACAAATAAGCATAACCAAGCAAAACAAATCTGTAAAGTGGCCTGGACTGAAAATGTGTGCCTCTTTCTGCACTTTGGTTTCACCACCTCTCTTTTTAGTACTTGGAGGCATGCTTCATCATTGGTCTTCTGGAATTGTTGATGGTCATTGCTGATATCAGCACTCTTAAGATTTCAAAGTTGTCTTTCTTCAAAATGTTGTGATTGTAGGGTTTTTCCTCTTGGTTCTATTCCTTTTATTCTGTATCAGTTCATACAAATCTTCTAGGATTCTCCAAAATCATCCTGTGTTATTATGATGCAACAATATTCTATTACTTTCTTATGTCACAATTGATTCAGCCATTCTCCAAGTGAGGTGGATAGAATACAGTACTGTGGTAGTGTAATAAGTTGGGAAAACACTGCGGAATCCCTTTAGTTTTCATTTCCTTACTTTGCTTTTTTTTCTTTTGACATCCACTTCAAGACCTACTCTCCCAAGTTGAAGTTTGTTTTACTTGCAAATATTCCTTCCCCATATTGTCTTCCCTCTTAATCCTCTATGATGCCTGCCTGTTTCCCTGTTGAGTCTGCTGTATTTCTACTCCAAATTCTTTATGTAGGCATGTTCAGATTTCTTTTTTCCTATTAAAACTGAGAATCATCTAACACCTACTTCCCCACTCTTCCTCCAAGTTTGCATACTCTTCTTATCACCCACACCACTTATGAGAAATAACAAGTTCTAACCCCTTCTTCCTTCTTTACACTATATTAGCACATTTATCTATTAATTCTCTCTTATAGCTCTATTAAGACCCTGTGTTGTCCTGAAAACTAACAATCTCTAAACAATATTTCAGGGAGTAGCATTTCCAGTAGGAAACTCGTGTGTAAATCTCCTACACACACACACACACACACACACACACACACACACACACACAAATTCAGTCTATTTTCCTAGCTGGAGGGCTGTAATGAGAGAGGATGAGATCTATTTTCTCTTATTTGTTATTTACTGAGTTCAGGTAGTGGCTACAACTTTGTCCCAATTTTCTGTTTGTCTTCAGAGTTCCCAAGTCTGACTGTGGCCCAAGGCACAAACAAAAGGGACCTCTGCCCCTGGTTCTTTACCTGGGACTTGCTCAGACAGCAAGTAGGCCCTTTGAGGCATTTTACTTCAAGAATTCAAGAATTCTATTTTCTGGGTTCTCTTAAGAAATTCATCATTCATGCCAAGCAAGTTATAATGGTCCCTCCAGGTTTATTGGTTGGTTTATTTGGTTTTTAACTCTTTTAGACTACAGACAGGATTTTATTTTCTGTCCCTAGTTGTATCTTCCATGTATTATAATCCTAATCTTTAACCACACATACGTTTCTTTAGAACAGAAAATTTTCCATTGACGTTCTGCTACAATATATCACTATGGCATGGGGCCAAAATGGGCAATTGTATCTAGAACAAAGTAGATCAGAAGTTAAATACCATCTTGTCTGGGTCTAAATTTACTTTTGTTCACCTTCAGGTATTGCATTATTTATTATTTTATGTATTCTCCTTTCCCTTGCAAACAGACAGAAGGAAAGCTGCCCTTTGGCCTGGACTCAGTTGCTTTACTAGGATAGCATAAAGAGAAGTGTGAAACATAGTAAGTCTGGTTTAGAAGGGACAGATCTCTGAAAGCTGGAAGCCAAAACACCAAGTGAGGGGCTAGCAAGGTCCAAGGAGGGTCAGTGACTCAGGTTGGGTTTCAGTATTCAGAAGAGTTTAGAAAAGAGGCAAAACTGACTATTTTGAGTCCAAGTCAACAAATATTTTTTTGAAGTTTCCCTGCTGTGCTATGCACAGTACTTGGAGATAGAGATAGATAAAAACAACTGTCCCTGCCTTCAAATAGTTTACCTTCTTCTATGAGGAAATAGTATATGTTCAGAAAAGTAAATACAGAAAAGATCAATAAGAAGTCCTGTTCAGAATAAGAGAGTGGTGGTACTAACAAGTAGGGGAATAAAGGAAGACCTGTCATTGGAAGTGACGCTGCAGATGAGCCTTGAAGGGAGCTCGGGCTTCCAACCAATTAAGCTGAAGGAGAACATTACCATGCAGAGGAGATAACCTGCACAAAGGCTGAGAGGGAGAACTGTCGTATGTGGGGGGAAGTGAATAGGCCGTTTTGGCAGGATCGTGGACTTTGTGAAGTAGAATAATGCATATTTAGCCTAGAAAAAATAGATTATAACCATATTGTGAAGAGCTTTAAATGGCATGTATAGTTTATATTTATCCTAGAAGTCATAGGGAGTCACTGAAGTTTCTTGAGCAAGAAAAACACAGTAAGAGATCACTCACAAAGTGAGACCTGTGCTTTAGGAATATCTGTTGGGAGCTATGTGGAGAAGAGAATGGAAGAAGAAATACTGAATGGAAATCAAATAGGAGGCTCTTGCAATAGTCCAAGTAAAAGATGATGAAGTTTTGAAGTAAGTGGTAGCTGTGTAAGTGAAAAGAAGTGGATGGATGGGAGAGATGTTATGGAAGTACCAAGAAGAGTGGGGGTAGGGGGTGAGAGAAGGGCCCTAATTTTCAAATTTGGATGGCTGAAGTCATGCCCTTAACAAAAGGAAGAAAACTGGGACTGGGTTTATGGGGTCCACTGCTCCGAGTAAGGGTGGGGAACCTGCAGCCTCAAAAACACATGTGGCCTTCTAGGTCCTCAGATGCAGCCTTTTGACTGGGTCTAAGTTTTTCTCAACAAATATTTTTACTAAAGGGATTCTTCTGTGAAGTTTGGATTCAGTCAAAAAGCCACACCTGAGAACCTATAGGGCCACATGTGGCCTTGAGGTCGCAGGTTCCCAGCCCTGGTTTAGAGATAATATCTGATAACATCTGATAATGTATGCTCATTGTTCTTGCTTTCAGTGGCTATTGTCTGAAGTAAATAAGTGTGTAGGGAGGGAAAGGGCTAGCCATCCATGAGACTGTGTCTCATCCCAGCGTACTCTACCATTATTGAGATTTCCTCTTCCCCTCTAACACCACCGGATTTGAGGCAATTAATGAGATGGTAGAATGGTAGTACTGAAAGGTACTATTGTTCACACTGATAATAATTCCCATCCTCAGGGTAGTCACACGAGGCCTTTGAGTTTTCTAGCTGAAGAATCCCAAAGATCCATTTGTCCAGTGGAGCAAAATAACAGTGATGTACATATCCAGTCATAAGCTATTTTGTGGAGTCTAATGGACAATGGTCAACCCACCACATTCTGATTCCAAAAAAACTGACTATCAGGATAATAGCCATAGGGTACAAGAGGACCTTCTTCTCTGATGTAGCCTGAAGAGGAGATCAAATTACAAGAACACCAGCATTGTGAGAAACATGATGTGGTAGCAAAAGTAATTTTTATTCAACACAGATATGCTCGTATTTCCAACAGCAGGGAGAAGTTGTAGGGAAGACTTCACAAAGGAACTGCCTGTAGGGGAAAGTTCCTCTTACCATCTTATTTTTCTGTTTTGAATAAATTGGGCTTTTTTTCATTCTAAGATATATGGCAGGTGATTATAATAGTGGTTAAATGCAGGAAAAAGACTCTAGGGGAAGAGATGGTGGCAGAAAGAACAATGAGCATTTCAGGCATATGAACCCAGCCAAGCAAAAGTTGTTTAGTAGTTTCAAACTCTTCTTGATCCCATTTGTTTTTTTCTTTTGGTTTTTTTTGTTTGTTTGTTTTTTTGGCAAAGATACTGGAATGGTTTGCCATTTCCTTCTCCAGCTCATTTTACAGATGAGGAACTGAGGCAAAAAAAAATTAAGGGACCTGGGTCACACATATAGAAAGAGACTAAGGCTAGATTTTAACTCAGGAAAATGAGTCTTCCTGACTGTAGGCCTGGAACTCTATGCAGTGAGCCACCTAGCTTCCCTCTGGGGCAGCTAGGCACCAAAGGGATAATAAAAGGAACCTATTACATAATTTACATAATTTAATTTTTAGATATATTACCATATACAGAATGGCTTATGAATATCCCATTCAATAATTTACCTTATTGGGCCATACATAAAATTCAGGCACCTTTAAAAATAGATTTTCAATTAAAAAGGTAGACATGTGTACCAGGCATATAATTCATTTTAAACGTTTATATTCTTTTAGACCTAAAGCTAGAACGAACCTTCAGGGTCATCTAGACCAGTGATATCGAAGTCAAAAAGCCACAAACAAACATTATCTATGCAGTATTTTTATTTATTTTGCTAATCATTTTAATCTGGTCTCTCTCTCAGTTTTGCATACTCCAAGTGCTTATGTGCTTTATGTTTGACACCTCTGATTTAGACCAACTGCCTCATTATAGTGGGAGGTTGATTGATCATAGAGAATCTGCAACCAATAGTAATCTGAGGGCACTAAGAAATTCAACAGAAAATCAAATGATAAGTATAGAATTAAATAATAATATATAAAGGAGAACATATAAAATATTTAGTACAATTTAAAGTATTTGAATATTTAATTTACATTTTCAAAATTTTAATTATAATTTAAACATATTATTTTGTTTAAATATATAGAAGAGAATCAAATGATATAATGTAAAAGGCACATTTGATATTGTGCTGATTAGGCTTCTTTTACCCATTAAAGCCTATTTATGCACTAAAAGATATTCCTGAGGCCATAGAAAGATTAATTTGCCTATTTCCACTTCCTTCCTCTTGCAACAAATCCAAACTCAGTCTTTCCTTTCCTATCACCTGGAGTCAAGGACAGCCATATATAGAAAGCTTTCAACGTGTTAATCTCAGCATCCATTATAGGTTTCTTACTGGCTCCTGTGGAATCCATCATGTAGACTTTGCTTGATAACATTGATAACACAGTCAAATAGAAATGAAGTTATAACAATACAACTAGTAATTAAGCAGAAATGTATCCATGTATAATTTAATGAACTCATTTCTTTCTGGGCTTCTGTCCCTGAGCATCTGGCCACTCAACAGTGGACAGCCTGCATGCATTCTGGCTAATTGAGATCAAATTCAGGTGACTCGAGCTCATATTTAATGTAAGTAAGAGTGTCCTTGTCACTTGAGATTGTTTGCACTTCTATGCAGTCCTGGAAGAAAGATGAAAGGGCTATCTGATCCCATCTCATTCTCAGGTTCAGAGCTTCCTTGGGTCAGTGAAATAGCTATTCAACATCACCCAGTTGTGTGCTAGCAAACTAGTAAAGGAAAATTTAGGTGTAATATCAGGAAAAACTTCCTACAGATTAGAGCAGTTCAAAAATGTAATGGGTTATTTACAAGAGTGGCAAGTTCTCTGTCTTCGGAGATATTTAAGCAAAGATTAGATGGCCACTTTTCATGTATATTATAGTGGCGATTATTTTCACTGGGGCAAGTAGGTGGTTCAGTGGATAGAGCATTGTGTCTGGAGTAAGGAAGGCCTAAATTCAAATCCAGAATTAGGTACTTATCAAGTATGTGACCCTGGGCAAGGCACTTAACTTCTTTGTCCCTCAGCTTCTTCAGTTGCAAAATGGGGAGAATACCCCCTACCTTGTTATGAGGTATGGGGATACAAGAATTAATATTTCTCACAGAGGTTAATACATGGTAAGTGCTTAATAAATGCTCCATTCTCTTCCCATTCTCCTGCCCCCATACATGGTCTGGACTAAATAATTAGAATTAGACTTCAGAAGGACACACATTTTTCTCATGTTGCAGCATAATTACTGGTTAAAATCCGCCTAGGTCCTTGAGACTGACTTTCATAGATGAATGTAGACTGTTATATTGTTTCACCTCCTACTATAGGTTGGCTTACTGGGTACCCTCTACCTCTAAGTTCAGTAGAAATCAGAAAGCACTCTGACCTTCTTGACTTGTTTATATCCCTCCTAGTCTAGCTCACAAGCAGGTTTTCAGCTTTTTCTATTCAGGCCCTGTTTCCTAGTAGAGGTTGTACCTGTACCAAAGTTCTGTGTGATGAATGCTCCTCTAGGTGGTTGAGATTATGGTGACATTATAGAGATCCATAGGAATAGTAAAGGTTAATGAAATCTACTTGATGTTTTGAGGAATTGCCCAAAGACAACTCTTTGGCTGAAGCTGGAAAGTCTACCATTAGTAAAAAAAAAAAAAAAAAAATTGGAAAGCATGAGATCCTTGACATTCAGCTTTTAAAATGCAAATGACTCCACCTCCTGGCAGAGAGTACTCATATGTTCATAAAATCATAGACACAAAGCTAAAAGAGACCTTAAAATCATTTAGTCTTATTCTCTCACTTGACAGATGAAGAAACTGAAGTCCTGGGGAAGAAAAGCGACTTATGTAATATCCCACAGTTTTAAGTAGCAGAGCCAGCATTTGAATCCATTTCCTCTGACTCCAAATGAAGCAGGTCTTTCCACAAAGTTACTCTGTCTCCTAAGAGATGGATTAGAGGTAGAAAATGAGAAATGAATTGTCAGGCATATGTTGATTTGTTCTGCGCATATATATATGTATATATATATATGTATGTATGTATGTATGTGTATATATAAATTGTTTTGCCTGTATACATATATATGTTACAGTGTAAAGCCTCTATTCGGAAAACTGGTGGGTAAATGGGTAATTATATATTTGTTAAACCCCACCCCCCCAAAAAAAATAAAGAGAAAGAAAGAGAGAAAACCTTTTTTTTAAAAAAATACACACAAAAATAATGCAGTTCTGTGAAGGTAACACATTCAGCCCCTGTTACCTTAATCTGAATAATTTTCTCCTATGATTCTCTTCCCAAGATGAGAGAGCTGAAATATCGTAAGAACATTGATGACATAACAGAGAAGTGAATTTAAGGAAGGGACAGAGGAGAGGCAAAAACAAACTCATCCTTCATTACAATGTTGCCTGGGAACAGCCCTGCTTAGAGATCACTGTGGGGAGAGAGGAAGAAGAATGACAAGGTCTTCATTTAAGCAAATTACAAGGTGTGTGAGGGAGTTTGCCACCATATAAGCTGTCTGCATACTGCCTCTCAAAGAAAAGAAACTGAAGAACTTTCAAAGAAAGATCTCTGCATCATTCAGGGAATATCTCCAATACTTGTAGCTTGGTGGCACAGCTTTAAAGCTTTGAGCCTGGAGTCAGGTAGATCAAAGTTCAAATGTGATTTAACACATTTACTGACTGTGTGACCTTGGACATGTCACTTAACTTTTGTCTGCCTCAGTTTCCACAACTGAACAATGGGGATAATAATAGTATCTGCCTCCGTAGTTGTTATGAGGACAAAATGAGATCTTTTATGTAAAGTACTTTGAAAACCCAGAAGTGATATATAAATCTTAGTTATCGTTATTACGTTGTTATTATCAGCAGCAGCAGCAGCAGCAGCTTAGCTAAGCCACAAGGAAACCACCATCTGAAAGTAGTGTGAGACCAGCAACTGTTAAGTATTGGCAAAAAAAATGAAGCCTGATGTTACTGTTGTTGTTTCCCCCACGTGACTCTTCATAACCTCATTTGGGGTTTTCTTGGAAAAGATACTGGAGTGGTTTACCATTTCCTTCTCCAGCTCATTTTACAGATTAGAAAACTGAGGCAAACTTGCCCAGGGTCACAAAGCTAGTCAGTGTCTGAGGCAGGATTTGAATTTACAAAGATGAGTCTTCCTCATTCCAAACCAAGAGTTTATCCGCTATACCACCTCACTGCCCTAAAGCCATGTGTAGATGAAAACTGGATCTGATATCAGAGAACCCTGATTTAAATTCCAGCTCTGTTACATGACCTCTGTAATTTTGGTCAAGTCACTTTGCCTATATGGAACTTGGTTTCCACACGTGTAAAATGAGGGTCTTGCACTAGGTGATCTGTGATTTCCCTTCCAGTTTTCTCTATGATCCTATGATCATATAATACCCTTCAATGCTGATGATATGAAGAAAAAATGTCTCATTTCTCTAGTTCTCCTGAAGTGTATCATAGATCTGTACCTCTGAGAGTTAGTGCTAGGAAAACCCTTAAAAGCTCAACTTTAATGCTTTTCTCAGCCTCTTTCCACAGTGGGGAAATTTTTTTTTTATCAGTTTTAGTGTCCACCCCTGTAACTTCTGGAGAGACAGAACTGGCCTAACCTGACTTTCAGTCCCCTTTCAGGTCTTGGGGAGGCCCTCACATACTGATAGCCTGCCTAGTTACTCCCTAGTTCTGTGGCTGGACACTGCTGTAGACTAGCATACTGCTGGCCCAGGAGTGGCAAGCTTTAGCTTCAACATACCTTCACCTCCTTCACATACAGTGGAGGGGGGCAGAGTTGAATTCTGTTGCTTATTACCACAACAGAATCATAACTTGAGGGCAGAGACTACAATAACATTCAGGGAATGCCAGAGTACAAGCCCAATCTGCTCTGTCACCTTGCTAAAGTATAAGGACTGGGGTGTACAAAGGGGGAGATGAGGCTGAATGAGGCACTTGTGGATTAAGGATTAACCTGCTCTGCTCTTACTTCATCTGATTACTACGTCATTAGTTCTGGGTTTTAGCTTGAGGGGACAGCCACAATGAATTCATCTCTTGTCAACAATTCTAATTTTGGAGGGGTTTGAGAGGCTTTGAGGATTAGTGAAAATACCTAGTCTTCTTAGTGACCTATGAGTCTGAGTCATGTAACAGCCCCGTGAAGTAGGTCCTTCAGGTATTATTACTCCCATTTATCAGATGAACCAAAGAAGTTAAGTATTTTGTCCACAGAGCTATTGAGTGTGGCCACAAAGCACTGTAGTAATGGAGAGGAAATTCAAATGCAGGTCTGCCTGCTTCATGCCCAACATCCTTTCCCCTCCAACACCCTACCTCGCAGCAATAGTACCAGGAGCTAATATTTATATAGCACTTTAAGGTTTACAGAGTGCATATATTGCCTTTTTTATATGATCCTCATGACAACCATATGAAATAGTTGCTACTATGATTCCCATTTTACAGGTGAGGAAACTGAGTTTGAAAGAAGTAAAATGACTTCCCCACATGGATTGTACTCACATGAGGACAAATTTAAACTCAGGTCTTCCTGACTCTTGGTGCTGTTCTCTATCCACAATGTAAGTGCCTTGATAACCTTAGAGAACTTCATTCTACAGAAAGGGGAGTCTCATCATTGCTAAGTGGTTTCAGCTTTCTTCTAAAATATATTTGTATTCAAGTCCAGTTCTCGGCACTTCCAGGATTACTGCATCAATTCAGAACCCCAATTTTTGGTTTTTGCTGTTGCCAGTATTTTGGTGATCCTGTACCTGAGGACCCAGAGCCAAGCCTGATTCATTTCCATCAGAGAGCGCCCTTCAAGAATCCCCACACCGGCAGGAGATGGGGAGTTCTCAGCTTGTGGCAGCGGATATGACTGATGAGTTGGCTCATCAGAGGCTTTTTGGAGCCTCACTCAATTTCTGAATGTTCCCTTGAAACATCTGTCTGTTGGTCTCTTTCCTGGAACATGTCCACTAATCTAGCTCCAGTAAGCAAAGCATTCATCGAGTGGTGAGTTTTCCAAATGCTGTGGGAGTGATAGACAGTACTCCCATGGCCTCCCCCCATCTGCCACCTGGCAAGGGAGCACCATGAAGCCTAGTCTTTTCCAAGTTGCTCAGTTCCTTGGCTGTTGCCCTAGGTGCTGCTGTCAGGCTGCTGTCTTCGCTCTGATTCCTCCCCAATAGCAGGGGGCCTGGCTTAATGGAGGTGAGAGGCAGGAATTTTGCATGAGTCTTTGGTTAGTGTGGACCCCTGCTTTTCCCCTGAATGTTGAGAATTGAGCTGATACAGGGTATTCCACCACCCTAACAGTTTGGTGGTAGGCAGGTGACAATATTTAAATGTGACACTATACCTTCATTGCCAGTGAGATACCTTTTCGATGTATCAGTCCCATTACTATTCTAGTTGTTAGTATAGTGGCAGCCAGGACAAATGAGGGCTGGATGGCAGTGGGTAGATACAGGCCAAGCCATCTGTGTGCTCTAGGCAAAGTTTGGAAACTGAGACTCCTCATTCACCACCACTACCACCACCATTACCACCAACCCTGTGAAAGTATGAAACCAATGTTGTTTTCTATTCAGTTCCGGTTTTTTCAGCAAGAATGCTTGAAAGTCCTCCACCTCATTGAATGACCATCTTTTCCTCTGAAACATTATATACTCAGTTTTGCTGGGTAGGTGATTGTTGGTTTTAATCCTAGCTCCTTTGATCTCCATTCCATGCTTTAATCCTTTTTGTCCCTTAAAAAAGGAATCTAAAGTTGGATTGCTGAGTTTATTTTGCTTCCTTTGCCTGCTCATGTTGCCAGTCAGTTACTTGACTTTGGGGCTCAGGAGAACTCTGCTTTCAGAGGGGAGAGCTCTGTCCCAAATCACTGGGGTTTTTGCCTCTGCCAGAGCTATTAGGAGGCTGCCATCTCTGCAGCCCCCACCAACTTTGGCTCACTGGTCACACACCTCAGGACCACCACACAAGACCACAATCCTGATCCAGGCAGGTCAAGGCAAGAGCAGTTAGCCTCTGAATGAGCGCTTGGCCCCCCTGCAATCTGCAGGCTGGGAGCTCTGAAGCAGCCACATGGAGGTGGCTGCAGGACCACTACTTCAGACTGCTTCTAGCTCTGGAGGCTGTTGGCCAGACCCTCTCCCCCAAATTTAGCTGAGTTCCACTGACTTTTTCCCTTTGTCCTTGGCTCTTATGGGTTGATAATTCTGGAAACCACCACAGCTGCCAGTGATCCACTCTCCTGAAAGATCCAGCTGCAGCTTCTCCTGGACAGCCTGGGACTAAAACTGCATGGGGCTGGGGTTCTGCTCCCAGGGCCTTCAATGAACCCTTTCCATCCGCCTGCTGGGCTGCTTCAGCAGGAGCTTTGTTACTGTGTCATTTTGTGGGTTCTGGAGCCCTAAAATTTGTTTAGAGTCTTATTTTATAGGCATTTCAGGTGGTTATGGGGTGGAGCCACAGAGTTCTCCTGCTTTTACACCGCCATCTTGATTCTGCCCTTCAACCAATGTTACTCTTTAAGAGAGTGTTTACTATCCATCTGAAACTCAGAACCTTCACTGGCATTCACAATAACCAATTTAATATTAAGTAAATATTTACATGCAATAGACACCAGAGTATTCTCATTAAATTTTTAAACTTAGTTATTATTTTTTTTAACAGCAAATGCAATGCTTCAGTAGTTTGGCAAGTGCACTTAATTTTGTAAATTGGGTTCAAATCCAAGCTCTGTTACTGCTTGCCTGGCCAGGAGCAAGTCAGTTATTTATCCTGGGTCTGTTTTCTCTTCTGTAAAATGAGTGCTTTAGACCAAATGATCTCTAAGGTTCCTAGGCTCCAATGTTGTGATCCTATTGGGCCTTACTGGTCCTCTGTATATTGTGCTGTAGTCAGCCTCCTAGTTTGCCTGTTCTCCCTGGCTCTGATTGACCATGAGAGACATTAATTCTTAGCCTCTTGGAAGTGCCTTGCATGTGATTAAATGGCTTCTATCTACCAATGTATTTGTATTTATTTTATTCATAATTATTTCTTTATATTTATATAATTTATCTATATAAATTTCCATATTAAATTATGTGTATAATCTATTATTATTTGTAATTATCCAATTATACTTATATATGTTCTCATAATTACCCCCATTAAAATGTAAATTTCATTGATTGTATTTGCATCCCCACTACCTAACACATGGTAAGTACCTAACAAATCTTGTTGATATGTTGGTTGATGTCTAAATTGTTATTTGGATATTTACAGATGAATTAATTCATAGGAAACCTCATGTGTGTAACAAGAGTAGAGATGAGTTCAGTTTTCTAATTTAATTCTCCATTTGTCACAATCTTGGGAAAGAATGGATCATATAACAAGAGTCTAGCATGGACCATTGGGCCACTCCACCCTAAAGTCTACTCTCAAAAGACTCTCCAAACTATTGTCATTTATCCTTTTCAGAGAAGGAAACATTGAAACTTCCTTTGCTAATGTGTTCCGATATTCACCCATTTAGACCTGCTGTGGCAATGTAGGATAACCTGCTGAGAGGAAATTATGAGACGAGGAAATTGTATTTCCTTTTCAAAATTGAGTTGAGGGTTTGGGGAAAGAAGCATACAAGGAGAGGGAAATCTACAAGTAAAGATGGTCATATATCATTCTCCACCATTAAATGGGTCAATGACTCTAGAAATGCTTATACTTGGAAAAAAATAAAAATCATAACAAGAACAACCCTGAAGCAATTCAATAATGCCCCAGTGGCATTTCTTTCTGCTTTTCTTGTGGAGATTTTTTTTCTTGTAATTGACATAACTATTTAAATGTCAACACACTGCAGTATTTTTATTTGTTTTTTTCAGTAAATACTATTTTATTTGTTTTCCAATTATATGTGAAGATAGTTTTCAACATTCATTTTTCATAAGATTTTGAGTTTCAACTCTTTTTTTCTCCCTCCCCAAGACAGCAAGCAATCTGATGTAGGTCATACTTTTGAAGTCATGTAAATATATTTTCAAATTAGTCATGTTGTGAAAGAAGAAGCCAAACAATAGTGAAAAGCTACTAAAAACAAAGGGAAAATAGTATGCTTAGATCTGCACTCATACTTCATATTTCTTTCTATGGATGTGGATAGCATTTTCCATCACAAGGCTTCTGGAATTGTCTTAGCTCTTTGCATTGCTGAGAAGAGTTAAGTCTATCAAAGTTGGTCATTGTACAGTGTTTTTGTTATTGTGTGCAGTGTTCTCCTGATTCTGCTCACTTCATTAAACATCGGTTCATGTAAGACTTTCCAGGTTTTTCTAAGGTCTACCTGCTCATCATTTCTTATGGAACAATCGTATTCCATTATATTCATATACCACAACTTCTTCCATCATTCCCCAACTGATGGGCATTCCCTTAATTTCTAATCCTTGGCCACCATAAAAAGAGCTGATACAAATATTTTTAGATATGTAGGTCCTTTTCCCTTTTTTGTGATCTCTTTGGAATATGGACATGATAGTGGTATTGCTGGATGAAAGGGTATGCACAGTTTGATTGCCTTTTAGGTGTAGTTCCAAATTATTCTCCAGAATGGTTGGATCAGTTCACAACTTCATCAAAAATGCATTAGTGTTCCATTTTTTCTTATATCTTCTCCAACATTTATAATTTTCCTTTGTAATATTAGACAATCTGATAGGTATGAGGTGGAGTTATTAATTTATTGTTTTAATTCCTATTTCTATGATTTATAGTATTTTTATATGACTATAGATAGCTTTAATTTCTTCATCTGAAAACTGCCTATTCATATCCTTTGACCACTTATCAATAGGGAAATGACTTGTATACATTACAATATTTGCATTTTTTAAGTAGAGAATTATGCTTTCCAAATACTAGCCTATGGGACTAGTTTTCTTTTTCTTCATAATAAGTAATAAGAAAATGATAATTATCACTAAGGGGGTGGTATTTGACTTCAAGAAGGCAAATTTGGAGCTTATTCGGAAACTTAAAAGGCACTGTGTACTGGGAGGACATTAAAATCCATTACCATGAAAGAAGGATGAAGTATCTTGGAGAGAATGCATAATTAAAACATAGCTATATTTCCTCCAACAGAAGAATGCCAAGAAAAAGGGGAAAAAACACCATACAATTTGTCTTCAGGAAACAGTACTAAGAGATCTATATGCCAAACCAAATTACTTTAATAAATGCAGAGGAAGTGAGAGAAACCAATGAATATATGAGATATCACTCAAAACTTACAGAGGAAAGAAAATATCAGCCTCCCTTCTAAAAAGGCACTAATTATGTATATGATTTCCAAAAGAAGTGAGATGAATAAGAACTACACCACAAGCACAAGGAGAAACAGATACTCAAAGTGGGGAGGCAAAAAATTAAAATTGACTTAATACATCAACCATCTGTACTTGCTTCATTTTCCTAAGAGATCTAAAGAATTCCTCAGAGACAAAGCATGGCATAGTACATAGAAGGCTAGCCATGAAGTCAGGGGTACCTGGATTCTAGGTCTTCTTCTAATATTTACTTTGTGACTATCAGCAAAATATCAGTGCCTCAAACAATTGTCTAAGACTATTGTTGTTCATGCCTCATTCTCAAAGTGTCTCAAAGACATCAGGAGGGTCATATCTTGACTTGCAAATGAATTGGATATAAGTGAGGTGGGAATGTGCAAAGTCATCAGCCTCACTCCTCCAGAGTCATCCAAAGCCTGTGAGTGACCAAATGAATGTACTTTGTTTATGATTGGAAACTAATCTCCATTTGAGAAGAGAGACTTTGTTACTGACTAAATGAATGTATTGTCCAGGGGTGGAGTAGTACTTGGATTGAATTGAGAAATTACTACTAAATGAATGGGTCACACTGTATTTTGATTTTCTCTGTTTTGTGAATGTGGGAAGTGGGAAGACATAGGTCCAGAGGACTGGTGATGGTCTGGAGGCAGTGGGAGACCTTGGCTTCTTTAAGATAGGGGAAAAATATAGCCCCCAAACCCTGAGATAACTTGAGAAGTATAAGCGATCAAAGTTTGTATTGCTTCGGACTGAACACCCATTTGTAAGAGTATGACTCCCCATGTGTACATAGGGAGAAGAGAAAGAGGGAGAAAAGAGGGTTAGAAAGAGGAGGAGGATAGCAGCATTGCCCAACTGGAACTGGCCCCCAAGGGGGCAGCTGCTACTACTCACAGATTGGTCTTCAGTCCTTCATTTTCATAGAGGACCAGTTATATCAGCAGGGCCTAAGATTCTAAATTGAGGATGAATAGCTGATCTGCATTATTGGAGGGAATTTCCACACTGGAATTTCCATATAATGATGACCCCTTAGATGAAAAACAAAAAATAACAGAAGAAAAGAAAACAGGGTTTTAAAAAGAAGAAAAAGAAGATTTAATTTAGCTGTCATGTGCATGGTAAGTCTGAATTTGTTGGAATAATTTTATTTTCAAATTTCCTTCAAAAGCATCATTTGAGGGGCGGCTAGGTGGTACAGTCAATAGAGCACCAGCCTTGGAGTCAGAAGGACCTGAGTTCAAATCTGACCTCAGACACTTAACCCAAAAACTAGCCATGCGACCTTGGGCAAGTCAACCCCAACTGCCCTCCAAAAAAAAAAAAGCAAAAAAAAAATTAAAAGTGTCATTTGAAACTTTGATGTATCTATGATTTCATGAGTCTATATACTCTTTAAAATAATAGGGATTGAAACCACTGCAAACTTTCTTATTCTTTGAAATTCTTATATTACCATAAATTCTTCATTGAGGACTCTAGAGCCAAACAAAACAAAGACAAGTATAAGTCCTCTTCTCCAAGCCAACTCTTTAAGCACTTATCATGCCTTCCTTCACTTCTCTCAAGTCATCTCTTCTCCAGGCCAAGTACCCATAATGTCTTTAAGCATTCTTCTTATAGTAAGATTCTAAGATTTCACCATTCTAGTTAGCCTCCTCTGGATGTGTCCAGCTTTTCAGTGACCTTCATAAAATGTGGTGTTCAGAGCTGAATATAATAATTCAGATGTGTTGGAAACACAGTCTAATTCCCTCACCAGGATTAGACTTCATTATAGAATTTAAGAGTTTAAAGGTACCTCAGTGGCTTTCTAGCACAAGTCTAAAAAGAATTCTGATTTTAACTGGCAAATGATTATCCACCTTCTGCTTGAGGTCATGCCCTGAGGAAGAACTTAGCAGTTCTTGAGAGGGCTTATCTTTTTTTCAGACAGCTTGTAATGCCAAGCAAAGGCAAGGTTCGGAATAACAGCATAGTAACTCTCCATTTTATACAGTGACAAATTAAGGCAAAAACAGTCACAGAACAGAGAAAATCAAAATACGGTGTGACCCATTCATTTAATAGTAATTTCTCAATTCAATCCAAGTACTACTCTACCCCTGGCAATACATTCATTTAGTCAGTAACAAAGTCTCTCTTCTCAAATGGAGATTAGTTTCCAATCATAAACAAAGTACATTCATTTGGTCAGTCACAGAGCACAAAAAAGTCAAAAGTTTCTCATCCCTGGATCACAACTGAATTACAATACCATCCATTAATGCGAAGTACTTTCTCCAAAGGGATAATGGAGAGCACAAAAGGCCATCTACCCCCAAAGGTACAACAAGGTTAAGATATCATCACAGTATTTACTACCTAAGAGAGGTCTTTTCTTCATCTTGATGAGAGGCAAGTTCTCAGTAATCTCTGTTCCTGGGGAGACAAAGCATAACAAAGCCACAACTTACATTGTCAGTGTTCTCATCAATTCACTTGCTGCCTGCAAAACAGTCCCAGAACCCCTGAAAACACCAACAAGACCCTCTTCCAGGATTTCTGTATGTATACAACAAGAAAATCCTTTTTCAGGGCTTCTGAACCAACAACAAGGTTCCAGGACCTCTGCAACAGCAGCACTGTCCTTCACCAGCAGATAAATATGGCAAAACAACATCAAAACAGACAGATAAATTATCAGCATCACAGCCATGCCTCCTCAGTCCTCGTTAGAGCCAGGTGGCAGTTCGCAAAAGTCCTGGGCAGCTTCAACTGGTCCTCAGCAGTCTCTCAGCAACTTTGGCCCCTGGAAATTCTCCTTTCTCTCTGCCTCCATGATACTGCTCCCCAAAAGTTCTTCTGGCCTCTCTCTATTATATCTCTAAATCCACAGCAACAGCTCCTCCCAATTCAGCTCTCACTTTTCACATCAACAAGTCCATCTCACAAGTGGGATACACAAGCTCTGGCTTTTAACACTCACCCAGAAAACCAAGCCATTACCGGGGGATCTTTAAATTCCACTACCATTACAGAGCTCTAATTGTTAAGGGTGCTTTGTCTGATGTGCTTCAGTTTACCTCTTTGAAATTTCTGCTTATCACTTTTGATTCTGCACTCTGGCTCCAAACAAACCAAATCTAATCCCTCTTCTATGCAGCACACCTTCAAACACTTGACCATAGTTATCATGTATTCCTTGATTCTTCTCTTATCAAGGAACTAAACACCCCTAGTTTCTTAAACCAACCCTCATATGACATAGACTCAAGGCTCTTCACCATTCTGGTTTCTCTCCTCTGCAACTGATCAATATATATCATAAACCATGGACTCAGAACTGAACACAATACTCCAGATGTTGTCCGACTAAAGCAGAGTACAGAGGGACTATCACTTATCCCCCTATTTTTTTTAAACTCTTTCAATGCACACCAAATTGGTATGAGCTTTTTTGGCCCCCACATCACACTCCTGACTCATTTAATTTGCAGTCCACACTTGTTATGACTAGCACCAGAAGGGTGATTTAGAAATAAAGGGTGGAAGTAAATAAGAAAGATTGAGGCCTTATTTAAAGGGGGATGAGGGGAGGAATGGAAATCCTCACAATTAAAATCATCAAAAAATAGGAGAAGCTTTCTGGGAAGATAGCATGTCTTTCTTTTACTAGAGTTCATAAAACAAAAGTCTGGGATTCAACTAAATGGCAATGCTGTAGAGGGAATTTTTGGTCAGAAAAGGATCAGGAACAATTAGCTCAGAGGTCCCTTCCAACAATGAAATTCCATAGTTCCATGAAAATCTTCTGCAACCCAGGATTTATAATCATTTGTAATCAACTTTACTAAGATAGTATCAGTATTAAGATACAGATATTGTCTTTTGTTACTCATCAGTAGATTGTCTCATAGCAAAAAGTAAATCATTTAGCATGGTGCTTTTAGAAAACATAACAAAATTATACTGTATAACAATGTAATCTAATGTATTGGGTGGGGGTAGGGGGATCCAGCATAATTAAGCAGCAAAGTTGAAGAATTTGTTAAAATGGTTTTTTTTATGCTTAACAGATAAATATGGAGCAAAAAGAACTTGTTTGTTCAGTCATTTCAGTTGTTTTCAACTCTTTGTGACTCCATTTGGCCACTTCTGAAGATAAGATGTGCAAGGACTCCAGCATTCTGGGGAGGGGGGGGCTGCAGAATATTTCATGAATACCAAAAGGCAGGGAAATTTTTTTAATTATCTAAAACTTTTTAATAGAGATAAAAAGTACAGATGATTAACCAAATCCATAAGCCATCATACTTGAAGCTCTAGGGCATACAGTGCTTACATTTCAAGATTTTAATGTCAAATAAGAAATTGCAACCAGGAGAAGAGCTTTCAGTGAGGAAGCAACGACAACTGAAATATCTAAGGGTTACTGTGTATCCAGGAGAAATCAGAAGATATTTTAGATTAGGAAATAGCAAAATAAATAAGTAAAATTAAAAGAGTTCAACAGCAACCCAAAACAATATACACTGAGGGAAAAAAAAAATAGTTCCATGAAAAAGAAAAAAAAAAGTAAGCCTTCAGCAAAGAAGAGCTTTTAGAGGCATTTATGGTGGGCATGGGAGTAGAAAAGATCAATAGATCATTTAATTTAAAACCTTTCAATACAAGGAACACAAGAAAGGTAAATAAGTACAATTAGTAGTAAAAGGTAAAACGTAATGTATTATCTCATGTTTACAAACTATTGTTTGACAAATGATTTGAGATGGGGGGAGAAGAAAAAACAAAAAAGGGATCATGAAGTAAATTTTAATGTATCTATGGAGGCTGAAAATATAAGGATCTCAAGGAGCCAGGAGAAGAGAAAGAGAAATAATTGAAGTAATATTTTGTGAATTAAATCCCACATCCCTCTCTAAGTGAATCATTATCTCTTCTAGAAGGGATACAAATGGTAATTGCGTGGGTGAAGAAAGAAGAGACACAAGACAAAAGGAAACTAGAGGAACACAGAAGTAATAGTGATTTCTTTGATTTCTAAACAAATACATAGGAGATGTAGGTGGGTCAGTACGGGGAAAAAGAAGTAGGATAGGTTATGATGAATTGTTTTTCCAAAAATAAGAAATGAAAGGATACCATAAATTTCTGTTCTAATTTCTGTTCTGTTCTAAATTTCAGGGTTAGAGCAAAATATATGTCTATAGTGAGAGGAAAAAAAATTCATAATGGGTTTCCTCTCAAGGAAAGGGACATAATGTAGAACTTCTCCAAGCAAGAACTTCTCCCAGAAAAGGATCCTATTCAATGAGAAAGAATGTGTGAATTATTCATTGATTTGTAGAATTATTCATTTATTTATTGTGACCCAGATTTAAAATCCATCCTGCAAGGTGATATACCCTTGCTTCCTACCACTGAATTCATTGTGTTATTATTTTACATTAGGGGTGGCTATTCTGAGAAATTCTAGTCTCTAATTGTTAAGGGTGCTTTGTCTGATGCTGTGCCTCAATTTGCCTCTTTGAAATTTCTACTCATCACTTCTGATTCTGCACTCTGGCTCCAAACAAACCAAATCTAATCCCTCTTCCATGCAGCACACCTTCAAATACTTAACCATAGTTATCATGTATTCCTTGATTCTTTTTTTTTTGATTCTCAATTTTTCTTATTTACTTCCACCCTTTATTTCTAAATAAACCTTCTGGTGCTAATCATAACAAGCGTGGACTGCAAATTAAATGAGTCAAGAGTGTGATGTGGGGGCCAAAAAAGTTCATACTAATTTAGTTTGCATTGAAAGTTTTTTAAAAAATGAGGATAAGTGATAGTCCCTCTGTACTCTGCTGTAGTCAAACAACATCTGGAGTATTGTGTTCAGTTCTGAATCCATGGTTTATGATTTATATTGATCAGTTGCAGAGGAGAGAAACCAGAATGGTGAAGAGCCTTGAGTCTATGTCATATGAGGGTTGGTTTAAGAAACTAGGGGTGTTTCATTCCATTCTCAGTCATGGTGGTTTCAATTTATTAAGTGGTGGGTGTGGGGGCTGAAGGGAGGATCCTCAAAGAGTTTCCTCTGGGTTACAGCAGTCATGTCCAAACACAGGGAAAGACCACAATGACAGTAAGTGTGAAGTAATGCTTCAATCACACTTTAATGAGCTGCATCAAGTACAGAGACAAACAGCCCGGGGAGTATAGAGGCAGACCATGCAAGGAGAGGTATGGGGTGGTGCAGAGTGGCAAGAGATAATGGGGAAGAGAATGGGGAGGAGGAGGGATTACAGAGAGTCATGTAACCATGGCTCAGAGTTGGGATAATGGCTAGAATGGACTCAAAGCAGGCAGAGAAGTACTGGTGGAAAAGGACTTCGGGGTCTCATTTTCATAGGAGTTTGATGGAGGAGATTATACTAACTCTTCTCCATGGCATGTCTGGTTTAGTTCACTAACATATCAACATCATCTCAAAGTTATCAGCAAAACCTTAGGGATAGTTCATTTACATAATGTTTTGCTGGTGTTTTGCACATGTCTGGAGCTTATCTGTACTTTCCAAATGAAGAACAGTTAATAGGACCAGAGTGCCATTACATTACGATCTAATTGGTTTCTCCTAATTTAGCACATAGAGGTAGGATGTGCCTCAGTTAATTTATGAGGCAGTTCCCAAGAACACTCATGTTCCCCTGATTTATGGGATAGTTTGTAAGTAATTTCTATTTTCCCCTTTGAAATCTTAATTAATATTATATACTAGCTACATATAAATTTATATAATGTACTAAAAGGCAGCAGGGACCAGAACAAGATACAGTTTCAGCATAATATGGATTCACAAGAATGGCTAGCATCTAGGTCATGAGAGGCTCAGATTCAGAGATAGGCTATACAGGCCTAATCAAGTGTTGTGGTCATAGTAAAGGGATGGGATGGGACTGAACCTCATGACTTGAATTACGGACTGGCATACTTTACTGCTTCTCATGAACTGATATTTTTGTGAGTGAAGACTAGCAGGAAGGCCTACCAAAAATAAAACAAAATAGAAGAAAGAGGAGGAGGAGGAGGAGAAAGAAGAGGAGGAGAAGGAGGAGGAGGAAAAAGAAAGAGAAGAAGATAAAGGGACAGGAAAAGGAATTGAGAACTACAACTATAGAAATGGTATAGAGAAGAGCACTCAAATTTGGATTCAAAAAGCTCCACCCCTTATAAAGGACATAAATGGAATAGAATAGTAAAGGAGAAATTATTTCAGTATAGACTGAATGGAGATCATCATTAGGAGACATTCAATAGAAATAACAACCTTTTGGGAAAGGGTGTCACAAGGTAATGGTACCTCTTCTAAGATGGTGGATTACAGTGGGGTTCAGAGAGAAATGAGTGTGGAGGATTAAGCATTTAAGATTCATTACTTGAGGGGTTTGGGCCAGTAGATAAACTTTATTTTATGGATGAGCTGTCAGTAACTATCTCAGCAAAGGTGATTGAACTCATGACATAAACAATCAGGCATTCTAAGTCTGTTAAAATTTTTTTTAATGTTTTTGTGCTGTCGTATTATGTTCCTGGTGAACTGCTAGGCACTAATATTTTAGGGATGCAAAGTCAATTCAGCACCTAGCCTCAATACTTATATTGTATGAAGTAATATGACAAATGTCATAGATTTAGAAATAGGACCTAAATTGTATGAGTATGAAATGGAGGTAAGAATACAATAAAAAGAATCAAAGGAGTTGTAAACCTACCTACAGAAATATAAACAAATAATAAATGAGGTTGCTAAAGACATTGAGTTACTAGAATCAACTGAGATTAATTTGGGAAGAGCCATATTCTGCAGAGTTGTAAAAGTAAGAAACAACTTCATAGTGAATTTGGGAAGTAAGCTTAGTTCTCTCTTGCCATGGTAGACCTACAGAGAAGTGTGATATTTAGGTTTATCCTTCTAGCTTCCAATAAAAGCTGAAGAGAATAGGACTTTTTGTATAACATATTAGGAAAAATTAGAGGGAAGAAAAGAAACCTATGAGGAAAGAAGTGGGAAGAGAGGAGAGTGGCAGGAAAATACATAGCATATCAAAATGAGCTGCCCAAAAAGGGATGTGATGGCCCCAAGGGAGAGACCCTGCCCACAAGAAAGCAGCCAAGAACTTAACGATCACATGGAAATAGTGTGACAACTCAGCCTTGGCACAGTGAAAGCACAGGGGTCCTGGAAAAGCATAGTCCCACAGAGACAATCGTGATGGGAGGAGAGAAATAAAATCAGCTTCCTAGCCAAAGGGTTGTCAAGGGTTTCAGGCCAAAAGATAACCAGCCAAGGAAAAGGCAGATGTGAAGCACTCTGACCTACATAAAATCTGTCCAACTGGGGAGTTCATCAAAACAGACATTTGGTTATTTCCTTTGGCACTACTCAAAAAAAAAATGTTCAAACTTTGCAAATCATGATGCAAAATACATACTAAACAATCCCTAAAATGTATATGGGAAGAAGAGGAAGGATCAAACAAAATAAAGTTCTAAAATGACATACTTGCATACTGGGTAGTTGTTAGTTGAGCAGAACAGAGTTTGGAAGACTCAGCATAGAGAAAAGGAAGAAATTGATTAGAGCTGTATTCCATCTAGCCCAATTTATTATTACAGGGATTGATAGAGACTATAGCTCAAACCAGGCCTCTCAGGCCTACCTTTTGCTCTACATAGAATAAGAAGTTTCACAAATAATATCATTTTGGAGTATCCAAAGGTCCCATGACCCATCAGTCTCCCCAACTGGTATAGTAGCTCTCACTCTGTCACTGCATTGAGTTTGAATTATACTTTGGGTTTGGTGTTTATTGGTTTGTATGTTTGTTTGTTCGTTTTAAGTAGTAAAAAATCAAGGAAACAATCTAACTTCTTAATTTCCTAGATAAAGAAATAGAAAGCCAAAGTAGCTAAGTGATTTGCCCATAGTTAGAGATAAAGTCAAGACTAGAACCCATTTATTAGTTACTCAAGTTTATATAGCTTCTACAGGTTTATAAAATAGTTGCCTTATCCTAACACTATACTACTCTAAAAACATATTTTTATCATCTCTATTTTATAGATTAAGAAATTTATAAGATTTTAAGAATTTTAGATTAAGAAAATTTAACCTCTGAGAGGTTAAATGACTTGTCCTTTTAATCATTCCCCAAGGCATTACACGCACTAGTTAAAATGAAAATATAATCTGTAGGGATAAGATAATCACTATCAGTCATTGGCATCTAAATGTGGATTAGTGTGTTAGATTAGCCAGTCATTTAGCAAAACCCTAAGGGAATAGAATACAAAGCAACTTCAGTTTCTTGTAAAATATTAAAAATAGACTATGTAGTTCTTCAAGCTCCAGCCCCAGCGCTGCTAACATGGCTAAAAGAACCAAGAAGGTTGGAATTGTTGGTAAATATGGAACACGTTATGGTGCGTCCCTCAGAAAAATGAAGAAAATTGAAATTAGCCAGCATGCCAAGTATACCTGCTCCTTCTGTGGCAAGACCAAAATGAAGAGACGGGCTGTGGGTATCTGGCATTGTGGATCCTGTATGAAAACAGTAGCTGGTGGTGCATGGACCTACAATACCACCTCTGCAGTCACAGTCAAATCTGCCATCATAAGACTGAAGGAATTGAAAGACCAGTAAAATCTTATCAAATCTCTGTAGCCCACAGTCCAACAATAAATGGGTTAATTTATGGAATAAAAAAAATAGACTATGTAATTTCTAATTTTCCTCCTTTTCATTGTATGAGTCTTCCATTTGTGGGTGGGTTGGAATTAATTGAATCAAAGACTAGAGGAGAACATTAGAAAAAGCCCACAGTATGAGACTTTCCCAAGTAAAGCAAGCCAAAGTGGAGTGACCTAAAGGGATGTGTGTATGTGCATGTGTGCATGCATATGTGTGTTTGCATGTGTGTGTGTATGTGTGTGCATGTTGAAATGGAGGTGAGAGAGGGACACAACAAATGACATGGAAACAATCTAAGTTTGGGAAAGGCAAAGGGGGGGAGAGTGTAATAGAACACTAAAAACCAAATGAAATTTTTTTATTATCTCACCATGTCTTCATGTCTTACACTTAAGAGTTGTTTAAGAAATGTGACTATTTTAGCACTTCAATGGATCTTTGATCTAACTGGTATGTGCATTCAATGTGGTAGTTCTGTTCATGACCTACAGATATGTTATCATCCATTGCAATGTTGTCCAGGTTCTTCCAAAGACCCTTTGCTAAAGATCTACCTACCCCACTAGTGGTCATTTTCTAGGACTTTGTGCATTTTATAGGTACCAAGAGTAGTTCAATTCATTAGCCACTAGACAAAGGTCTAATGTGTTGGATACTAACAACATGATATTTATAGATGTTCTGAAAACTGTTATTTTTCACATCCTCTCCCTTATGTTGGTCAATCCTACCCAATGTCACTGAAAAAAAATAGACTGAATTGTCTTAGTTAAAAAATGTGTATTTCTTTGTCTCTTAAGACTCACATCCTCTCCCATACTCTTCAATTCAATGATATAAGCTTTCTTGTTGTTCTTCATTCAGACATTTTCAGAGACTGTCTCCCATGCCTGGAATGTTCTTCCTCATTTCTGCCTTCTGACCTCTCTGACTCCTGTAGCAGCAAGCACTCTAGCACATCCAGGATGGCTGCTAGCACAGATTCTTAGATCTGCTTTTCTAAAAGAAAGCAACTTAAAGAGTGGTTAACAATCTTACTTTAACCAAATATACATCATTTACCTAGTTCAGGGGAAAAAGTCAGCACTCTGAACTTCAAAGAAAATACAAGCAGAAGTTCACAAGAAGACAAAAAAATACAGGCAGAGAAAGAGACCAACAGAAAGGGCTTCCAGCTGTTTGACCATTACATCCATACCTAGTTAGTTACCAGAGAGAAAAGCACCAATATCTGGGTTTTCAAAGCCGAGGGCTCAACAGCTGCCCAGAGTCATACCTGGCCAAATCACACAACTGTTCCCATAAGTAACCCCAAGCAAAACCTCACATCAGGGTATACATAGCCTACTCCAGGGTCAGAGAATGTCACAACCCTCATGACCCACTTGACTATAAAAAAACAGAAGTTGTGCCTTCCTGAAAAACAAGCCTGTCATCACAGGCTCCATGTGACCACATTCAGCCTATTAGGGGGCAGAGTATATTTTCAGATCAGGAAAGATCCTCAAATTCACTTAAGTCTATCAAGGGGCAGGGAAGACCTTCAAATTCCCATTACCATTACAACTCCCTTCAAGTTCCAGCTAAAATCCCATTTTCTTCAGGAAACCTTTACTGACTCCTCTTAATTCTTTTTTTTTTTGCTTTTTTTTTTGGAAGGCAATTGGGGTTAAGTGACTTGCCCAAGGTCACGTGGCTAGTTTTTGTTTTGTGTGTGTGTGTTAAGTGTCTGAGTGTGTGTGTGTTAAGTGTCTGAAGCCAAATTCGAACCCAGGTTGTCCCAACTCCAGGGCCGGTACTCTACTCACTGCACCACCTAGCCACCCCAGCTCCTCTTAATTCTAATGTCTTCCCTCTGTTGATTATTTCCTATATATTCCACATATAACTTGTTAGAACATAATTCTTAGCATTTTGTCTCCCTCATTAGATTGTGAGCTCTTCAAGAAAAGGAACAACCTTTTGCCAAATATAAATGTGTGTGTGTCTGTGTGTGTATACACACACATAGTCTTAAATCACCTTGTTATAAAGAGAGGTGAAGTGACATATTCCATATAACAGACAGTAAGCAGCAGGGCTGTCTTTATATGCACAAAGCTTCTGACTCCAAATTCAGTATTTTTTTTCATTGTATCAGATTGTACTATGTATAAGGAATAAATGTGAAAAACAACTGAATTCATGTCCTGAAAAAATGATTGTGTATATTGGAATTACAGGATTTAAAGCTCAAAGAGGATTTAATACCCATTTGCTTCAGTCCCCCTCATTTTAGAAATTAGGAAAAACTGAGGCCCAGAGAGGTATACCAATATGGTTAAGGTCACACATGGGGGTTAAAATATAGAATCAGCTTTTGTACACAGACAAAACTAATCAGTGAACATTCCAATAAACCATTAAAAGCCAATTCAATTCAAGCAAGCATTTGTTATGTTCAAAACATGCTGTATAGGAAGAGGAAGGATTAAAATCAATGACACTCATAATAGAAACATAGAATAGAATGGGATCTTACCTTCACAGTGCTTTCCTTCTAATGTGTAGTTAGTTTATAAGTAGAGTGTGTTAGTTGCATTCTGAATATGTTATATATAAAACACAATGTCATTGCAAGTTTTTTATTGATCAATCTAGTGAAAGTATTCAAAAATTAGTTGTATAGAAAATTAGAAATATCTCTGAGAAACCAATGAAATTAAAATACAAGAGGCAGAGATAAGGAGGAAGAGAACTGCAGGTTTGGGATCAACTAGTAAAAATGCAATCGGGAGTTAAGGTATTGTTTGCAAGGAACAACCAGTATCATTGATTACATACAGTGTAGGGTACTCAGAGGAAAATAAATGCAATAAAACTGGAAACAAAGGAAGGGACCAGGTTATGATTGACTATAAAAGCAAACAGAGGATTTTATATAATCCTGAAAGTAATAAGGACTCGAAAGATTTCATTGAATGGAGAAGAAGAAGAATGACATGGAGAGACATTTTTATTTAGAAAGATCAATTTGACATGGATTGAATGGAAAATAGACAAAAACAAAAAGAAAGATTTGAGGAAGGGAGACGACTCAGAGTCTATTGCCATAGTATAGGCATAAGGTGAGGAGGGCCTTCACTAGAGTGGGGGCAAAGTCAATGGAGAGGAGAGAACTTATGGATGAGACGTGACAAAGTTAAGAATGATCTGATATGAGGAGTCAGAAACAGTGAGGAGTTGAAGGTGGCACTTAGGTTATGGGCCTGGGTGACTAGGAAGATGGTGGTACCCTCAATACTAATAAGGAACTTAGAAGAGGGAAAAGTCTCAGGGGAAGATTGTGAGTTCAGTTTCGGACATGTTGAGTTTGAGACCTCTGCGAAACATCCAGTTTGAGATATCCAAAAGGCAGGTGGAGATGTGAGACATTTTTAGGAGAGATATTAGTGTCAGACAAATAGATCTTAAAATCGTCTGTATATAGATAATAATCTAACCCATGAAAGCCAATGAGATCCCCAAGCAAAATAGTATAGAGGGAGAAGAGAAGGCAAAGGAAAAAGGTTTGAGAACACCTAAGGCAAGTAGCTGTGATCTAGAAGATACAGCAAAGGAAGCTGAGAAGATTCAATCAGACACGTAAAAGGAAAACTAGGAGAGAAAAGTGTCACAAAAACATAGAAGAAGAGGGTATTAAGGAGAAGAGAATGGTTGACAGAGTCATAACTGGAAAAGTAGTCAAAAATACGTGAGTGGTGAAAATGACATTAGATTCAGTGATTAAGAGCTAAATTTGGTAACTTTGGAGAGTCCAGTCTCAGCTGAATGATGAGGCCAAAAGACAGAAAAAAGATACTTTAAAAGATAGCAAGAGAAATTTATTAGAAGTACCATTTGTAGATGACTTTGCCGAATGGTTTAGCAATGAAAGATAAGATAGTAATAGGATAATAACTAGCAACAATACTGTCTCCACTTTAAAAGTGATCTTGCTCTTTGGTCTGAAGTATTTACCATAAGTACCAAAAATAATAGCCACTCAGATAGTCCTGGGAATGAATAGATAACACGGTAGGTTTTTTGAGGATAGAGGAGAGCATGTGTTTAGACATTAGAGAAACGGCCAGTAGATTGGGATACAGTAAAGAAAAGTAAAAGTGGAAATGATCGAAGTGAAGTCTATTGAAGAAGATGGAGTGGAATGGGATCAATTGCATGTAAAGAGGGATTTATCTTGATGAAGAAAAGTAAAGAAAATCTTCATGACAATCAAGAGTAAAGAAGTAGATGGTAGTGAAAGACATTTGATGGATGTTGAGATAAGGAGAAAGGGAAAAGGAAGTTATCAGAGACTGACCTCAATTTTTTTCAATGAAATATGAAGCAAAGTTCTTAGCTGAGGGGGTAGAGGAGGGGGAACAATGGGAGGTTTGAGGAAGGATGAAAAGTTTTGAAATTCCCCCGCAGTGAGGGAGATGGTTAATTGATTAAAGAAATCTAAAAGAATTGCCTTTTTGCAGTGAGTCTATTTATCTATGTAGCATAAATCTGCAGTGATCCCAGTTAGCAGAGTTTCATGATTTTCTCCACCTCTGTCTAGTGATGTGCAAGTAGGAACAAGTGTAATGAATAATAGAAGTGATTCAAGGCAAGATTTGCAAAGCAAGATCTTTACCAGGATGAGGGGGGAATGGACTCAAGAAAAGAAGACAATGTAGACTGCAACTAGTTCACCAAAGAGTCAAGGTGAAGGACAGAGGAGAATGTAACCAGTGCATATGTGATGTTCTCTGTGAAAGAACTGAAGGGTGGAGGCATTGGAGGTCATGGTGAAGATATAAAAGACTGAAGAAAGTGCTACAGAGGGATAGTTAGAATAGCAACAGACTGTTATCAGATAAAGCAATTTGAAAGTTCATGAACATGGAAGTGGAACACTTGTAGGTTATGACAATACCAAAGATATGACCATCTCTATGTATAGCTGAGGTGGAATATAGGAATAGGTCATGGGAAATTAATAAACTGAGGAAATGAGGGATTAGGATTTATGAGTATTAATATTTATGTTGAAGAAGTTTCCTAGTACGAAAGTAAGAGTTGGAGAGTAGAGAAATAATGTGAGCCAGACTTTGAATTCATTGAGGAGAGAAGAGTATCTGAGGGAGTTTGTAGACAATAGCTACATGATGATATGAATTTAAAGAACCTTAAAAGAGAAGCAGTTATTGGAGCGGCTAGGTGGCGCAGTGAATAGAGCACCGGCCCTGGAGTCAGGAGTACCTGAGTTCAAATCCGGCCTCAGACACTTAACACACACAAAAAAAAACTAGCTGTGTGACCTTGGGCAAGTCACTTAACCCCAACTGCCCTCCAAAAAAAAAAAAGCAAAAAAAAAAAGAGAAGCAGTTATTTAGTGATGGTGGAGGAGAGTCTGGAAGGGACAACAGGAAGCAAAACGTGTTATAACTCTCCAACCATGACCTGTGAGTCAGAGTTATGAGTGAAAGCCCATCCAGTATTGGGAAGTTTGGCCAGGGAAACTATGACAGGAAGAAGGAGTCAAGTCTCAGTGAAGGCAAGAATATGGAAGGAGAGGAAAAGGAAAATGTTTAAGGCAAAAGCTAGTTTATTATCTATTAGGAAGACATTCCAGAGATCACAATGGAAGGAATGGGCCATTTTAGAATGGAATGCTGTAGAAGGTAGAGAAGGGAGGTGGGGACTGGGTTGAGTGGAGCAGGAATAAAGGATGGGTCAGTGGAGGTCAGAGAAGGGGATCTGAAAAATGGCAGTTGGGAATACAAAATCAGTAGGATGGAGATGGAATGAAAAATTACGTGTACTGTGATCTCTAAGGAATGAGTTCAGGTAGTTTCTCAAAGAAGTTCACATTCATTCCAACTGCTTCCAAACAATTCCTTACTTGATAAAACTTGCAATCTGACTTCTGTTTTATAAGACAAAGCGAAAACTATCTTAAACAAGAAGTAAGAAAAAGTAAATTCACATATTGTCTACATCTAGGCCTCGTTCCATTGAAATTTCACTTTATTCTCAGTAGTTTTTTCAACAGCAGGCTTGTAATCCAGACCAAAAATACTTATAGGACTCGATTCTTTCTCTACTATTGGCCCCACTGTCCCTGATCAATGGCTGCCTCAGTTCTTTAAATCCGGGTCTGGATCCAGCCATGATTCAATTCTCTCCTGGCCTTACACATGTGTACTCTCCTTCCCTAAACTCCACTTCTGGTTCTGAAAACCATAATCAATCAATTTTGTCATTGCTCTTGGACAGTTTGGGTTCATCTGTTTCCCTATGGCTTCACTCACCAATTTTCCAAAATAAAATACATATTCCTGGCCACCACTCCTTTCTGTATACTATCTTCTATTAGAAAATAAGCTGCCTTGGGGCGGCTAGGTGGCGCAGTGAATAGAGCACCGGCCCTGGAGTCAGGAGTACCTGAGTTCAAATCCGGCCTCAGACATTTAACACAAAAAACTAGCCATGTGACCTTGGGCAAGTTACTTAACCCCAACTGCCCTCCAAAAAGCAAAAAAAAAAAAAAAAACAAAAAGAAGCTGCCTGATGATAAAAACTGTCTTCACATTTGCATTTGAATTCCTAGAACAGGACGCATAGTAAATACTTAATTAAAAGTACGCATTGCATGGTTTTACACACACGCACATACATATAATATATACCTACATACATACATATCTGTGTCTGGTCTTCTCTAGTGCAGGGTGAAGAGGGAAGGAGGGAGACAGTTTGGCACTTAAAATATAACAAAAAAAAATTTTTAATGAAAAAATAAGCAAACAATAAATACTTTCTTATTCATTTAAATTGTACTTCATATTTTAATATGTAACTGTTTTGAGAAAATTTGCAATTGTTCAAATGCAAGCATAACAAGATAGATTATTATGTTTCTTTCTTGAAATTATGTCAGATTATACAAATCTAAATCAATATTACAACCTCCAAAACTGTCTCCTTAAGAGAATAAAAGTAATAATCATTGTTGTTCAGTATTTTTCAGTTTCATCCAACTCTTCATGACCCCATTTGGGGTTTTCTTGGCAGACAGTGAAAATCACAATGAATAAAAAAAATTTATTAGGGGCTTGTCATGTGCCCAATACCATATTAGGTACCTCCAGTAATACAAAAGATTCATAATAACTAATCCCTATCATTAATAAGTTTATAATATTTTACTTAAAACTTGAATAAAATCTCACTAAAGGAAAATCAATCTGAATCAAAATGTGTGTGTGTGTGTATAGTTGTTGTTGTTGTTATATATTTACTTAAGGTCTATTCCTTTCATCAGTCACTCATAGTAAATGCAAAAAATATAAATAAATAATTCTACTAGTTAGCACCAGAAGATCAGGCTTAGAGAATATATTAAAATGACCTATAATTAACTTTTTTTCTCTTAAGAAGTTGAACATTTTGCCTTGGTTTCTTGTTCACATTTCTAATTTGCTTAGCAAGACATTTCCCAATATTTTCTAATAGGTGATGTAAAAGAAAACATTAGTCAAACTCAGAACTTTATCCAGTTTAACATACATCCCTAATTAGCAGAAGCCAAAATGATCATATTTTATTACTTTTGCAAAATGACGCTATTTCCTTCCACTTTGGTGGTCTCAATTCCAAGTGTAGATTATTAATGTCAAGTGACATGTAAAACAGAGAGACAGCTGAAGCAGTTCAGTAAGAGAGGGGACAGCTCACTGGGGCCTGAAATGAGGAAGAGCTGAGTTCAAATGTGATCTCAGACCCTTACTAGTTATGTGACTTTGGACAAATCAATTAACCTCTCTCTGCCTCGAATTCCTCAATTATAAAATGGGAATAATAATAGCACCTAACTCCTATGTATGTTGTGAGACTCAAGTTATATAATATTTGTAAAAGTGTTTGGTGCAGTGTGTGGTGCATAGTAGGTACTGTACAAATGCTACGTATTATTATTACATTTGTTCACCAATGGGATTTGCCAGGATTATGGAGAATATCGGAAAGCTGAAATGACAAATAGATGTTCCCCTGGATAGTGTAATTACCAGTGCTCCTGTTTGTCCATAAAGTCATGCTGAGTGCATCAAGCCTCAAATGCTGCTAGGTCTCCTTCATGAAATCTGTCTCAAAAGATGTCAGCCTAGAGTTATCCAGTCAGCAAGATGATAAAGTAGTTGTTTTTGGTATATCTTCCCAATCTTGTAGGTGCATAACAAATGTATATTGTTTTTGTGTATCTTTTGTGTATCTCCCCCCCCATTAGACTGTAAGCACCTTGAAGACAGAGACTGTCTTTCTTTTCATTAATTGTGTCATTAGCACTTAGCATACAGTCTAGCACTTATTAGGTGTCTAATAAATGTATATTGGATTGGATTGGAAATTTATAATAATTTAAACCAAATAAAGATAAGAAAATAGGACTGTTTTATTAGTATAATAAAAATTTAAATCATATAAAATTCTTTGAAGATACCTTTTTTCCCTCCTAATCCCCAGCAAAGGGGAACAAACTGCATCACAAACTTATATTTCAGGATCAGGATAAGGTGCTGTAATGGGAATCTGAAGATCTTTCCTGCCCTTTGGACCATTGATAGGCTTAAGTGAATCTGAGAACCCTGAAAATATACTCTTCACCCTAATAGGCTGAATGTGGTCACATGGAGCCTGTGATGGGAGGCTTGTTTTTCAGGAATGCCTATACTTTGTTGCTTTGTGATTGGGCAGTGGATCAAGAGGGTTGTGACATTCTCTGACTCAGGAGAAGGTTATATATACCCTGATGTAAGGTCTGGCTTTGGGGCTGACTTTGGAAAGAGTTGTGTGATTTGGCCAGGTGAGACTCTGAGCGGCTGTTGAGCCCCCAGACTTTGAAAACACAGATGTTGGTGCTTTTCTCTCTGGTAACTAAGTAGGTATGGATGTAGTGGTCAGACAGTTAGAAGCCCTGTCTGCTGATTTGTTTCTCTGTTTGTATTTTTTTGTCTGCTTGTAACTTCTATTTGTATTCTCTGAAGTTCAAGGTGCTGACTTTTCCCTTTGAACTAGGTAAATGATATGTTTGATTAAAGTAGGATTGTTAACCCATTTTGAATTGCTTTCCTTTAGAAAAGCAGATCTAAGAACTGTGCTAGCAGCCATCCTGGGTATGCTAAGATGCTTGCTGCTACAGGTGGGCCCTCTAGAATAACTTTATGGCAGTGATTCAGGGTGAAACAACCACTCCTCACAAGAAGTGGAAAATATTTATTCAGTTCATCCACACAAAGGAAAAAAAAATTTTTATGTGTAAGATAAATAGCAGAAGATTCAATAACATATAAATAGGAAGAAAGAAAGGAGATCCCATGACCAAGAAGCAGGGGAAGCTTATCTGGAATGTGTTTCTTTTCCCCACATAGTTTAAAATGAATAGGGTCCCAGGATGACCTATACAGTTCCTAATGAAAGGAAACTGAAGAAACCCAAACTTAAATATCTGTTCAGGAAAAACCACTGTGAGTCATAGTAGCAGAATACAGAAGAATGTAACAGTAAAGAGGGAAGCCAGAAACAAACTATTGGAAATATAATAAAAATGCTAAAAGTTAAAAAAGTCCAAGAAGGGAATATTCCCAAACAAATGAAAGAGCAGTGAGGTTTACAAAGAGAAAAGGAGGGGAAAAAACAGTGAGAATTTTTAAAAGCCATAACACATGTAATAACTTTTATGATTTACAGGAAAATGAATCCCAAGTCCTCAGTGAAAAAGAAAAGTGTGGTTTCACCAGAAATCATGCACAGCTTAAAGAAGATCTAAAACTTTTCATAAGATATTTTAGGATAGATGATATGTTAGAAACCAAAATTTTCAAAGCAGAAGTAAGAAAAACAAGATAGTAGAAAAGTTAGAAAATATGAGAACCTTTCTAGAGGCCTTGAAAAAGAAAATTAGAAATTTGAAACTCCAAAGTACAGAAGTGAAAGAAAATTTGGCATAAAAAAAGCAAAGGATAACTTCTAAGAGAACACACAAAATCTATTGAAGCCAAAGCAATTCCTTTGAAGACAGAATGTGCAGAGATAATTTAAGAATCACAAGTCTCCAAGGAAAACATCAAATAATACAAAAAAAAAAAAACCTGCCCAGAACTTGAATAAAAAAGGTAAAGGTACTGACTGATCAATTTGCCAAATGAAAAATTTGTGTTTGAAATACCCAGAGGTGAAATGATTAAACTTCACAATTTGAATAACAAAAAATGTGTTCCTGGAGTCAAATGAAGGCACCTTAGTTATAAAAGAATACCAATTCAAAAAGAAAAGAATTACTCTGAAGCTGCAATAGATCATAGAAATGTTGAGAATAGGCTATACCCGAAAGCCCAGGAGTTCAAAAGCATCCCAAAGTAACATACCCTGCAAATCTGAACCTAATCCTTAGTGAAAAGAAAGGGAGCTTCAAGAAAAGAGAAGCATGTGAGGCATGTCTGAATGAGCAAGAACATAGTGGGACATCATAGAGGAAGAGGAAGAGGAAAGCAAAGGAGCACTACTCTGTTGTCATCAGGCCAAAGATCTTACTAGGCAAGATGAAAATATCTCAGTCTTCTACCATCAACTTCACTCTTCTAGATCAGTGACCACCAACCACTGTTTCCTTAAAATATGTAAAGGATTCACATGACTTAAATTGAGGATAATCATCAATTTTATCATATTTCAAGGGAAAATGATTTTGAGAAGAACTAAAAGTATTACCAACTTATTGATTCACTATTGCTTATGGTGCAATAATATTCCATTACATTAACATACCACAGTTTGTTCACCATTCCCCACTTAATGGTCTGTCACTTTTCCCCCATGTTATTTGCTGTGACAAAAAGTGCAAATAAATATATATGTATGTATAGTTGTATTATATGTATATATATATGTGCGTGTCATTTTAGGTATGCATGTATGCATATGAATTAATCATTAATTTATGAAATTATGAAATGCAGTACAGCAATGTGTTTCTAGGAAAAACTACAATTGGCAATGGGGAAAAGGGCAGCAATTACAGAAACAAGCCAGAAAAAGTGGAAAGGGCTACATAGGCAGACACCTTGGCCTAGGATAAATGAATAGGATAGTGACGGGAGGCAGTGTGAGAAAGAGGATAGGGAATGGGAGAGACAGATAATATCACTCACATAACTGTTGATTAGAGCTGGGAGCTCTCAATAGCACGGACTTGATGGGGAAGGAAAACTGCAAAGTGAGGGGGAAGTTTGAGATCTAATTTTATAGGTTTTTGGGGGGAGGGGGACAGACTAACTCCTTTCTATGCAACATTGGAGTTAGTTCATGAACATATCCAGATCATCTCAAAGTTATCAGGACCTTTTTGATATTCTGGAACTGTAGAGATCTGAATCTTGTCTGAAATTTGCATGTTATAGGACCAGAACCTTGACAAGCAGTGCCCAGAGGACATCTTCTGATTTAGCACATATTATCAGGATGTGAATTTTAGTTAATATATAGTATAGTTTATAAATTATGCTCCTTTGATCTTTGGGATGCTTTGCTCATGACTTCCAGATATATCTTTGAAATCTTATTTTCTACCATTGTTCCTTTATAATGGCTACTAATAAATTTACTACACTGACTAGAAAGAAAGGGGATGGTAAGGGAAAGCAGAACAAGATACAATTTTAAGTATGTTTGTATGTGTATATGTATGTACATTTACATTAGAGTGCTTTCCCTCTGTCTCTGACCCCTTAGGAGTATATTCCTCCTAGTATTGATTCTGGGTCAATAGTTGAGTGTGCACACCAACTAATCATGTGGGTATTTCCGGTAAATAGAACTATTTTAATGTGAAGATGTATCATTTTCTCAAGGTATATAGGATTTACAGAAGGAGAAAACACTCCACTTGCTTCCTCATTGATAATTTTAGTCTATATTTATAATGTGAGATCCAGTTGACTTCAACATGGCATAGCACTGGTGAGCTAGTATATTGCATACCCAAGGAAAAGCACTTACTGTACTTAATGCGTGTAATATCGTCATGGAAATGTCTTGCACTAAATTAGAATTTTATTTCTCCCTGTGTGGGCAGGAATGCCTTATTCGTCTTTTTTGTGGCTATTAAAATAAGCGATGCTTTCAAACTGTCACAATATGGACTCTAGTCAGAGGTAACTGATGGCACAATGGATAGAGCCCTGAGCCTAGAGTCAGAAAGACCTGAGTTCAAAACAATTTCAGATACTCTCTAGCTGAGGGACCCTGAGCAATCACTCCAACTCTGTTTGCTTCAATTTCTTCACCTGTGAAGTGGGGATAATGATAAGACATACCTCTCAAGGTTGTTGTAAGAATCAAAGGAGATACTATTTTAAAAGCATTTAGCATATTGCTTAGCATATAGAAGTGCTATGTAAATATTTACTTATTCCCTTCCTTTCACCCTTCCCCTTGTCATCAAGACCTGCCTGCACCTTCCAGTAAATTGAGAATCCAGATAGAGCTGGGAATTCAAGAGAAGGTAGCTCCAACTTTCAGTCTCTTTTCCAGAGACTGTACTGAGCCACCATGACAACTTCTGAAGTACAGAAGGGCAAAGAAACTAAAAGAACATTAAAACAATGACATAAAAAAAACCAATGACATGTTTTAATCAGGTTTAGGAGTAACTTGCTCTTCTAAACACCATGGGATAAGACATACGTTCTATTCAATCTCTTTCCATATTTTCTTGCCATCTTTCTCTCTCTCTCCTCTCTCTCTCTTTCTCTTCTCACTCTCCCTGCTTCCCTCCCTTTCATTCCCCCTCTCTTTCACCCTCCTTCTCTCCCCCCTCTCTCTCTCTCTCTCACACACACACACACACACACACACATTTGCTAGTTCCTGAGAAAACAGAGCTGCTCTACATAGCCTTTGAGTATACATTAAATATTTTCTCCTACAACATAAGAGAAAACTAGGAATTATGCACAAAGAATCACTTTTGTGGTGCCATGATAGAATTTAATCAGTAAGCATTGATTTAAGTGTTTACTATGTGCCAGGCAAGGTACAAAGCCCCAGGAATATGACGAAATAACACTGTTCTGGCCCTCAAGAATCTTGTATTCTACTAGTGGAAAAACAACATGCACATATATAAATTAATTAAAAATATACACTAAGTAATTTCCAACGGTTGGCAAGGAGTGGGGAGAGAGGCTCATATGAAATGTAGTTTGTTAACTAGAATTGGAGTTTCAGAGAAGACATCAGAAGGATAGGGTAGAATGGATAGAAGGGTAGAATTCCACAGGGAAGCAATCAACATAGATGGATATGAAGAATCAGGAAAAATGACCGTCTTTCCTGGGCAGTCTGCAACTCAAAATCACAGAAACAGTAAAGTAGAGCTCTAGGGCAATAGATTAGAAGGAAGGTAAAGGGGTATTGGAATGAAAGATCAGTGTTAGGATTCTAAGAAAATCACATTAGAAATTTGCTTTGTGAAGCTATTATGCTTTAAGGAACACAATATGCTCAATTACAGATATTCATAAAATTGTTATAGATTTTAAAAATCAATGTAGCAATTCACAAAAGAAAGATGGAATGGGTAGACAGTTCCTATTTTCCAGACTACACTATTCAATTGAATGAGAAACCTATTGAGTTAGTTATTCACTGCATACATTATAGATAAATCCTGCAAATGTATAATGAACTAGGATCAGAATTTCATAGGAGAGGTAACTATCCTGAGTCATTTTTGTGGAAGTGTGTAGCATTTTCAATGACTTCATACTTTTCTTGACCACAAAAACTGATTCTTTAAAAACCCAAATATTCTCTTATTGGTGCTATCACATTGTAAAACGCAAACTACCATGAATTACAAAGAACAACAATTCCAATTGAAGAAGCTCTTGTCAAATATCCTTAGGTTTGGTTTGTTTGTTTTCTACGAAATATAGGTGAATATCATCTCCTCTATTGTTTGCTTGGTTTAAAATTTTACCCCAACTACAGTTGAAAAGACAGCTCACTTCATTTCCCCAGTTGTTTTTATGATGTGATACTTAAATCCCTTTTGGAAACTGTTGTGGCATGTAATGTGAACTCTGATTTAAAGTTTGTTGAGTTTTTTTGCTAAACAGCTTTTTAGATTTCCCATCCATTTTTGGTAAATTTAAATTCCCCCACAAGCAGCTTAAGTTCTCAATTTTACTGAAGACTAGGTTATTAAGTTATATCGTTTCTGATTCTGTTTATAAAGTCTATTCTACTTATCAACTTTTTTAAAACCAGTATCAAATGGTTTTTATGTATGATATAAATTGAAATCTGGAAGTAATATTTCCCTTGTATTCAAATTTCATTTCATTTTACCATTCGACATGCTAGATCTTTCATTCCTTCAAATTAATGTTATTTTAATCAGTCAGTCAACAAGCATTTATTAATGACTTTCTATGTGTCATGTGCTATCATAAGCTCTTGGGATAGTTGGGATATGTACAGAGATGGTTGAGATAAGGCAAAAATAGTCCCTGCCTCACATTCTGATGGGGGGGGGCAATATGAAAACAACTTTGTACATGCAATACTCTAAATACATCCATTCAACATATATACAGTATAAATTGGACAGAATCTTAGAAGGAATAAACTATAATAAGGATTTGGGGAAGTAGAAAGAGACTCATGCAGAAGGTGGAATTTGATCTCAGTTATTAAAGAAGGCAAGGAACCCAGAGTTAATGAGGAAGAGAATTCCAACTATGGGAGAAAGCTAGTGAAACAGTAGAACTAGAAATCTGAAGTTTATGTGTGAGGAATAGCAACTAGGCCAATGCTTTGGACTGAAGAATATGTAGAGAGGAAAAATTATAAGCAGATTGGAAAGATAGAAAGGGTGCAATACTGTGAAGGATTTTTAAAACCTTAAGTGAATATGGGATGGGGTAGAAATCAGAGGGGCAGCTAGGTTAAATCTGGCCCCAAACACTGTTTGACCCTGGGCAAATCACTTAACCCTTTTGCCTCAGTCTCCTCATCTGTAAAATAAGCTGGAGAAGGAAATGGCAAAACACACCAGTATTGATGCCAAGAAAACCCCAAATGAAGTCAAAGAGTCAGACATGACTGAAATGACTGAACAACAAAGATATCCAAGAGATGTCATATAAATAGAATTGACAAAGTTCAGTAAAAGATTGGAAATGTGGAGCGAGTACAAATAAAGAGTCAAGGATGACACCAAGATTGCAAGCCTAGATGATAAAGAGCATGATGATACCCTACACAGTAACAGAGACGTTGAGAGGAGAGAAGGATGTTTGTAGGTGTTTATAGCACATCCAGTTTGAGATGTCAGTGGACAATTGGTGATGTCAACATGCACTCTTCAATCCAGTGACACTGGCCTCCTGGCTGTTCAACTCCTAGCATTTTTTGGCTGGCTCCCATTGCTCTCTATACTCCACTCGACTACTGATCTCCCTGGTTTCTTTAAGTCCCAAATAAAATCCCACCTTCTGTAGAAAGCCTTTCCTAAGCCTTTTTAATTCCAGTGACTTCCCTCTTTTTATTTCTTATTTATCCTATATATAGCTTGATTTGTATATGTCTATTTACATGCTGTCTTCCCCATTAGGTGGTAACCTTCATGAAAAACATGGACTGTCTTTTGCCTCTTTTTGTATCCTAGGGGCTTAGCATAGTGCCTGGCACATAGTAGGTGTTTAATAAATGTAGATTGATTGATTGATTGATGCAGGACTGTAAATCAGAAGGGAACCTAGGGATATATAGATCTGGAAATTATTTGAACTGATATGATAATCAAATACATGAAATGGATGAAATCACCAAGTGAGATAAGATAGAAGGAGAAGGCTCATGACAAAGACATGGAAGACACCCACAGTTAATGAACATGACCTGGAAGAAATGGCAGCAAGGAAACTGAGAAAGAATGATGAGACCAAAACTACTCTAATTTTTCTGATTTGAACCTGGAATTTTTTTATACTCTGGTCATTTTATTTCCCTTTTTCTTTTAATCATGAATGAGGACATCAAGTTGATGGAAGGGTCATCAATTTTGTTAGCCTTTTCAAAGAATCAGCTGTCGGTTTTGTTTATCATTTGTTAGACTTTTGCTTTCTATCTTTTATGTTTCCCTTCAACTTTCAGGATTTCCTCTTTTATGCTTGCTTATGTGCTATTCATTGGTTAATTTTCTGGTTTTTAAATGGGATACCTAATTATTTCTTTTTCTGTTGTGTTAATGTATATTTTCAAAGACATATTTTTTTCTTCCAAGGACTATTAGCACATCTCCAAAATGTTAGCACATTGTCTCATAATTATTATTCTTTTTATAGTTATTAATAAATGCTGTGATATGTTCTTTAACCCATTTATTCAGAATGCAATTTTAAGTGTATATTTAGGTTTGCATCTTGTGCTTGTGGTCCTTTATTACTATTTTGATTGTATTAGATTTTATAAAAGATGAGTTTAGGAGACTCCCGGATCATGTGTGCAATGAAATGGGGGTCTAGTCATTTTCTCTGATTCCCCATGACTTCTCAAACCTCTCCAAAACAGAAACTGTGCCAATGATAAAGCATCCTTAGTTGTCTAAATGGTCTAGAGCACTTAGAATGCAAACAAAAATTTTTAAAATACCCATGAATTGATGTTCATTGACCTTGAGCTCATCCAGAACTTCCTTCCTACTTCTCTCACTACCAGCAATGAGGCTATAATAGGACACCCAAGGACACAACCCAGGCTTACAACAAAATCCACCCCTACGCTCCCCTCCCTCACCTGTCTTTCTTTCTTTCTTTCTCTCTCTCTCTCTCTGTCTCTCTCTCTCTTTCACACACACACACATACACACACACACACACACACACACATACACACACACACACACACACACACACACACACACACACACACACACACACACCACTTTCTGGTCATGGAAGCTCCAGATCCAGGCTGCTGAAATTTGCCCTGTCTATGAGAGACAGGCAAGTGTTCATAGCCACTCAAGAGCAAAAGTCTTCCAGGGGCCAAAACCCTGTGGTACCAGCACTACAAAGCACTGAATTGCCAATGTACAGCCAAAAAAGTAAAGAGAAGATTGAGTGAGTAAAACAGACTACAGGACAGATTATTGGGGAGAGAGTGGATGGGAGAGGTGGAGTAAGCTGTGTAACACTCCACTAAGCCTGAAAGAGCATAGCATTCAACTGGAGTCACTTTTAACCATCCAAAAGTTAACTGCGCCAGAGACCTAGCCTAAGCTGAACTATGAATTTGCCCAATGTGGGAGGACACTGAGACACTTTGAAACCCTGACCCCAGGAAAACATAATTAGAGAGAAAGAAAGTGAGCAAGATGGAAAAAAATGGAGAGGGACAGAAATTATCAAGGATTCAAAGAAGAAAATTCAAAGACCTTGAACAGAAAAAGAAAAATAGTAAATACAGAAGAAATGTGATGATCAAATCTAGTAAACAAGTTCAGGCATCTATGAATAAATACAGAAAAATAAAAGACAATGATTCAATATTTGGTGAGACATAGGACACAGTGGAATATGAAAACATGTAACCATTGCATACCTTTTTTTTTTGCTTTTTTGGAGGGGGAAAAGCAGGATAATTGGGGTTAAATGACTTGTCCAAGGTCACACCGCTAATAAGTGAAGTATCTGAGGTCAGATTTGAACTCAGGTCCTCCTGACTCCAAAGCCAGTGCTCTATTCACTGCACCACTTAGCTGCCCCAATTGCATACTATTTCTGAGCAGTTAAAAAGAGAAATGAAAATTATGAAAGCAGCATCTATGTTCTACACAGCAAAAATAATGAACCTGGAATCCGCAGTGGCAAGCTTCACCAATAGAAAACAATAGATCAGGGATATAAATATATAAAAGTAAAGGATAATCTAAAAGAAGAGAAGCAAAAAAATAATAACATTAAAAGAAAATATGCTCACTGTGCAATCAAAATGTACTAATCTCAAAGAAAATATGCATTGAGATGACTTAAGGATACTAGGTCTCCCAGAAGAACATTGACAGTCAAAAAATTATAATACCATAATGGGGGAGATAACAGAAGAGAACTGCCCAGGATTTTTGAACATAGAAAATGAAATCACAGTTCAAAGAATTGAGCTATCCTCCAGAAAAAAAAAATCCAAGGCTGCAAACTTCGGGGTTCATAGTGGTTAAATTTAGCAATTCTATTCAGAAATAGCAAGTTCTGCAAGACTTCAGGAGCAAGACCTTCAAATATGAAGCAAAGGATATCTGAATAATGCAAGACTATTATGTACACACTAGAAAATGAAGGAGAGAATGGAATAATATGTTCTAAAGATAAATACCCCCACAAATATGAGCTTAGTTATATGTGAAAAAAAGATGAACATTCAATAATAAAAATATATTTGAAACACTCATGGAAAGAAAACCAGAACTGAAAAAAAGTATTTGTTTTGTAAACACACCAACCAACAGAAATGAAGAAAGAGTTAATAAATGCAGAAAGCAAGGACTGTAACAGCAACACAGTGTCAACAAAGAGACCGGTAAGAGACCTTTTTTCTAAATATACACAAAGGTTGAGGAACAGGTAACAGTAAACAAGGAGTTAAGGGGTATTATGGATAGAATCTGCCTATGGGTTAATCAATGTTTTTTGTGTGACTACACTACATGAAGGTACATGAAAGTGGGGAGAAGGTCAGGGGATACAGAGAAATATGTGATGTGCAACAGTTAAATCAAGAGATAGGGATAAAGAGAAGTCCATCTCTGTGATGTCAAAAACAGAAATGTCTACAGAGGAGTAGGTGAGGAGGGAGGTAGGGAGTTTTAAAAAGGAAGAAGAAAAAGAAGTATTATGGTGGTGGGAGGGTTCCACTGATAAATGCTTTGCGGGGTGAAAAGAGTTAGTCTGTGAAGAGAGATGAGGACCTTACACTGAGTGTGGTCTGGGGAATTTGGCCCTTGAAAAGTATACTTGTCCTATATTAGGAAAGACAGTAGGTGGAACCCCTGGGGGCAACTGGCACTTTGGGGAATGGGAGAACATGGTGAAAGCTTTGAAACAAATATGGAAGGGAAAGAAGGTAACCAAAGGATGACATAGATTAGAAGTGGACAACATAATCAGGGAAGTAGTGGATAAGGACCCCTATGATGAGGCAGTGTCTGCTCTGACACTACAGTAACTGGCATTGTTCTGAAATGAGGTACAATTCACAAGGGGATTCCCTGGGGTAAACCCTGCAAGGCAATGTCAGAAAGCACATAGAGGGGAGAGCATAGAATGGATATCTTCAAATCTTTGATTGCATGAAGTATACAGAGAAAAGTACAAGGCCAGATAATTATTAAGGTCAGGAATCAGACGATAAAGGTCTAGAGGACACACAAAGAGAGAATGAATAATAAAGAAAGTAAGAGAAATTCTATTTGGAAAGGGATTCAAAACAGAAATTTAAAATCTAATGAATAAGACTAGATGAAAAGAATACTTGGTTGGGGGGAGGGGGAGAAGAATTTCATAACCAGATAAAAACTGGAGGGAAAAGGGTATTAATAAAACCTCAAATGGAAACAGGAAACAAATGAGTGAAGGAGATCGAGGCTAAAGGGAAGGAAACTTATGGGAACAGGACCATCTTAAGAAAAAAAATGATTAAAATAATTAATGGAATATAATGCTGTGTTTGTGGAAGAAGAGAGAAAGAACAATAACTAAAAAAATCTTAGAGACTGAAGAAAAGATAAATCTAACTCATAACTTCAAATATGAATGGATTAAACAATCCAGTAAAATGAAAAAGAGTTACAGATTGAATAGGAAAACAAAATCCTACAATCTGTTGCTTACAATAATGGGTTCAATATTTCTACTTTTTAGTATTTATTTATCATTTCTCTGTTCCCTAACACCTGGTCTATTTTTGTGAATGTACTGTGTGGCACTGAGTGGCACATATATATAAATATATATATGTATATTTTAATGTTCTGCTTCCAAAATATGACTTACCTCTTGCAAGTCTAATTTCTCTATCACTTTGTACAATCTATGTGTGCCTTTTTAAAATAATATTTTATTTTTCTCGAGTACATGTAAAAACAATTTTAACATTCAATTTTTTTGAAATTTTAAATTCAAAATTATCTCCCTCCCTTCCTGCTCTTCCCCTCCTTAAACAGTAAGTGATTTGATATAGATTATACATGTGCAATCATGAAAAACATATTTCTATAGTAGTCATGTTGTAAAAGAAAACAGACACAAAAAAAATCACCAAAAAGTGAAAAAAGCATGCTTCAATGTGCTTTCCTTTTTCTCTAGAAGTAGAAAAAAATTTTCCTTATGGGTACTTTGGAATTATCTTGGGTCATAGTATTGCTGAGAATAGCTAAGTCATTCCAAGTTGATCATCATACGATATTGCTGTTACTGTGTACAATGTTCTGGTTCTGCTCATTTCACTTTGCATCAGTTCATATAAGTCTTTCCAGGTTTTTCTGAAATCATCCTGCTCATCTTTTCTGATTGCTATGTATCTTTTATTGATCTCATTTTATTTATACTGTGTTTTGTTTTTTTAAGTTTCAGAGAGTTACTTTTTTTTTAGGAAGGTAGGGTGGAGTATTGGATGTGAATTTTTTAAAAATGTCTATTCCCCTTTTTATTTTGTTATGTCTCAATCTTAGAACCCTCCGTTCATTAAGGAAATAATATAGAATGGAAGCAGTGTTGTGCAGTTGCTCTGTTTCCTGAATCATAAGATCTAGGTCTATTCCTCACCCTTTACCTGTTTGCTAGTAATTCCTAAGGCCAGTTCATCCTATCTCTGTTTCTAAGTCCCATCTACTACCTTGTGCAATGGCTGGTGTTGGGGGTTTATAGATCTTCTCTGCCAGTACAGGACTCATCTCTGAGAGGTATAATTCTTTCCCAGAAAAGATTGTCTCTTTATGTGCAATGTCTTCCAAGAAAAGAACTTTTATAAGATCTGAGATACTTACCACAGGATTCCTACCCAGTTTCATTTGTGGTACTTTTTTCTGTCTACTTTGGAAGCAAAATACGTCATTCTATTTTCCTTATCCCCATTTTTTCCCCTTCTGTTCCTTCTACATTTGAGAAAAACACATATTGGTTCAGTATTGTATATCTGATTCTATTCTGTAATCAATTCTATTCTGTAACTGACTGATCTATGTTTATCTCTAAGTTATGTTCTAATGAACCCAGAAGTTCAGATTTCCTCTCTGAGTTAATTTTAAAAATCATTTCCCTACAAATCACTTTAAGAAAACTATAATATCTGTACCACTAGCTGTCCTTGTGCAATTCAAAGAAATCTATTATTGTTGAGGGATACAGGTAAATGAAAGGGAGTCTAGCCTGTTATCTCTGCAATACCAGCTGTCCTTCAAGAAAACCTGATCTTTTGTCACCATGATGCCTAACTAACCATGCAGGTGGACACCACCAATGAGCTTTCCATAGTAACAAGATCAAAGGAGGGATTGTTCCTAACCCTTCATTTCAAATATACAGTCAATCATATTGTTTTCCGTCATCTATGACCCTTCAGACTTTATGATCAATCATACTATTTTCCATCTGTGATACTTACCTATTCTTTGTTCTCTTGTACTTCCCAAAACTATACAAAGGCAAGTAAGCCTCACCTCATGGTCTTTTGGCCTACTGAGGAGTTGAAAGAACCCTTTTATTGGCAATTGTTAGCCTTACCAATAAATTGAATAGGCTTGGAATTTTGTGCCTCAGTTTACCCTAAATTTCAATCATGATACATTATATAGGTCTCTTTTTTTAATGATTTTAAAAGCTAGGCATAATGGTACATACCTGTAATACCTATTACTGGGAATGCTAAGACTTTAGTTCAGAAGTTCTAAGCTACAGTGTGCTAAGCCAATAATGTCTTACACTAAGGCATGAGTCAATAAAGTGATTACCTGTGAGGGGCTGGGAGAGGGAAACCTGGCTTCCTGATGAGGAGTAAACTTGACAAAATTACAAATAGAGCAGGTCAAAGCTCCCCAGACAATCAATAGTGGGATTGAATCTGTTGGTAGACCCTGTACCTGTAGCCTGGGCAATATAGGGAGACTTAATCTCTGCCCTCCCTTAACTTCCCCTCCAAAAAGAAAACTGGGGGTGAGAGGGTATTGAAAATTCTCTGGCATCTTCAGCTCCTCTGTCTCTTACTTGCCCTTTTCTCACTTATGAAACTTTCCATTCTCCTATGATTCCCACAAAAGTTACTGGTTCACTTTGTTGGTGTAATGGGAATCTGAAGCTCTTTCCTGCCCCCAGCCCTTTTGCTTAAGTGGCTCCAAGAATGTTCATGTGGAACCTGTGGCGAGGAGCTTGTTTTGGGGGTGAGAATAGCCACACCTTGTTGCATCTGTAATTGGACAGTGGGTCAAGAGGGCTGACCCAGGAGAAGCCTATATATACACCCTGATGTGAGGCTTTGCTTTGGGGCTCACTTTGAGAAGAGTTGTGTGATTTGACCAGATGAGACTCTGGGAAGCCGTTGAGCCCCTCAGCTTTGAAAAACCCAGATGTTAGTGCTTCTGTCTCTGGTAACTTGAATAGGTAATGGATGTGATGGTCAGATGATTGGAAGCCCATCTGTTGATCTGTTTCTTGGTCTGT
>CM053594.1:306363999-306385867 GCA_028646575.1 Pseudocheirus occidentalis
AGCTCCTGTTAAGGTCAGTGTCTGAAGTGCATGACTTATTGATGAGATTGCTCCTAGCCCTCAAGGAACATAAGCATGATCCCATGAAAGCTAATTTTTATGTAGAGTATAAACAGAATCCAGTCTGGGTGAACCTTTATTTTGGGGTAAGGAACCCCTGTCCTCCTCCATTAGAGTTTAAGGTCACCTAGCTCATTAAGGAGAAAATAGCTAGGGAGGTCCAGACAGAAGTTGCTTCCCCTCCCCAAATTACTGGAGATTGCTGTCTTATAATTAAGCCATGTTCTTGGCAGGAAGACCTGAAAACTTTTAGCCTACCTCCTCATTAGGTGTCCATTGATCAAGGTTGATTTTCACTTGTCAAGGGAATTCCCTTGTAGGAGGGAGACATTTTACAGTCTCCCTTGAGGTCTTTGGTTACAGAAAGAAGCCACTGAACATCAATATATTGATTACCGACTAGCCTAATTAATAAACTGATTTATTGCACAAACACTACACTGTCTCTCAGTGTTTTCCTTCATCTTAACTGCTAGGTGGTAGTGTAGATAGATTGCCAGACCTGTGGTCAAGGACACTCATCTTCTTTAGTTCAAATCTGGTCTCAGACCCTTACTAGCTGTGTGACCTCAGGCAAGTCACTTAACCCTGTTTGCTCAGTTTTTTCATCTGTAAAATTAAATAGAGAAGAAAATGACAAACCAATATCCTTGCGAAGAAAACCCCAAATGTGGTCACTAAGAGTTGGACTTGACTGAAATGAATGAACAACAACAAATGGCTGTTTAGTCCACCTGTTAACTTTTAGGTCTCCCCTGGCAGAAACTGGAAAGTTCCTAGAGATCACTTGGGAAGCCAAGAATTTTTTGCAAAGCTCTTTCCTTCAAGTGACTCCATTGGACTTAAATGGACTTTCTCTGGGCATTCTAATCAGACAGATGGTGTGGTGGATAGAGTGTTAGACCTGGAGTCAGGAAGACCTGAGCTCAACTTCCACCATACACCCTCTCGGTGTAGCCTTAGACATGTCACTTAACTTCCTTATCTTTATCTGTAAAATGGAGATCATAAGAACACCTCTCTCACAAGGTTGTAGTGAGAATCAAATGAGAAAACATATGCAAAGTGCCTTCAAAACTCGAGTTCAAATCTAGCCTCAGGCATTTACTAGTTTATTAGCTGTGTGTCCCTGGACAAGTCACTTAATAGGTTTTTGCCTCAGTTTCCCCATCTGTAAAATGTTGATAATAATAGCACTGACCTCAAAAGGTTATTGTGAGCATCAAAGGATATAATAATTAAGTGCTCAATGTACTGCCTACCACATAGTAACTGCTATATAACTGTTAGCTAATATTATTATTATCATCTTCTAGTTCTTTGTTGTTCTTCCTTTCTTCTTTTTACTGCTACTGCTACTGTTACAACTACAGATGTGACTATGATTGCAACTACTGTCATTATTATTATAAATGTGCCATGGTCCATGGGAGTGTTTCACATACCCCAGAACTAAATTGATCCCTGATTTTCGAGGGCAGGTTATCACTCAGCTGACTTTATAATATCATGAATATGTCCCTGGATGAAAAATGAAGGTTAAGTTGCTAGAAGAAAGGATGTCATTTAAAAAATGACATTTCATAAAAACTTTGATGTAGATATACCATGTGCATTTGAAGATGAGATGAATATTTCCATAATATTTTAAACTAAGTGGAATTAGTGTCATAGAGATAATTCCACTAAGTTTACTTTTATAATTCTTTGTGGGGTAAAGATGACATTGGGTTACTTTGTGTCTCATTTCCTAAAACTTAAATTTCTTTTTTTAAATAAAAATTGATTTCTCCCTCTTCTGCTCTCATTTTCCACTGAACAGAAAACGAAGAAAAGAAAAAACAAAACTCCGGAAACAAATATCCATTGTCAAATACAATACTTACACTGGCCATGACAAAAATATATTCTGCATCCTGAGTTCATTAAAGCCTCTATTAGGAGACAGATATTATGCTTCATTAGTTCTCTGAAACTGGATGGTCATTGCATTGGTCATTGTTCTTAGTACTCTTAAAGTTATTTACTTTTACAATTTTGTTGTTTTTGGTATAAATTTCTCTCTTGTGTGCATTTTACTCTCAGTCCAGACAAGTCTTTTTACCAAAACTGTCTTTTCATCATATCTTACAGAACAATAGTATTTAATTCAGTTCATGTAACACGATTGTTTCAGTCATTTCCCAATCGATGGGTACTCCCTGTGTTTCCAGGTTATTGCCACTAAAAGAGATGTTATAAATATTTTTGTAAATATGGATCCTTTTCTTCTTTCTTTGATCTTTCTGGATTATGGGCATGATATTTAGTTCTGAAAAGTTATCCTATTGGTGTAATAACTCTGGCAGACCTTATTAATACAGAAAAGGCTTTGGGTGTGGGTCTAATGATGGGCATTTCTGTTCTCAAAGGACCAGCTCAGTTCTCATGGGCTCATCATCAGATTGACCATACAGTAATTAATCTTTTAGATGCAACAACTTTCAAAGACCATCTAATGAATTATAGAGATATTTGCAACATTTTTTTCCAGTGGAGAGAATACTCCACTTTGAAAATGAAGAACAACAAACAAGAGAGACCAATAGGCATATAGATTCATTTTAGTGTTTGTGTAAGTTTTTTTTCTTTTGGTTTGGTCCAGACTGATTTTATTTGATTGCAATTTGATTGTTGCAGGGAACTTCCAATAAAGAAACTGCTTTTACAGATACAGAGCTGGCACCTAGAGCCTTACCTTCAGTGGATCTAGAATTTTTCAGAGACAGGTCTTAACCATAAGTTGTCCTCATTCTGAGGGTGCTCACCACACACTCTCTACCATCATACTCCATATAATACATGTTGAATTAAATATATGTCAAAAAGTATTTATTAATTGCATATTAGGCATAGTATAATATCCTATGATGGGGGGAATAATGTTTATAAAGTTTATTCTTTTAATGATCAGCATCACATAATTTATAATGACTAGGACTAAAATCAAAACTGATGTGTCTTCTGAATACAAGTCCAGTTTTCTACCATCCCCTGCTGCTTGTCACGGCAAGTTCTAGTGGCCTGTAAATATGATATGAGCTGGCACTGAGATATGGCTTCTAAAAAGCTACAACAGCTTTAGGTTGCTTTATTAGAACTAGAATTTATAGAACAAGGTCAGAGGGGGTACAGTATGAGTCCCAGTGCCCTAATTCCACATCTGGAATACTGTGTTCAGATGTGGGTGCAACATTCTAAGAGAGCTAATGAACTAGGACTGAGTTTGTCTAGAGACCTACCATGATGGTAAAAGTTCTTGTGATTAAATGAGTCCTGACAGACTAATCTTTCAAAAATTCTTCTTTCATCATGTTCTTCCAAATCAATTACTATAACAAGTCTAAATTTCTCTTCCTGGCTATTGAGATTCACTATAATCTGGCCCAAGGTTACTCATCTGCTTTGTTCCTCACTTCTCTTCAACATGAATCATCCATTCCTTTAAAATGTCTGTTTACAATTTTTTCAAGTACCTGAATAATTTCTGCCACCATATTATTCTTCCTGTCCAGAATGTCCTCCTTTTTTCCTCTATGGTTATATAAATTTTAGTCATTTTTCAGAGTTCAATTTAAGTCCTACCAACTCTTCAATTTTCCCTGATCACACTAATTTCTCAATTCTCTGAAATTCTACTTCATTTAGGATCAGCAATAAATAAGTTACAGTTTGTCACTTAACTGTTCTCTAATCACATCAAATATTTTTGCCTTCCTACCATAACTGTAACCTCCTTCAGTCAATCAACAAGCTTTCAATAATTGCCTACTTTGTAATAGGCACAGATGTTAGTATTAAAAATACAAAGAAGGAGGCAACCCCTACTCTATGGGGCATTATATACATATACATATACATATACACATACACATACACATACATATACATATACATATACATATACACATACACATACATATACACACATATACATAGGTGTATATATGCACATGTATGTAAATATGCACACATTCACATGTATATGTGTAGTATATGTACACATGTGATTATGAGAGAGAGAGAGAGATGCAAATAAATAAAGTTGTGGGAAGAGATCAAGAAAGGCTTCACACAGAAGTTATTTCTTGATCTAACCCTTGAAGAAAAAGATGGATCTTATAAAGTGGAGGTGAGGAGGGAATGTTGTTCAGGCTTATGGGAATGGCCAGATAAGGGAATAGAGACTGTCAATGAAGTGTCATGTGAGGCAGAAAGACTGTGTGACTGGGTCATAGAGTGCGGTGGGAGTAAATTTTATATAAGTAAGATCTGGAAAGATAAGTTAGATTCAGAGTGTGAAGGGCTTTAAAAAGTTTAAGTGGGGTTTACATTTTATCCTAGAAATATTAGGGAGCTCAAATAGGGGAATGAGGTGATTAGTGCTGTACCTAAGAAAAATCCCTTTGACAGCAGCCTGTAGGAGGATCTGGAGTGGGGGAGAGGGACAGGTAGGTGGGGCAGTAGCCAGAGCTCAGCCTGGAGTCAGGAAGACTCATATTCCTCACTTTAGATCTGACCTCACATACTTAGTAGCTGTGTGATCCTGGGCAAGTCACTTAACACTGTTTGCCTTAGTTTCCTCATTTGTAAAATGAGCTGGAGAAGGAAATAGCAAACCATTCTAGCATCTTTGCCAAGAAGACCCCAAATAGGTAAAAAAGAGCCAAACAGTACTGAAATGTCTGAACAAAACTGTCAATGAAGATGATAACAAGGTTCAGTAAAGGAAGATACTTTTGGGATCCAATGTTTGTATTGCTACTTGAGTAAAGCAGCCCATAGCTTTAACAATAACCCACTCAAAAATGTGTGTATTTGGTAGAGTATCACAGTAACCAAACCAAAACAGAAATCCTAGCTTAGCTTGGTTTGAATGAACTTTTTCATTATGTGTAATGAACACTTACGCTTTATGTAATGAACATTTCACAGCCAGAAAGAATTTATAAAGTATATCGATTGATATGGTGAACTTTGAAAGGTAGCATATCAGATTTAACTTTGTTGCTGAGGGTCAATAAGCTTCAATTTATTACTTTGAAAAAGCGTGGAATTATTAGTTTTTTTAACCAAAAAGAAAGCAATAATACCTATGTATACACACGCCTCATAGAAAATTGCATTTCAAAATACATTGCAAACAATTTTGAATTTATAAAAAAAATGTGACAGGATTTTTTTTCTCCTTAGTGACACTCATAGCCAATTAAAAGAGATCAATTAGGAAATACACATAGGAACTAAATCAAGTGATCAAGCAAAAAACAAACAACAACAAATAATGAACAATATGTATTTGTTAGATTATGATATTTAGTCAGCAGGACATCCTACTGAATTTATCTGTTAATTCATATATCTGTGAATACAGTGAACTGGGTGAGCTAAGAGGAGGAGGGAAGCCTGCATCACATTCAAGAAATTACATATTATTTTCAATGTTACAAGCTGTTCCATGCCACAAAGGCCCTTCTTTTAACACCAGTAGTCTTCTCATGTTCTGTGGCTACAAATTAAAGAACACAATGATTTCAGAAGAATCAAAACTGCAGGGGCCTTGAAGGACAAAAGAAATAAATGTTGTGGGTGAAAGTGGGTTGCAGAATATTCCCAGTGATTTGTATGCCAGAAAGAGATGAAAAGACATAAAAGAATAAAGGATATATAAATCAAAACAAGAAGAAGGACCATGTATGTATTCAGAGCAAGTAATAGCAGATGGAGAGTCCAAATGTTACCCCGATTATCCAAGAAATACTGAAAGAACCTCAGGAAAGCTTCCAAAGCATTGGGTAGATTCTTTTTTTGGGTAGTGGGAGTGGCTTTTTTCTGATATTTACTTCAAAGGTGTATCCAGAAAAAGCTTACAAACATTTCTCACAATGCCTTCAGGGAATAACCTCCCTTATACCACCTATGATTTTTGGGAGTGGGAGGGTAGAGTGGAATTATATTCTTAACTTAGCTAAATTTCTACATAATATTGATTCCATCAAGTTTATGTCTAAAGTTGGCATTACTTGCAGATGAGCCCTTCTGATGAGCTGGGTTATTGAAGGTCACTTCCAAATATTATTTATTTGGTTTCTTAAGTCATTGATGCTTTAGTCGCTACAAATCAGATCTGTATTCCAGTTCCCAGATTCTAGTGGCTTACAGTTAAAATCAGAGGCAGAGGTAGAGGCAGAGGCAGAAGATGAGACATTTACTCTCCCAGTCTTTGAAACTTCTAAGTTTGGAGACTCTAATCTTTATACTTAGAATGGAAAAAGACTGAACAAAATGACTTAAGAAGCTCTATCTCAAGGAACCAAATGGCTTCAGAAGAAACTTCCTCTTATGACATAATTTTTCATTAGATGCTACTGTGCTACCAGAGTGTAGGTTGAAGACAATTACATGAAGAGTGGTAAAGAACCATTGGGACAGATACTTCAGGGCTAGTTTACGAATGAACACGGTCTTGAATCATGCAAGAAGACAAGGCATAAAGGAGTTACAATTTCCACCAGGGAAGAGGGTACTCAGGTGAAAACACAGATCTATTAAGATATTAATGTGATTTATTCCCTATACAAAGGGAAACATATACCTTCTTCACCCAATAATTCTATTTCCTCCCAAGCTGAGCCCTGCCCCTGGAAGTTTCTCTCAACCTCATGGCTCTCTCTCCTCTATTAACCCAGAAGCTTCTTTGAACTCTTTTTCTGTACGTTCTATCAAAAAAAATAATTTGCCTCTATGGCTCACTGTTTTCTCATGTCCTTATAAAGCAAACAAATTCTTTTACATACATTTTAATATGAAGTTAGAGTCTATATAATTCACATATTTATTACATAGTTGCTGAATTACTTGTTTGTTCTTTATAAAGCTATTCATATCATTATATATTATAGCATTAATTTCTATGCTTCCATACAATACCATCTGCGACTTTTAGATACATTATCCAGTGCTTATCATATAGACAAGTAGGTGGCACAGTAGATAGAGAACCAGAAGACTTGAGTTCAAATGTGCTCTCAGACACTTACTATCTTTGTGACCTTTGGCAAATCATTTAATCTTGTTTGTCTTAATTTCCTCATTTGTAGAATGCACTGGAGAAGGAGATGGCAAACTACTACAATATCTTTGCCAGGAAAACCCCACAAATAGTTGGACAACAGAAATGACTGAATAACCACAAAAATAACATACTGTGCCATGTCCATAGAAGGATTTCTATAATGCTGTCACTGCTGCTGCTAATGATGAGAAACAAGGGGAAAATGTACTATAAGAAGGAATGGACAGTTAAAGCCATCTGGCTATCTTTCTTACCTAAGTTCGTTTTTTTCCCCTTGCCCAGGAAGGCCATCCTTCATTGTCCTCCTGACTCCTTCTGGCTTCCTGGACTTGGAAATCATGCTCTCATGTGGATACCTTTTCTACCTCACTGCTTTCAACCTCCTTTTATGCTTTCTTCCCTCAAAATGAAAACTCCTTGAGGGTAGGGACCACAGTTCTTTTTGTTTATATTCGTTTCTCAAGAACTTAGCACAGCACCAGGCAAGTAGTAAGGGGCTTAATAAATATCTTCCCTTGCCTTGCTGTTGTTGCTTTAAAAGAAAAGTTTTCATCTTTTTTCCTGAGATATGCAGTTGCAGTGACCAATATTAACACCACTAATGGCCTCTAGCTGTATATCTGCCCCAATCTAGGTACAGACAAACAAACTCTCCCTCATTTTAACAGAGACAGAGCTGGAATTTAACAAAGGTAACCTTATTAGGAAACAAAGGTTAGAAAAATATAATTACACAAACTTCCTAATTAATATCTTGCCACAGAAAGACTCAGCTGACCCAAAACTTGAATAGCTTGAAAAATAAGTACAATTCCTCCCCTTTACCTCAACTCCATTTGAATTGAATGTCAAGGGAAAAACCAAGGAAACCAGTAGGCAGAGATGAGAAGTGGGAACATTCTAGGCATGAGGGATGGTAAGAGAAAATGCCTGAACGTCAGTGTCACTAAAGAGTAAGTGGTATGTGGCAGGAGTAGATCTATTCATGTACGCTATCTTCAGAAGGTCACATCATTTGTCAAGAATATAGGTCTATAGACTGTTAAAGACCTTAGATTGAAAAGACCAAGGTCCCCCATCTTGGATCATCTCCAGTTGTCACGATCTACATCTGTCCATTGGACCCACAGGGCTACAGAGGAAAAAGTGAGGCAGGTGACTTTGCACAGCCCTCCCTTACTTAAATCCAATTCCCTTGCATGTTATGGCATCACCTCCCTGATGTCATGGTCCTCTTCAAGAATGAAGAACAAATAACAACAACAACAACTAAGCTATTCACAGTTTTAGCCTGCGCTAACTTCCTTTTCTTTGGCACTGCTTGCTAGTTATGATAGGATTATTAATTCCTTCCAGGCAGATTTTCCTAATTTTCTTTTTTGAAATGTCATCCCAGATACTCTGCTTTGGCCTTCATTCTAACCTCTCCCTCTCTCCCTCTCTCCCTCTCTCTGTCTCTTTCTCTCTGTCTCTCTCTGTGTCTCTCTCTGTCTCCTTCTCCTCCCTCCCCTTAGCAATCTAATTTGCTTCAATTGTCATCTTTATGCAGATGACTTTTATAACTTTAATCTCCTCTAAAACATTAATGACATTTTCATCCCTTGCAAACCCAGGCACATAAAATGGAGATTTTTTCTGACTTCTCTCTCTCTCTTCTGTTACACACTGGAATATCTTCCAAATCTTACTTTACTTCCATATTATCTTTATCATTTGTCCCCTCCCCTCCCAACCGACTCCCTCAGCAAACATATTCTGAGGGTTCACTTATCTTCTCTCCTAGAATGTCCCTCTTTTTCCTTGGTGCCTTTTCTTAAGCTGTCTTCCATGTCTGAAATCTATCCTTCCTATCCATCTTTTGAAGTCGTTGTCTTATTTCAAGGCACGAGTCAGATGCCACCTCCTCCATGAAGTCTTCAGTTACTCCCTCCACATTAAAGTCAATGCTATCTTCCCCTTTATAAACGTCTCTTGTTATTTTCCCAAAGGAACTTCGTATCAATTATTAGATTCTAGGCAAATTTTAAGAATTCACTCCTAAATGTTTCTGGAGAAGCTGGGATGAGTAGCTGAGTGAAGAGCTATAACAAGGCATCCTGTAGCTTCTTATATTAGCTAATTATTCTTGCTAATGTCTAACATTGCTTGTTATTATACTGCTAAAAGACTTGTAGTGTTGTAAGTACCCTCTACATTTCTGTGGCCTGAGGCTTCTGCCCAGCCTCCTTATCTTAGTCAAGCCTATCACTCTGCCTCTGCATTTCACTTACTTTAGGCTTCCTTTTCTCATAGTTGTGTACCAATTTCCCCTCCGATTGTAACTATCTTTGTATTGCCAATGTTGAATACAGTGTCTTATACATAATAGTTGATTGATAAATGTTGATTGAATTAATGAATTATATTCATTATTCTTATATATTGTAACACTAGCTCTTTATTGTTTTTTTTTAGAGAAAAACCAAAGAAAAACAAACAAACAAACAAAACCGAACAGCTATAGACTTTCTGATTTGCCTCCTAAAGATTTTAATTCCTGGTCTTCCAGGCATTCTATACTGAACTCTAGTTTTGATGGAGGTCTCTATGACTCTAGGCCCTGGAAGCCTTTATTCTTTGACTAGTTTTTCCGTCTTGTTTAATTTTCCTGAAGTATATTTAGTATTTAGTATTATCCACTGAAGACTGGATCCTTCACCCATTATTGTATTCGTTATAAACCTGAGTTGTTGCCGTGGAGGTGGTAGTAGGTGTTATGTTCCAACCCATATCTATGCCAATTTTCTCTCTAGCTAAGCAGCCTTGATGACTGTCATTATCTTTAGAATTTATTGTACTCATACATGGCCTCTCAAATGCCCAGTAGAAGATGTTACTCTTCCTGCTAGACTGACCATCTCAGGGATGTCTTCTGCCAGGCTGTTAAACAGAGATTAGACATACTGGGGCCAAAGAATGATTAAATATGTTCAATCAAATCTTTCCTATCTTAGTTTACCAGTTTCACTGACTTCCTCAGATTCTCTTCAGTGATTCATCTCTCTCCATCAAGGGAATGATTTTCAAAAATACTTTCACAATATTTTCACATATGATATAAATAGTACTATGGAAGAAACCAAGACAACATTGTGTATGCTAGCAGCAATATTGTTTTAAGAACAACTTGGAGCAAATAAATCATGGTGACTATTATACATTTCCAATTGAACTATAAAGGACATATGAAGAAAGATACCATCTGAGAAAGAATTGCTAAATAGAAATATGGATAGAATAATTTTCAATATATATGCACATATGCAAACACCCAATGAACTTTGTACACACACACACACACACCTTATTTGTGCCTAATGCTAGCCATTTTTAGGTGGGGGAAAGGGAAGAAAAAATGTACATGATCACTTTATCATATATTTAAAATGAGTAGCAAGTTGAACACAACAATTTGCATTTTCATGTGCAATCATCTTTTAAAAAAATTATACCATGTTGTGGAAATGTTTGCTTTATTCCATAGATTAAAACTAAAATAAATTGAAAAAATAATACAATGGAAGGTATACTAATTCTAGAGACAAAGGGTCCAGTTTCAAATCTTGTTTCTGACACTCAGCACTTATGTGACTTTTGGTAATGCTTACCTCCCTAGTCCTTAGCTTCCCAAACTGCAAATGAAGATGTGGGCCTACATGGCTTCTGAAATCCCTTTAATCACTTTTTCTATTATCCTAAATAAAACATTAATAAAAATAGTTAATTCCTACCAGAAGAAAAAGATGATCATCTCTTCAGAGTTACCAAGACTGTTTTGGAATGTTAACTCTGACTTTAGGAGTGAGAAAATCATCTCAGAGAAATAAATGGGAATTAAGTAATTCACATGGATGGATAGAATATTAAAACAATTCACCCATTTTCTTGCAATTATATCACTTGCAAGTAAATATGTTTGTACTTTGGGATAAAAGTTTCCTATCTGTAATGTTGGGCAAAATTCTATAGTCCAGGTTTTCATCTTACCTCTATATCATCAAGTCTAAAGGTTTTTTTTCTCCTGCAGAGATGTTCTTAGGGAAGAGTTTCTAAATTTCTTAAATGAAAATCCTGAGTTACTCCTTCAAAGTGTATTTTCTCTCACAAAGGTAGTTTTCTCAGTAGGTTATTATCAGGTCTCACAAGGTCTAGAAACTTTATTTATCTTCCATTTGCCTTGGTAACTGCAACTTATAAGAATTTCTACCTCATAGTCATGAGTTAGTTGAATTTCTCACTCCTTTGTTACCAGTGCCAAAGCTTCTAGAATAACTAAACTAATCTTTATGTAAATAGAAACCTACCCCACAGTGCTTTGCATCTGCTAAGAGGCAAGAACTCCATTAAAGAAAAAAAAACCTGTCTATGCCTTACACCCAGCTATGCAGCAGCTGTAGCCTACCCTCTTTTGTCTTCCGGCAAAGAATTTAAATGCTATAATCCATTTTCACAAAGTGAGGATGTGGTGCCTATTTTAACAGACATTTTCAGAGTAAGATAATTGTTATATAGCAATGCAAGCTATTAAAGGGAGCTTTGATCCAATACTTAGATAACACTTCAAGATATGATCATGTTGGATTTTTTTTTCCTAAAAGTTACTGTACATTAGGAGCCCAGTTGGTCATTGCTGGTGTATTTGGATACAGGATATCAACTGGATGAATTTTGAATCAAACTCTATGGGAAATGCTGGGAGCCCTTCCTGGAAAGATTGATTTTAGAACTCATACAGAGCAAGGGATACAGGATTCTCAAACATTGCCATAGGAGCTGTGAATACTTTCGGTCCTTTCATGACTCCATGCTCCAGAAATCATTAGGAATTTAGGTTTATCCAGTCTGCCAGGGAAATTCAGAAAGTCACTAATAGAATGGATAAAGAGAATATTCAACAGAATTTGGGGGAATGTATTAAAGTTAGCTATTAACATTAATGTAAAGATTTGCAACTTAAAATGAGTTTAGTCTTCTCATTATATCTATTTAAAACTAACTACCTGACTAGTTGAAATTATAGAAGGCCAAATGAAAGTATCTACTTTTCAGTGAAAAAAAAAGAAGGGTGTAAAAATGAAAATTGAAAATGAGTCATACCGGGGAGTGGGAAGTGTGAGAGTAGCAGTTCTAAGAAGAGAACTGAGTCAACCATAACATTTTATAGAATTAATAGACTTTATACAATTATCATTTTAAAAGATGGATTCTGATTTATTGGCATACATGTTGTCTTCATGACTATTAGTTTTGACCATGTTTGGTCAGTTTCCACCACAGTGGAGCAAATATTTCTTTAAAGCCACAATAGGAAGAAACATTTGGTTTTAAGCATGCAATTGGTGTGGCTCCTTGGATGAGTAGAATGTCTACAAGTAGTCTATGTGCATTCATTCAGGGGATGTAATTTGGGGAACCTCCCAAACAGTGGATATCTACTATGGACTGTAATGGTGGAGAATCCCACAAAGTTTATTAACTTATTGATGATAATTTAAGCCAATGCTTCTCTTTTAAAAAAGGAAGATCAGGTGTCAGAATAGATTAGGTCTTATGTAAGAACATATATAATGGGAATCAGCACATTCATCCCATGTTCTACACATACCTATGATCCTAGGTCACAACACACCTACCCATGAACACCTTTCTAGCTTATCTCAAACACACTTAAACCTGCACCATATGGAAACTCTATGAAAAATAATCAAATATACATATTAGGTTTGGCTGCCCCTTTGATGTTTAGATTCTTAGAAATGATGCAGGTATTTAGTGACAGTTTTATAGATGAATAAATTAACCCCCCAGAAAGCTAAATGGACTTGTGTGGGTCCACAGGGTTAATTATAGCTGAGCTGGTCCTTGAATTCAGACATCCTAAATTCAAAATTTTTTTCTTTTCTTTAAAACGAATGTTACATTTTGTTTGGACACAGTAGACACTTCCCAACAAATATAAAACCTACCTACAAAGCACATTTTCCTTCCTCCCCTCCCCTCCACACACACACACACACACACACACACACACACACGGAATAGATTGTCTCTTAGGAAATAGGAAAGATTCCTCCTTTTGCTTTGGCATTCATTAGCCAGTTTGGGGCCTCCCCCTATCAACTTCATTTATATTATTATCATCATTATATATTATTCTTTTATAAAACTATTTCTAAGATCATCAGATTATTTTTTAAAAATCTGTTAGTAAGAATATTTATTACTGACGTTTTTACAGATCTTAGAGGCTTGAGAAACAGGCTATAGATTTTACTTAATTGAAACCTTATAGTAACTTTGGAATATAGGAAGGAAGGAAGAAACATAGGAAGGTAGAAAGGAAAGAAGGTTGGAAGGAAGGAGGGAAGAAAGGAAAAGAAGGAAGGGAGGGATGGAGGAAAGAAGGAAGTAAAGAAAGTTGGAAGGAAGGAGGGAAGGAAGGTTGGAAGGAAGTAGGGAAGGAAGGAAACTAAGGAAAGAAGGGAGGAATGGAGGAAGGAAAGAAGGAAAAAAGGAAAGGAGGAAGAAAATATCTGTTAAATATTATGTGCTAGGCATTGTGCTAAGTGCTGGCAAAAAGAAATCCAATCTTTGCCTTTATTGAGCTTATGTTCTAACATTCTAATGAGGGAATAGAATACACAAAAGGGAGCTGGAAAAAGGAAGGTGGAGAAGGTACTTCTTGCAGAAGACAATGGTGTCAACAGCATCCTTCATAGGAAATCCTCAGGATGGGAAGGGACCTTGTGGAGGGATACCATAGAATGAGAAAAGAAAAGAAATGGGATGGATTGTTTCTGGGCAAAGGGGCCCCAGGTGCTAAAGGAAGTTCCAACGTAAGAAAGCAGTAGAGCCATGGTTTTAACGTCCTGATTCTTAGAAGCAGGACCTGGAAAATGGAGGAAAACTGATAAGGACCCTTCCATAAAAAGGAAGCCTTAGGAGGGATTCACCAGTGGGAGGGGACTATGTGGAAGAATAATCTAAGGTGAGAAAGTCAAAGAGCTGATTGGATTTGTTGGGTGAGGAGAACCCAGGAAGTGGTAGACATTTCAGCATGAGACACAATAGAACAGTGGTTCTTAACCTTCCTAATGCCACAACCCTTTAATACAGTTTCTCATGTTGTAGTGACCCCCAACCATAAAATTATTTTCATTGCTACTTCATAACTGTAATTTTGCTACTGTTATGAATTGTAATGTAAATATCTGACATGCAGGATGTATTTAAATTGAACATAACCCACAGGTTGAGAACCACCACAACAGAGGCATATTTTAACCCAGAAAATCAGAATAGGGCTAGGAGGCTACAGTATTATTATGTCCACTTTATGGATCACAAAACTGAAGCTCAGAGATATTACGTGACTCTCTCCCACAATTAAATGTCAGAAGCAGGATTCAAAACTAGGTCTTACTGACTCCAGGTCTAGCACTCTATCTACTATGTGCCATGCTGTTGGTTGACTAAATTTAACAAGTTATTTTTGAAATATTATGACTTGTTATTTAACTATTTTTAAAACAGCCTGTTGGTTTAGACACAGTATAGAACCTAGTGGCTTTTTAGCCTGGCACAAGTCCTGGGACAGCCATTATATGACAATAGTATGGGATTTGAGAGAGTACGGGGGCAAAATTTTTGGTTAAAACAGATTTTATTAAATAATTGCATGTTAAGAAACTGGTAATAGAGAAGCAGTTATCATAGTGAATAGGCCAACCCTGGAGTTAGGAAGACTTCAATTCAAATCCTTCATCTTTCTTTCATTAGCTGTGGGACCTTGGAGAAAATCACTTAACTTCCATTACCCCTCAGAACAATGAATTCTTTAATGAATAATCATTTATTAAGCTCCTGCTTTGAGGAAGGTACTGTGTAATTCATTGGAAGACATAAAGACACCCCCCACAAAATTCCTTCCATTGAGGAGCTTTCATTCTATCAAGAGAGACAACATGCACATACATATGTGTCTGTGTACTTTTAGAAAACTTTAAATAGTTACAAAATAAACACTAGATAGTTAAATATAAAGAATGGAGGGGGGAGAGCAACATTAGTTGAGGAAATCAGCAATTTTCTAACAGGTTTCAGATCTGTAGATGCTTTGCATTGGAAATGTTTAATTATAATGGCTATGATAATTTAGATCCTACACATATTGAATTTGTTTTCAAACCCTACTTATTGGTATGTTGTATGTAATTAAATTCTAGTTGAAAAATGACATAAGCTGAATGACATTTCTTTCTTAGGCAATGAACTAAGACGTAACTTGAGTAAAAATAATTAGAAGTTTCATCCAAACCCCCGGGACAGCAAACATTAAGTTGTAATACCATTCCTTCTATGTTTCTACCTCCAAAACAAACACTAACTTTTTCATTCAAGGTCATCACCTATATAGTGTTTTGTGGTTTACCTGATCCTCCACAAAGATCATCCCACTATCGAGATTAATAACAAACTCTCTATGAAGAGTATCATGGAAACATTACCTATCATTCCTGTTTTACAGAATAGGAAACTGATGCACAGAGAGATAAAATAACTTGATTAAGTCCACACAGATAGTAAATAGCTCAGCCAGGATTTAAACACATACTTTTTGTCCTAAAAATCCATCATAGTTCTTACTGTATCTGAGAAGTTTCTATTACATTAAAAGAAATGTTGAGGAGAAATAATGACAGCAAGAATAACAAAAAAGACTCTAACATTGCTTACCAAATATTTATTTCAAAAATTTATCACTAATAACAATAAAATGGAAAGAATAGAATTATCTAAATGCATTCCCTCCATAATATCTGGCCAAAAGACATGCTGTAAGTTTGATTAAATAAATTAGTATCACTAATGAAATACATAAAGCTAAGAGGAAATAAATGTATATATCTATATCTATCTATCTATCTATGATCTATCTATCTATCTACCTACCTATCATCTATCTATCTATCTATCTATCTATCTATCTATCTATCTATCTATCTATCTATCTTTCTATCTACCTACCTATCATCCATACTATCTATCTATCTATCTATCTATCTATCTATCTATCTATCTATCTATCTATCTATCTACCTATCTATCATCTATCTATCTATCTATCTATCTATCTATCTATCTATCTATCTATCTACCTATCATCTATCTATCTATCTATCTATCTATCTACCTACCTACCTATCTATCATCTATCTATCTATCTATCTACCTACCTACCTATCTATCATCTATCTATCTACCTACCTACCTATTATCTATCTATCTATCATCTACCTATCTATCCAAAACTAGGAAAATTATAATTGATCATTTCCAGGAATGAAATACTTGATGAGACCAAGTTTGTCAGGGCATTTCTTTTTAGTCTATACAATCAGACCAGTACTAGAACGAGGTGATTAGAGCTTTAGCCAAGGGTAAGAAGTATCATAAGGATAAGATATTTAAAAGGACATTGTCCAATGAATCTATCCCATTAAAAATAAAGTACTTATAAGATTTGGTGGTTGAAAGAGTATGGAGCTATGAGGTATGAGGCCACTGAGAAAATGGTGAGATCAGGGGTGGAAATTATCTCAATACTGACTCAGAATTCCTAAGGTTGAGAAAGGTAGTATTAAAACTTTGGTTTGAACTAAGAGTAGGGAGAAAGCCAAATGTTGACCAAAAATTTTTTTCTACCTAGGAGAGGATCTTTCCTGGTACTACTGACAATCAAAGACTGGTACACCTTCCCTCTGATATCTTCCACAAATATTCCCCTTAATATAAGGATATAAGGCAAGGAAAAGGAGATATTGCATTTAGTAATGGGGACATACCTTTCCCTCCCTATTTCCTGGTGCTCGGTTCAGTGCCTGGCACCTAGTAGACATTTAATAAATCCTAACTGATTGACTGACTATGCCCTAATACACAGTCAATTTTTGTAAAACATTTGTAAAAGTTTTTGCTCTTTGGAACACATTCCCTTCTCTTCTACAATTTCTAATGGATAAAGAAGAGTCACAAGTTACTCAGATTTTCTGTCCTTTATATTTCAAGGTCTTTCTCTTTATTGCTTTCAGAATTTGTTACTTGTTAAATTTAACTACTATTTGTGACAGAATTTTTAGTGAAGGTTTGTTTTTCTGGGGTGGGCAATATGTGGATTTTTTCATTTGGTACTTCACTTTTTTGGTTCAGAAATTCTGGACAGTTTATTGGTTTTAAGGTTATTCAACTTAATGTGTTCTTCTAAAAGACCTATAATTCTTAAATTGTCTATATGAATTCTTTCTTTAAGATCAATATATTTTGCTTGTATGAAGGTTATGTTTTTTTTAATACTATTCCTTTTTGCTTCTCTTCTTCCAGATTTTTCTTGACTTCTATATATTTGAATTCTCACTTGCTCTCTTTTCTCTTGTCTTGTCTTCTCTCCCTCTCTCTCCCTTTCTCTCTCTCCCCACCCTCCGTCTCTGTCTCTGTCTCTCTGTCTCTGTCTCTCTCTCTGTCTTTCTCTCTCTGTCTCTCTGTCTCTCTCCTCTCCCCCTTGCAGATGTTAGCCATCATAGTTTCAAGTTTTTTTTTTAAATTCAGCTAATGATTTCTTCTGGTCAAACCAAAAGTTCTCCTTTAACAATATTTATTTTTATTTTAAATGATTCAGGAAACTCCTGCAGTTTCCATGTGCTCTTAGAAATTCACAGAATCCTCTACCACATCAGATATTTGTTTGTTTTCCTTTTACTTGTAATAATTATGCATAAGTACCTGGAGAGACTTAGCTGAGCCTCATCTATAAAAGTTAAAATTAAATACTATTTGAAAAGCACTTTGTAAACCTGTAAGAATTATATAAATACTAGCTGTTAGAAACCATATCCACTTATGTTATAATATCTTCCCTGTTGGCTGATAAGCTTAATGCTGACTTTAATTCAGTTTTCTTGCACCTGAGACCTTTTGAAATTATAGACTCTTCTCTTTATCTTCATTGGTTGCTCCTTTTCTTATTCTTTGTGGTTTCACTGGAGCACCTAGGAACAAACAATTCAGTTTCTTTGGTTTAAATCTTTTACCCAACTGACTTCTGGGGATAACAGAACTGGCTCGAAAGTATGCCAGACCTTCAGACTTGGTGGGACAACACACACATTGGAATAATGTAAGGTGTATTTTAGTTCCCTTGAGTCCTCAGATCTCTAACCATGTTTCTATTCTATCCAAGGAAATTTCTGTCTTTTAATTTTCCATGATACTCGTAGGAGATGGAAGAGGGAGGTGGTGGCAGAGTTGAGTTCTGATAGTTCAGCTGCCAAAGCCTGATAGCTGTTAGGGGAGGTGGGCTAAATGAATTCTTTTGGGGTTAGACATTGGCCTTCTCTGTCCTTAGTTCTTCAGCTTTTTACTTTGTCACCCACTGCATCCTGGGTCATCACCAATCATTTTGACTTACATCTTACTGCTGGACTTTGATGATTCTGGGGGAGAGAGTGAGGCTAAAAGCTTTGCACAGCTTAGTCTCACTTAAATCCATTTCATGCCAAGTCAAGACATCACTCTCATGAATACGAAAGATAAACATCATTAGACTTCTTGGCATCTTAGAGAAGGGTGTCAGCTGAAATCGCTTAATTGCACATAATTCCTACTATTTTTTTGTTGTTTGAGAGGTTGTAAGAATCGGAAAATGTTTCTAGTTTTTCATCTTGGTTATGTAACCTGGAACCACAATATCTGTGTTAATGTCCAAGTGAGAGTGATCTTTTACCCACCTTTTACTCAACCTGTTACATGGGATATAATATATATCATGGGATATACCAGAATTCCAAAAGAGGAAAAAATGTTTTATTCATTCAAATATATAGAATTGCATATGGTATAAACACCATTTCAATTTCTTTGACTTGTTTCACATTTATATTCTAGTGTGATAACAGAATGTTACTTGAGTAATAAACAGTTTTATTTTAGAGGGACAGAGGGGTCTGAATGCTTGTGGAAGTCAGGGAAAGGAAGAGGAGAATAGGGTGTGTTTCGTTTTCAATGTGATAGGAAATTAACAAAAGTTTTTCTTTAGTGGGTAGGGAAAAATTTAAAATAATAGCATTGATTTGTAATTGTGACTACGATAGATAATAATCATAGGCATTGGCATTTCTGAATGCAATCTTTGCCTTTAACATTTTCCAAAACGAAACACATTCAAAAGAATTTTATTGACAGTTATGGTTTGAAGGACATTTATTTAAATTCTTCTCCTAAAAGGTATTTAGAATCATACTTGGGATTCTTTCATAACACAGTGCCTCAAAATTTAAGGTCATGAAGCAATTTTATATGTACCTCTCAATATTTCAATGTATTATGGATAAGTAAACAAATAAGACAGCAAGTGGCAGTTGGGAGATAGTGGAAAAATGAGTCAGAAGACCTGGGTTTGAGTCCTTGATGTGAAATTTAGCCATGCTGGAACTAAGCAAGTCAAATATCACTCTGGAACTTCTGTTTTGAATTCAATTTCCTATTCAAATGCCAGACATTCAATCAGAATAAATGACCTGGTCCTCAGCTATTTTCCATCATTGATGAAAACGTATGATTATAAAGTATTATTTGTACAAAAGTTTTCTATACAATATTTGTAAAACTATGTAAATTGATATGAATAATATAATATTATTGCTGAATATTCAGAAGTATTTTTATGTTTAATTTTGCAGAGTGCACAGGCCTGCAGCAGTCATTTTTAGAAGTTTGGAAATATCTAGTTACCTATCCATTTTTCTATTTTCCCTCTTTGAACCAATATGAGTGAGGTTCAAACATCACCTGCCTTCAACTCATTTTTCCCTCCAATGTAAAAGTCTTCCTTGTGTGTCTTGTTTATATTAGATAATTTTCACTATTTTTTCCTTTCTTTTCTCCCTTGCAAGGCATATCTCTTTCTTGCCTATCCATATTTTTAAAAACCATCCCATCATAGTTGACTCATATTTGTGCCTTTTGTCTATGTGTACTCCTTTTAACTGCCCTTACAGTGATAAATTTCTTAGAAGTTACATGTATTATCTTCTTATCTAGAAAGGTAAATTGTTTAACCTTATTGAGTCCCTTATAAATTCCCTTTCTTGTTTACCTTTTTATGTTTCTGTTTAGTCTCATATTTGAAAGTCAAATTTTCTATTCAGCTCTGGTCTTCTCATCAGGAATTCTTGAAAGTCCTCCATTTCATTAAGGTTTCATTTATTCTCTTGAAGGATTATATCAACCTTTGTTAGGTAGGTGATTCTTGGCTGTAATCCTAGCGCCTCTGTCCTCTGGATTATCATATTCCAAATTCTACACTTCTTTAATGTGGAAGGTGCTAAATCTTGTGTTAGCCTGTTTGCAATTTCAAAGTATTTGAATGGTTCCTTTCTGGCTGCTTGCTTTTCTTTTTTCCTATTTTTTCTTTTACCTGGAAGCTCTGAAATTTGGTCTTAATATTCTTTGGAATTTTCATTTTGGGATTTTTTTTCAGGTAGCGATAGGTGGATTTTTTCAATTACTATTTTACCCTCTGGTTCTAGGATATTTGGGCAGTTTTCCTTGACAATTCCTTGAAATATGATATCTACACTCTTTAAAAAAATCATGACTTGCAGGTAGTACAATAGTTCTTAAATGATTTCTCTTCAGTCTATTTTTTAGGTCAGTTGTTTTTTTCCCAATGAGATATTTCATGTTTTCTTCAGTTTTTTTTCATTTTTTTGACTTTGTTTTATTGTTACTTAATATCTTCTGGAGTCATTAGCTGCCACTTGCTCAATTCTAATTTTTAAGATTTTTTTTTTGAGATTTTTCTGCCTCTTTTTCCATTTGGCCAATTCTGTGGGGTTTTTTTTAAGGTATGATTTTTTTTTGGTTTTAAACATGTAATATGGCTTTTTTATTTTAATAAATTTTACTTGTTTCTTGTTTACAGCATTCATTTTCATGAGATTTTTGAATTATAAATTTTCTCCCATTTTTCCCCTACCCCAACCCTAAAACATCAGTCTCACTGTAAAGCCCCTCCCCTGATCTACTCTCTTACTTTCTGGTAGGTCAGAGAGGGTCTCCCTACCCCAGCCCCTGTATATCTTAATTCCTAGTTGCAGGTATTACAGAGCTTTAAATTCTAGATTCTTTTGATTCCTCCTTTGTCACCCACCCTCACTGGAAGGACAATCAATTCAATACAGGCTTTGGATGCGTGATTATACAGGACATCTTCATAGTGGAAATATTGTGACAATGATTGTATGTCCCTCTTTCCTATCCCTACCCCCTTGTTCTATTCTCTACCCTGTCCCTATCCCTTTCCTGAAGTGTGTGCTTCCAGCATCCCTCCCTCAGACCCTGCCCTTCCCTCCATCATCCCCCCTCTCATCCCCATGCCCCCTACTCTCCTGTGTGGCATGATGCCCAATTTAGCATTGATGCCATTTCTCTCCTAAGCCAAATTCAATGAGAGTAATTGAAAGTAAAGTAGCCATTATCTCTTGCCTCTTCTCTATGGGATGATTAACCCCATTTTGTCTCTCCCTATCTCCTCTCATTCTACTCCTCTATCACCTCAGAATTTCATCTTTTAAAGTATCATCCCTTCATATTCAATTC
>CM053594.1:306386367-306415979 GCA_028646575.1 Pseudocheirus occidentalis
TTGTGCAAATGAATGATGTAACCAAGAAAATAAATTAAAATTTAAAAAAAACACAAATTCTGTCTTCTAATCTGTATAATTTATTGTTTAGTTGTTTTCAGTCATGTCTGACTGTGTGACCCCATTTGTGGTTTTCATGGCAAATATACTAGTGTGATTTGCCATTCCCTTCTCCAGCTTATTTTACAGAGGAAGAAACTGAGGTAAAAAAGGTAAAGTGACTTTGCATAGAATCACACAATTAGTTAGTAACTGAGTTTGTATTTGAACTCAAGTCTTCCTGACTCCAGGTCTGTCACTCAATCCATCAATATACTTGGTGCTCTAGTTTTTTGTATATATGCCTCATTTCTGTAAGTTTTTGAGGGCAAGGTCTTCATTTATGGGTGTGTGTGTGTGTGTGTGTGTGTGTGAGTGTGCATGTGTGTGTTTCTCTTACCTACAGAGATAAATAAAATGCCTTATATATAAAAATTTCTTCAAAAATTTTTTTCTTCAGGAATTTTGCAATAATATTTACATGAAGAAAAAAAGGAACTAAATGTGTACTCACAGATAGGATCATGATATTTAGAGCTGAAAGATGTCTTAAAGTTTATCTAGCCCAAGGCATTCATTTCATAAGTAAAGACCATGAGACAAAATGAGAGAAATTGACAAAATAAGAAATTGGCAGAATCAGGATTTAAACCCAAAGATGATGTTTCTTTAAAAAAATATTTGAGTAAAAGCAGGGACTCCAAACCACTCCATATACCTGTAAAAATGACTCTAAACAAATTTTGGAGCAGCAGAAACCACAAAAAGACAGAGTGAAAGAAATTGCCATCCCCAAACAACTTGTATGATCAATGGGAAAGTTCTGCTGCACCAGGCTGGGAGAGGAACTCAGTCCAGTATGGGCTGTGCCAGCACAGATCCAGCTCCAGCAAACCCAGAAAAGGACTCAGGGAGCTGAATCACTGATGCTGAGGCAGTTTCCAGACTTCTCAATCCAGAAATGCCAAAAACAACATAGAAGGTCAGTGGGAAAGGTCTGTTAGACCAGGGTAAGAGAGAAGCACAGACCAGCTCTGGCCCTAGCACAGCCTGGGAATGGCAATGGTGGGAATGATGGCAGCTGCAGTAGTGGCAGTGGCAGCAGCTGCTTCCAGAGCTCTTAGCCTACAGACAGTAAGGGGATTGGACAACAAATCAGAAGGAGATTACAGGGATCTCTGTGCTGGCTCTGAGGCAGAATTCTGTTGCTTTGCCCATACTTGGATCTGGGTCATAGTCTAGGGGGGAGTCCTGGAATGAGGAGGAGCACTGACAAAGCAGAGCTCATGGCAGCAAGGAAAGGAAATCCTTCCCACAGTTCCTAGGGTGGGAAACAGTGCTTGTGGTCACTCAATGACCAGAGGACAGACCAAAAGAAGAGTAAACATTTCTCCTTAGATCATACCACTTTAGAAGAACTAAAAACGTACAGGTCCCTAAAAATATCTCTGAAAACAGCATAATAAAAAAAAAACCTCTTAAACTTGTGACAGTATGCCCTCCACACTGGAAGCAGACTACTACATTAACAAGGAGTTTAAAAATTCAAGTAATTGACTGGGAAAATGAGCAAACAGCAGTCTGAGTAACTATAGAATCGTACTTTGGTGACAAGGATCAAAATATACAACCAGAAGAAGACAACAAAGTCAAAGCTCCTGTATCCAAAGCCTCCAAAAAAATATGAATTGGTTTCAGTCACAGAAGAGTTCAAAAACTATTTTGAAAAACAAGTAGGAGAAGTAGAGGAAAAATTGGGAAAAGAAATGAGAGTGATATAAGACTCATGAAAAATGAGTCAACAGCTAAAAGAGGCCCAAAAAAATACATAGGAAAACAAAACCTAAAAAATAGACTAGATCAAAAAACAACAACAAAAAGGGGGGTGGCTAGATGGTTCAGTGAATAGAGCACTGGCCCTGGAGTCAGGAGTACCTGAGTTCAAATATGGCCTCAGGCACTACACACACACATACACACACACACACACATGCCATGTGATCTTGGGCAAATCACTTAACCCAAATTACCCTACCTTCCTCCCTCCAAAAAGAAAAAAACAAAAGACTAGATCAAATGACAAAATAAGTCCAAAAAACCAATGAGGAGAAGAATGCCTTACAAATCAAAATTAGTCAAATGGAAAAGGAGATCCAAAAGCTCACTGAAGAAAATAATTCCCTGAAAATTAGAATGGAGCAAATGGAAGCTAATGAATCTATGAGAAATCAAGAAATTATAGAACAGAACCAAAAGAATGAAAAAAATAGAAAACAATGTGAAATATGTCATTGGAAAAACAATTGACCTGGAAAATAGATCTAGGAGAGATAAGTTTACAATTATCAGACTACCTGAAAGCCATTATCTAAAAAGAACCAAGACATCATCTTTCAAGAAATTATCAAGCAAAACAGTCCTCATATTCTAGAACCAAAGGTCAAAACAGAAATTGAAATAATACACCTATGACCTCCTGAAAGAGATCCCTAAAAGAAAACTCCCAGAAATGTTATAGTCAAGGAGAAAATTTTGCAAGCAGTCAGAAAGAAACAATTCAAGAATAGTGGAAATGCAATTAGGATGACACAAGATTTAACAGTTCTACATTAAGGGATGAGAGGGCTTGGAATATAAAATACTGGAGGTCAAAAGAGTGAGGATTAAAACCAAAAATCATTTACCCAGCAAAACTGAGTGTAATCAATGCAGGGGAAAATTGATATTCAATGACATATGGGAATTTAATGCATTCTTGAGATGCCAGAGCTAAGTAGAAAAATTGACTTTTAAATACAAGACTCAAGATTATCATGAAAAGGTAAAAAGGAAAGAGAAATCCTAAGGGACTTATTAAAGTTGAACTGTTTACATTCCAACATGGAAAGATAATATTTATAACTCATGAAATCTTTCTCATTAGGGTAGTTGGAGGGAATGCATATGTAGACAGACGGCAAAGGGTGAGTTGAATATGAAGGCATGATAATCTAAAAATAAAATTAAGGGATGAGAGAGGACTGTACAGGGAGAAAGGGAGAGGTAGAATGAGGTAAATTATCTCACATAAAAGAGGCAAGAAAAAGCTTTTACAGTGGAAGGGAAGAGGGGAAGAGAGGGAAATGAGTGAACTTTACTCTCATCAGAATTGATTTGAGGAAGAAATAACATACACATTCAATTGGGTCTGGAAATCTTTCTTACTTTACAAGAAAGTGGGAGGAAGGGGATTAGAGGAGGAAAGTGAAAGAAGGGAGGGTAGATTTGGGGAGGGGGTACTCAGAAACAAACACCTTTGAGGAGGGACAGGGTCAAAGGAGAGAATAAAATAAATGGCAGGTTAGGGAAGATAGAAGGAAATACAGTGTTTCACAACATGATTATTATGGAAGTATTTTGCATGACTACACATGTACAACCTATATCAAATTGCTTGCCCTTTCAATGAGGGTGAGTGCAGAGGGAAAGCAGTCTGACTGTGGGTGGGTGGAGAAGGAGGAAGAGAGAGAATTTGGAGCTCAAAGATTTAAAAAATAAATGTTAGAAATTGTTTTTATATGTAACTGGATAGAAAGATACACAGGCAATAGAGTATAGACATCTAGCTTACTCTACAAGAAAACAGAAGAGGAAGAGAATCAGAAAAGGGAGAGGGGTGAAGAAGAGGGGGGAAGATTGAGAGAAGGAATAATCAGAATGCATGACATCATGGGGCAAGGGGTTGGAGGGGGGAGAAGAAACTGTAGCACCAGCACAATATTCACCTCACCAAGGGCAACTTTGAATATGCCAGCATAGTTCTCAATTGTGAAATATAACAGACTCTCTATATAGAATACAGAAGCAAAACATTTATTCGGACACCAGACAGTCAAATCCCAACACCAGGAAACTGAATCCATCATAATACACCATAGCACAGCAGGGAACCACACTATCCATTACCCTTCCCACAAAAAAACTCACAAACCTAGTTGTCACAGAAGGGGAAAAACACTCACAAGCCTAGCTATCTCCTTGGGTGCATCCTTTCCTCCCTCCAGCTCTAGCTGCTCTGACTCCCAGCTTCCCATGGGTTCTGCTGCGCCTGTCAGCAAGCTCCTCCCACCACAGACCTCATGATTACATTTGGCCTATTAGGGGGCAAGGAAGATCTTCAAATTCCCATTACTGTTACAGAGAGATGGGGAAAGAAATTTAGAACTCAAAATCTTATGGAGGTGAATGTTGAAAACTAAAAATAAATAAATTGAAATGTGCGGGGGGGATGGGACAAAGAAAAATAATAAAATATATTTTTAGTGATAGTCTTTACATTGCCTAAATTCCTTCTCCACTCACCCAGAGAACCATCACTTTTAACATGTTATTCTTTAAAAGAGACAAAGGTAGAAGAGGGAAAAATCAATTTTGGGGGGAAAAAATCTTGTAACATGTACAGTACTACACACCCACAGACTCTTTAACTTCTACACAGAAATTGGAGCTTGACTGATGCGTTGTTGCTGGAGTTGTGAACAAAACCAACCATTCTGGAGAGTCATTTGGAACTATGACCAAAGGGCTATAAAACTGTGTGTACCCTTTAACCCAGCAATATAACGTCTATGTCTGTATTGCAAAGAAATCGTAAAAAAGGAGAAAGGACCAACATGTAAAAAAAATATATTTATAGCAGCTCTTTGTTGTGGTGGACAAGATTTGGCAACTGCGGAGATGCCCATTAGTTGGGAAAGGGCTGGATAAATAGAGGCATATGAATGTACTATAAGAAATGATGAGCAGGTGGACTTCAGAAAACCTGGAAAGACTTACATGAAATGATGCTGAGAAAAGTGAGCAAAACCAGGAAAACCTTCTACACAGTAACGGCAACATTGTGCAGTAACGGACTTTGATAGACTTAGCTCTTCTCAGCAATACAAGGATCTAATACAACACCAAAAGACTCATGATGGAAAATGCTGTCCACATTCAGAGAAAGTACTATGGATTTTGAAAGCAGATCAAAGATTACTATTCTCTTTTTTTCCTTTTGTTGTTTTGTTTTGTTTCTTTTTTTCTCATGCTTCCTCCTATTGGTTCTAATACTTGTTTACAATATGACTAATGTGAAAAGACGTTTAATATTAATAAATATGTATAACCTACACCAGATTGCATGCTGTCTTGGGGAGGAAAGAGTAGAGGAAAGGGGAGAAAATTGAAAACTTAAAAGCTTATAGAAGTAAATGTCAAAAACTAAAAAGAAATACATTTAAAAATAAAAGAAATTGAAGTTTTGGGGTTCTTTTTAATCATATGTCGTCTTTAGGACCAAGTTTGTTCTTTGTAAATTTGCAACATTCTCTTTGAAATGTTTTGTAATTGTTCTTTCCATTTGCCTCATTGTAGTCATAATGTACGGTTTTCTTAGCTTTATTTGCCTTCAGAAAAACTAAGTTTTTCTAAGGTTCTCTGTATCCATCATTCATCTTTATTTAAAGTATGTTACATTAAATTCATTAACCACAATTTGTTTAACCATTCCTCAATTGGTGGATATGTATTTTTTTTTCCAATTCTTGGCTACCACCAAAAGTGTTTTGGTATACGGTATATTTGGTGTGTTAGGAATGGCCTCCTTGGACTAGGTCTAACAATAGAATCGCTCAGTCAAACGATATGGACATTGGCTACTTCATATAATCCAAAATTGCTTTCTAAAATTGTTGAAATTATTCATTGCTCCTCTAATAATGCATTAGTGTGCCTATCTTTTCACAACCCCTCCAACACTGACTCTTCCCATCTTTTGGCTTCTTTGCCAGTTTACAGCATGTGACAAACTTCAGGGTTGATTTAATTTTTTTACATGCTTATTAAAAGTTTATGATTCCTCTTTTGAGAAGTATTCATATCTATTGAATCCTTTTTATAATTGGGAAATTTCATTTTATCTTACATAATTCTATTAGTTGTCTCTCTACATCTTCTTAATGGACTATTCAACTCCCCTTTGAAGGATAAAACCTGTGATTCTATGAAAAACTAGCTGTTCAGGAATATTACTGAAAGAATTCTTAAAATAAGAGGCTGGCCTAAATATCTCTAAAGTCCCAGGAATCCAAGACTTTATGTTTCAATGTACCTGTTCTTTTCTTGGATTATCATTTTGAATTTGTACCCTTGGAAACAAAATATCACATTCCATACTTGATGCTTGGTTCTACTGTAATATTTGGGGATATGTGATATATCCTATCTTTCCAACTAATCAGAAATATATAGGTGGCTTGGACATTTTCTAATTTGGCATTGAATGGCACTTATTTTTGTTCAAAACATTAGCAGCATGGAAATAAAATATGAGGGGGTTACTTCTAACACATTTCTAGATCTGTATGCTTTGTAGCCTATCTACAAATATCATCTACAACTTTAGGCAGCCTAAATTGGAGAGAAAAAAATTTCAAACATATGTTAGCACATTTTCTACTTCTATAGACTATGTATGTAAAAATAGAAAATGTTTGTGTTTATTTTATAAACATATAGAGCTTATTTTACATATGTGCATACTCACTGTATACTATATACATATATATGAAAAATATGATCTCATTATTGTTTGTTTCATCCATTTACATTTAGAAAGTAAATTAATTTAAAATATTTCATCATTTTCAAAATTCAACATATCTGATCGTTCCTTCACTTTTGTTTACAAACATACCTACATCTACCCCCATCCTAAAAAATATTGCCAAAAATAGTCTTTTCATTTGATTCTCTCATCTTTCAAATTATTTCCCTATATTGTCACCCTTTTCATAGCAAAACTCTTAGTGGAGGAGAGCAAAAGATGAGCAACCATACATACTTATTGTCATTTCTTTCCTCCAAGTCACTTTTCAAATTGTTGCAATCTGGCTTATGACTTTATTTCTCAAATGAAATTGTTCTCACCAAGGAACCATTAATCTCCCTCTTTTTCTAACAATTATCCAATTGCAAGACCCAATGGCTCTTTTTCATTGCTTGTCCTTCACCTCTGCGCAGCTTTTGACACTGATGATCACACCCTCCTCTTGAATTAATAAATGACAAAAAGAAAACTTTATTGTTTATTATATCCAAAGAAGTCTTCCAAGTGATGAAGATGCAAAAACAAATGATCACATTCCCTATATTTAGGGAGCTCACATTCTTATTAGGGAAATAACATGTCAAAAGTTATGGCAAATAGAAAAGCCCCATGATCCTTAGAAAGCAGTTAGTATCTGATGTTGATCCATTTAATAGTGATAAGAACTTTCTCTTCTGAGTCTTATTAAGAATAGCAGCAACACACACAGGAGAAGCTACCTGGTCACATCTCCACAGGAGTTATTATCCCAATGTATGGCTTCAAGGGCAAGACTGGAAGTGAAATTGCAGATGAGGGGGATTCCTCAAGTCTCATGGACCTTAGACTTACCTCCCAACATCCCAGAAGCTGGTCAGCAACTGGTGCTGGTAGTGGGGAAGAAATTGAAGAACATTACTCATTTCCAGAGAAATTTCTCCCTTCAGTGATGACTGCCAGCCCTTGAATAGAATCAAGACAAGTGGTGTGGAAGACAACGTCATTTTCGAGTCTCTTGAGTTCAAGGTCTTAGCCTATTTCCATCAGTATCTGAAGGAAAATATTGGTAAAAGTGGTGGCAGTGTTTTCTTCCTTGAGTTTGTTTGTTGTTTGGGGAGTTTTTTGCTTCTGCTTTCCTTTGGTTTTCCTCATACCTTTCTGATTGACCCTTCTCTATCTCTTTTCCTGAAAACAAAACTGTCAATGCTTATTTGGAAGCCAGGTTACACCTGACATGTACACCTTCTCCTATCTTGCCTCAGAGAATACCAGGCTTGTTGCAAAGCTAAATTTGAGTGTGGCTTTGTAAAGGAAACCCATCCTTAATCCCACAATTTCAAAAATTCCCCATTTAAATCACTTTGTATTTGTTTTATATTTTACTTTTCTGTATACATCTTGTTTTTTCCCCAACAGAATGAAAGTGCCTTTCGGGAAGGGACTAGTCTCTTTTTGACTTGTCATAGGACAATGTCAAGTACACACTAGGCACTTAATAAATAATCATAGGATTTTGAAAGAATTCTCTATTCAGTGCAAATTAGAGTTAAGTTATTTCATCTCTCCAGGAGGCTTAGATTTCCCTATATTCCTGTTCAAAAAGAGTTCAGATTTTGAATTTATGGAGAATTTCACATATTTGTATATCAAGAATTGACTATGGCATCAGCAAGACCTAGGTTCAGATCTTCATCTCTGATACAGACTATGATTACAGGCAAATTACTCAATCTCTCCATGTCTTAGGCAACTCTACATCTGTAAGTAATATGTGTTCCAAATCTGTGTCTGTAAAGGAAGTTGCCACCTGGGGACTTCTCTATCTCCATGAAATCAAGGATAATCCCTCTGCCAAAAAAACAATCCATTTATAGTTGTCACCCTGAATCTCATTCCTTCAAGTTCTACCAACAGACTAAGACTTATAAAAGTGTATCATCTCTCCTGTAAGAGAAAAAAAATAATAATTTGGCCCTGGTTTAAATCCCATATAACTTCTAGGATGGAATCATATTAACAGCAATTATTGATTGGTGAGGTTGTTGGGTTTTTTTTAATTAAGGTTAATATGCAAGTGAGGTCATTGGTTATAGACATTTCACTCTGGTTATAACAATATTTCAGTATCATGGAGGTAGAAGATATCTGTTCATTAGATTAAATATATACACAAAAAGGCAAGACTTTGAGACCATAATGATACAGGCTGGGCGTCATAAGAGTGCTTTGTAAAATTCTTTGTTAGTCTGTTTTCCAGATAGATTGCCTTTAGACTATATTACATGATAAAAGAAGGATAGTTTAGAAACTGTTAGAGGAAGATTAAGCTTTAGGAACAAAGCAGAGATTGGAGTGGGAGGAATGAACAAAAGTGGAACTATTAAAGAAAATTAGATGGGGAGGAGGAGAAAGTGAAAGGAAAAAAATTTGTAGGTAGGAGCTGAATAACAGCAGAGAATTTTGAAATGCCAGTTTGAAATTACCGTCAGAAGATGTATGCCTTTAAATATATGTGTGTGTATACATATATATGCTATAGCAGTTGTAATATCTTTGATTCTACATATTCATCTGTCCCTTTTATATACCTTTTCTTTCTAAGACTTGAAATCTTTTTGCTCCCTCTTAGTAAATAACAGCACTCCCTACTTTGCAGAGATGATTGAGGCTATCCAGTTGAGATTCTTCAATCACGTCCTCAGCTAGGTGGCACAGTGAATAAAGATCTGGGCCTGGAGTCAGGAAGACTCATCTTCCTGAGTTCAAATCTGACCTCAGATATTTAGTAGCTATGTGGCTCTTGGAAAGTCATTTAACCTTGTTTGACTCAGTTTCCTCCTGTGTAAAATGAGTCGGAGAACAAAAGTGGCAAACATTTCAGCATCTTCACCAAGAAAACCCCGAATGTGGTCACAAAGAATCGAGCACTACTAAACAACAATAAAGTTCTCTGTGCCTCTCATTTTCTTCACTTCTCTTCCTTCTGACTTTAGAGTAAGAGCTGATCCTTCTCCTTCTCAAAGTTAACCCCAGTACCTGTGCCCTGGATCCTATACCTTACTATCTCTTCCCTCCTATCTTTTGTGCATGTTCAGAAGATTTCCCGCTCCTCACATAACAACATGTTACTAAAGTTTTGCTTATTTCATTAAAAAAAACTTACTTCCCTTTAATACGTCCTCAAGTTATCATCTTCATTCTCTTCCCCCTCATTGAGAAACTGATGGAAAATGTAGTCTCCCCCTCCTCACCACCCACCACTCATTCCTTAGTGCCCTGCACTCTGGATGCCGTTTGCCATCACCATCTTGAAACCAATCTCTGAAAAAAACATCACATTCTTCTTGGGACATTTAATGATCTTTTCTCAGTCCCTTACTAGGTCCTGAAGCATTTGGCACTGCCACCTCTTCCTTGGTACCCTGTGATTTGTCAGTCACTCTACTGTTTCTCTTCCTAAGTGTTCTTTGTTTCCTTAACTGGCTCCTTATTCTCCTTCTGTTCCTTAAAAATGAATGTCCCTCCAGACTCTGTCCATGGCCGTCCTCTTTTCTGTCTCTATTCTTCAGAGGTTGCTGAGAGTCTATGGTACTAGGCTTACCATAAGAAAAAGCTGAGTTCAAATCCTGCTTCAGTACTTATTTATAATATTACTGTGGGGGTGGCTAGGTGGTGTAGTGAATAGAGTATCGGCCCTGGACTCAGGAGTACCTGAGTTCAAATCTGGTCTCAGACACTTAACACAAAAACTACCTATGTGACCTTGGGCAAGACCCAATTGCCCTACCTTCTGCCCTCCAAAAAAAAGCAAAAAAATAAAAAATAAAATGTTACTGTAGGCAAATGACAACTTTAATCAGCCTAACTTTTCTCATCTGCAAAATGTTTAATCATTGAATCTATCTTGCAGGATTGTTGCGAGAATCAAATAAGATAACATATGTAAAGTGTTTTGCAATCCTTAAAGAGCTACATAAATGTTAGTTATTATCATTATACACTTTCAGAAATGTTATTCATTCCCATCACTTCTATATAGATGACATGCAAAACTTTATCTTCCCTGAACCTTTCCCTAGAATTCCAGTCCCATCCCATAGTCATTAGGTGATCTCTCTCTCTCTGTCTCTCTGTCTCTCTCTGTCTCTCTCTGTCTGTCTCTCTCTTTCTCTCTCTCTCCCTCTTCCTCTCCCTCTCTCTGTATCTGTCTCTTTGTCTCTCTCTGTCTCTCTTTTCTCTCTCTATCTCTGTTCTCTCTCTGTGTTCTCTCTCTCTTCTCTCTCCCTCTACTCTCTTCTCTCTCTTCTCTCTTTTCTCTCTATTTCTTCTCTGTCTTCTCTCTCTCTCTTTTCTCTGTCTGCTGTCTCTCTCTGCTCTCTCTCTCTCCTCTCTCCTCTCTCTCATACACATACATGCATCATCACCATCATCATCATCATGTCCAACCAACAACTAAAACTCAACATATCTAAATACAAACTTAATAAAAATTCCTCCAAACCCCATCTCCCATTACTTAACTTCTTCATTTTTATCAATGATGCCACAATCATCTTAATTAAACAGGCACAAAAGTTCCATCATCTTGATTCTTCCCTCTTACTCCCCGACGTTCACCATTTTTTAGTAATGAAGAGTACTGCTTTAAGAAAACTAGTGGGGAGTTAGAAGATCTTGGTTGAAATTTTATCTCTGATATACATACATACATATGTGTGTGTGTTTATAAAAGTAAACACCAACTGTGTCAAGCTGGGCACTAAATTAACCAGGTTCATTTCAGTGAACCAGTTTCCTCATCTGTCAGTGTACTAGAAAGGGCAATGAATTGGAGATGAGAATGTCTGAGTTAAAAAGTCACTAAACCTCTCTAATTCTTCATCTGTAAAATATAAATAATAGTCTTTTTTATATAATTGTTATAAGGAAAACTTTTACACAATCCTTACAATGCTTCATAAATTATACCTATGACTATATATAAGTGCCAAATTGCCAAATCTTGTCGCTTCTGCCTCCAAAACTTTTTCTCATTTCTTTTGTATTCTTTTTCTTTCTTTTCTATTTCCACCATAACTACCTTGTTTGAGGTCATCTGTTGCCAGAATTGTTATCTATTTAAATAAATTGCCTAAATGATCCTTATTTCTCTGATCTCTGATCATTCAAATATATCATTTACATAGTTGTCTGAGGAATCTCCCAAAGTGTCTTTCTAACCACCTAACTCTTCTGTTCAAAAGCCTTAAGTAACTCCTTATTCCCTGCTTTAAAAAAAAAGTAAAAACTCCTTATCATGACATTTGAGGTCCTCCACAATCTGATTCTAACTAAACCTTCAAACTAATAGAATTTACTTCTTTTCTATCAAGGCCCAATTCAAGTATCACCTGCTTGGCAAATACTTCTCTAATCCCTCCAGATGAGAGCTCTCTCACTTATCTTTCTTACAAGCCCATTTCTATATCTCTTTTGCTGCCATCATATCCTACCATGTATCATATCTGCCTTTATCTCTGTGTCTCAGGCTAAGTGTATACTCAACTCAAATGAAATTTCACAATATGAAGAAATCTAATCAATGATGTAAAAATATTACTACATTTAAACAAACTACCAAAAAATTATCAAACTATCAAATGAAGATGCAGCAAGGATATACAGCAGATATGGTTCTGTATATCCTTATGCTCTCAATTATGACAGTCCTGAAAAGCTAACCTACCTTATTGATACTGGTTTATATAAGGTACCTCAAAAAGTAGGCCTTGGTAAACTTAGCCTACCCCCTCAGCATCTCCATGAGAAAGGGCTATCTCCTCTGCTAGCTAATTGGTACAATGAATAGAGCACTGGACCTCAATTCAAATTTAGCCTCAGACATTTACTAGTTTGTGACCTCGACCAAGTTACTTAAGCTTTACCTGCCTCGGTTTCCTCAACTGTAAAATTGGGATAATAATAGTAACTATTTCCCGGGGTTGTTGTGCAGGTCCAATGAGATAATATTTATAAAATGCATAGCATAATGACTGGCCCGTTAGTAGAAGAACAAAAAATGCTTGTTCCCCTCCTTCTTTCCTTGACTTTCCCTATTCTATTCATTCGGTTACTAAAGTCGTATAACTTAATTAGTTCCTCAGACCCAAACATTTAAAACACCCATCTATTTTTCCACAGCTCCTTGTAGGTAGACATTTGGTCTTATTTCATCTTTATAGCTCCAGAACCTCGCCCATATACTAAGTTGCCCTGCTTAGTATAGTAGATGCTCAAGAAATATTGAATCTTGGGTTTTTTTCCTCACTTGAGTTTCTCTTTCCAGAGTGCTGCCATGTGAGCAGGTTATGTGCACAGAAAATGGAGACTGGGGAACTAGAACTCAGTGGCTCTGTATTCTAATCCAAGCTCATATGACCTGATATCAGAAAGGGACAAATCAAACATTCCTCAGTTTAGTGAATCTTGCTTCATTTATCTCTTTTTGAAGAAAACAGTATATTATATCAAATATTTCATAGTTCATATCTCTATAGGGGTAACATTTTGAAGGAGGCTTTTTCACTTTAAAATTATTTAAAAGAAGCTGAAAAAAGATCTCAGGAAGACAAGTTACAAGAGTGTCATTGCCAAGTTTCAAAATGCCCAGATTAAAGAGAAAATATTGCTAGCAACAAGAAAAAAAATACTACAGAAAAACAATTTCACAAGAAGCTAGTAGATTCTACACCAAAAAACCATAGGTCTTGGAACATTATATTTTGAACAGCAAAAGAGTTGGGATTGCATCCAAGTATAACTTATTTAGCAAGGTTGAGCATAATCCTGAATAAAATAAATAGACATTTGATGAACTGAAAGACTTTCAGGTACTTGCAACAAAAAGACCAGAACTCAATAGAAAATTTGATATAAAAGGTCCAGAAGAAATATGAGGAAATAATTAAATAAAAATGATAAGGCGCTGATTAAGGTCAAACTGTTTACCTATGATATATAAAAATATCAGTAATTATTAGTTATCATTTGCAGTAATGGTCTTTAAACTGTTATCATTACTAAGGCAGTTTGAAAGAAAGGTTGAGGTTGAGTTGTGTATGATGACACGATTCTAGAAAAAAACAACACAATTGGGTAGAAAACGTTATAAGGAGAAATGATCTCATAAAATAGAACAGGAAAGAAAGAACTAATAGAGAGGAAGCAAGTTGGGACAGGGTGCTAGAAATAGTAGAACCTTACTCTCATCTGGGTTGAAGAGGAAACAAAGTATAAATCTGAGAAGCTTAAAATTTTTCTAAATTTTGAGAGAGATCAGAAATCTGGGCATTGGGGTGGGGGAGGAACTTTTAGAAGCGGGTATTGATTGAGATTAGAAGGATGGGGTAAATAGTTAAGGGAGGTTCTTTCAGAGGGGAGGGTAAAATGAGGAATAAGAGGCTTGGGGGAGAAGATAAGGTAACAGGGATAGAGTGAAAAGAGATGCTAAGAAGGAAAATAGTGAGTAAAAATAAGATGGAGAGAAATTTGTAAATAGTAATTATAACTTTGAATGTGAGTGGGAATGTGAGTGGGAATGTAAGAAAAAACTTACCCATAAAATGGAAATGGATGTCAGAATGAAGTAGAAATCAGAATCCAACAATATGTTGTTTACAAGAAACATATTTTAAAATGAGGGATACATGCAGAGTTAAAATGGAGGGTCGGAGTAGAATTTATCATGCCTTGACTGCTGCAAAAAAAAAAAGAGGAGTACGAATTATGATCTCAGACAAAGTTATGACTCAAATAGATATAATTAAAAGAGATATATATAAGGTAACTACATTTTTGATAAAAGGTACCACAGACAATAAAACAATGTCAATACTGAATTTATATACACCAAATACTATAACATCTAAATTTTTAAAAGAAAAGATAAATGAATTATAAGTCAAAATAGGTAGTAGGACTATAATAGTAGGGGACTTGAATACCATTACTTGGTCTATTTCTAAAGATTATTAGGGGAAAAGGAAAAGAACCTATGTGTTCTAGAATGCTTATAGCATCTCTCCATGTGGTGGCAAAGAATCAGAATTTGCAGGGTTCCTGTTAACTGGGAAATGGCTGAACAAGTTATGGTATATGATTGTGATGGAATACTATTGCACTGTAAGATGGGATGAGCTCCATGATTTAAGAAAAATTACTTACACAAAATAATGAAGAGCAAAATGAGCAGAACCAAGAAAATATTGTATATAATAACTGCAATATTGTTTTAAGAAGGACTTGATGAATAAATTGTTTTGTCTATTATCCATACCCAAATTAACTATAAAGGACATGTGAAGAAAGATGTTATCTGCATCTAGAGAAAAACTGATAAATAGAAGTATGTATAGAGTAATTTTACATATATACCTATTTGTGTCTAATAGTAGCCATCTCTAGAAAGTGACAGGAGGGAAGAAAAAAAAAGAAATTTTTACAATGACTTTGTCATATATTCGTAAGAAATGGCTAGTTGTACACAGGAGATTTGCAGTTTCATATACAGTCATGTTTTTATTACACTGTTACAGAAATGCTTATTTTATTCCATAAATTAAAATTTAAAAAGCACATCTCATAAAAATAAATGAATGAATGAAACTATTCAGTAATAGTATCATGGAGAATATGGGATGTTCCTATCTTTAGCAAGTAAGATGATTTCTTTTTCCCAATTAAAATCCAATAAATCTTCATTAAAATACCTCCTTTGCTTTAGGCACAATATAAGTTCTGGGGATACAAAAAAATTAGCCAGTCAAAGAACTTATATTCTACTGAGGAGAGAACAGCATCTAACAAATAAGAAACTATAAAAGAAATTCAAGGTATTTTTGAGAAAAACACTAACTGAGAAAATCTAGAAAGGTGTCTTGTAGAAGGGTGGCCCTTGGGATAAACATTGAAGGGAATAAGGAATTCCAAAAGTTAGAGATAAGGAGAGAGTAGACTCCAGGAATGAGGCTTGAAAAAGGGAAATAGTATGCTCTATAAAAGAGCCATCAGGTGGGCTGAATTGACTAGAAGGTAGAGTGTGTGAAAGGGAGCTATCTGAAATAAATCTGAAAACAGAATTTAAATCCAGATTGTGGATAGCTTTAAATACCAAAATGAGAATCAATAGTAAGGGAGCACTGGATCTTTAGGAACAGGACAGAGACATGGTCAAATCTATGCTTTAGAAATATTAGCTGAATGGAAGATGGATTGGAATGGGAATGAGACTTGAGTTAGGGAGACCAATTATGAGACTATTTCAATAGTCTATGTGAGAGGTGACATAGGCCTAATACAGTGTGGTAGCTTTCCTTCCATTCTCAATGAAAGTAATGGATTGTAAAGTTTTGCTAGGTAAAACTGAAGAGCTTAATTAAGGAGGTGGTCATCATATTCTATTGAGAGAGAATGGAATGGATAGAAAATGTGTGGAAAGGTAAAATTAATGATCCCTGGCAACTAGTTGAATAAGGGAATGAGTGTCAGGGACAAAAGAGTGTAAAGATGATATCACATTTGCAAATCTGGGTGACTAGTTTTGCCCTTGAAAGAAATAAGGAATTTAAACTCATGATTGAGATAAAGGAAAAAGATGGAAAATTATGTTTTAAACATCTCACACTCAAAATTTCTTAGGAGATTTTTGAACAACCATTTGTGATATGGAACAGGGGCTCAATAGAGCAATGAAGGGAGAATTTGGAAATCATTTTCATAGAAATGATCATTGAATCCATGGATCATATTGAGACCAGCAAGGAGAGACAGAGACAAAGACACAGAGATACAGGTACAGACACAGGGAGACAGAGGTGTCCCCAGGACAGTCATGAAAGATGCTGATGCTCACACAAAAGAGCACTCAAAGAGGACCAAGGACATCATGATGTAGGAGTCAGGATACAGTTTGGGTGATCAGTCGAATATAAGCTTGGAAGGTTCTAGTACAGGTAAGGCACAAATAATGTATTTGAACATTTGGAATGAAGGTGTCTCTAGAGCTGCATGTCTCATATTTCCTTCGTTAGATTTTGGCTCTACTTCACCCAGAGAACACAGTGCCTTCTTTGATGTGGGCACATGATGGTGGGCAGTCCCTTGCCAGTATCTCCCATTTCTCACAATTGATACTAAAGTCCTTCAGAGAGACCTTAAACTTTAACATTTTAGTATCTTGGAAGCAGAATCCATTAAAATTATTTTTTCAAAGACATCTTTATTTAAAAATCAATTATACCTAATTTTCAATAACTACCCACATCTCTTACACTTGGCTAAGTTTTTCCATTAGCCTGTCACTTATTTCCTAGATTCATGATGACTAACAGCACTTTTTTTTTTACTCCTAGTCTTTGTCCTGGGCTTCTACATTAAGAAGATTCAGCTCCTTCTTGTACCGTTTGTACCACTTATCTTGACCTTGTGAATGTTTACCTTGCATGAGTTACATTTAAGACATAAAATGTGGGCAACAACTCTGAAAAAGAGACTAAGACAGATAAGAACCAAGAGAGAACAATGTTACAAAAATCCCGCAAATAGAGACATACCCAGAGATAGAAGCCATCAACAATATCAAATACTGAAAACAGGTCAAGAGAATGAAGACAGAGAGATCACTGAATTTAACAGTTAGATCATTGGTAACCATGGAGAGAGTATTTTCAGTCTGTTGTTAGGAAACCGAATCTTAAAAATATTAGCATGATTAGGAGGTAAGGATGTGGGGGCAAAGAGTATAGACTGTTGTTTTATAGATGTTTGATCATATAATAATGGCTTAAGGGCATAGGAACGTCAAAGGAAAGATTTTTGAAGATAGGAATTGAATAGATGAATAGACGGACAGATAGGCATAGATATAGACAGGACAGACAGACAGACATAGATATAAATTGATAGATTTGGCAGCAAGAACATGAGATTATCAAAAATGTGAGATTATCAAAAAAGACAGTTTCCAGGGGAGAAAGGAAAAGATCAGTGGTAAATAAGAGAGGCTCTTATTTACCATGAGAAGGGTTGCCTCTGCTTCAGCAAATGGAAAGAAAGGAGAGGGGAGAATGGTATATGTTGTTGAAAAGATTCAAAGTGTACACTTGAGAAGAAGAGGTCTCAGTGGATGGTATCATTTATTTTTTTTTAAATAAAGTGTAAAAAAGATCTCTTCTAAAAGGTGGTAGGGGTGCAGGGAGTATAGGTGGCCTCAGTAAGAAGAAAAGACCTGGGGCCATTACTATGGAGAACACAAAAGAAAGCAGTGCTATGAAGAAGTGAGACCCAGTTGAAATTAGATAAGAAACATATTTTCACAGCTATGTGACTTCCTGCGCAGTTTTCAATAGTTCAAAAGTTGAAATAATGGAAGGCCAATGGTGGACATAATCCAGGGTCAATATTTGCAAAGATAACAAAACAGCTAGTAACACAATGGAGCACAAGATACAGGGGCAGAGAACAAGAAAAGTTGACGCAATTACTTGCAGGGTCGTGATTTCAAAAGGCCAGAGCTTACAGGGTGGGGTTTAAGGTGGGGGTGAGGGATGTGGGAGAGAAAAAGTAGAATGGAATAAAAAGCACAATTCCATTGTCATAGAATGTAGAATGAATAGAGGTTGCCAAGAGGAGGGAGAAGAGGTTGAAGAGAAGTGAGAAACAGAAGTCATGAAATATGAGGAGTCTGTAGTCAGAAAGAAGTATTAAGTTATGGACTAGAAGAACTGTGAATGATAATGAGAACATGACAAGTGAAATAAAGGTGTAGAGCCTGGGAGATAATGTCAATGAACTGGGATCCAACATCTTTTGAATTGAGTTCAGATTGAATTGAGTCTATAAGGACTGGAAATGGTAGTTGTGCTTGTGTTTTTTAATAATAATAATAGTAATTATTAATATTAGCTAATATTGTGAATAGAGTACTGATCCTGGACTCAGAAAGACCTGAGTTTAAGTCAAGCCTCAGATACTTACTAGCTGTATGATCCTGGGCAAGTCACTTAACCTCAATTGACTCCAAAAACAGAAAAAGGATTAGACTTCCTTTGCCTTCCTTCAAAAGGCAGAAGTGGGGCAATGGGTGAAAGACTGACAAAGAGGCAAATGACAGAAAAGCAACAAAAACATCCTAACAAATACAGTGGTCCACATATGGGACATAATGTTGTAATAGATATTCAAGCAGGCATGAGATGAACACATGTTAGATATTCTTTTTTCAGTTATGAACTAAACTATTTAACTGTTGAGATTCCTGTAGGCTCTGAATTTCTGCGATTCCATGATAATCTTCTTCCACTCTCCCAATTGAGCTATAGTTTAGGAGAGGGGTGGCTAACATGAGCATTATCTTCCTTTAACTTTTTAGTATCTTAGAAACAGAATCCATTAAAATTATTTTTTCAAAGATATCTTTATTTAAAAATCAATTATAACTAATTTCTAATAACCACCCACATCTCTTACACTTGGTTAAGTTTTGCCATTAGCCTGTCATTTATTTCCTGAATTGATGACTAACAGCACTTTTTCTACTCCTAGACTTTGTCCTGGGCTTTTACATTGAGAAGATTCATCTCTTTACTCTGCTTTTTCCTTGTGGGTGGAGAGCTATAAAGTAAAGCTTTAGAGAAACGAATTGAGAAGGGGATCTAAATAACTAGGTGTAAGAAAATTCAGCATGGGAGGATCTATACAAAATTACAAAGCTCAGCTCATGTCAAGTAGGACTCCAAGTCACAAAAGAGAACAATTTTGCTGTAGATTTGACATCTGAATGTTTAATGAGGTATACTTTATACAGTAGTATCTTCCCAAATATTTCCGGGATAATTAATCAATTTGAATTTTTAAATTCTAGCAATAGAAAGCAAAGTACAATCATACAGTAAAAATACAAGTCTTATTAGAAAAAGAAATTGATAAGCCTTTCAAAAGTTATTTACAAGGGCGGCTAGATAGATGGCACAATGAATAGAGCACTGGCCCTGGAGTCAAGATGACCTGAGTTCAAATCTTGCCTCAGACACTTAACACTTACTAGCCATGTGACCTTGGGCAAGTCACCTAACCCCAACTCTCCTGCCCTTCTCCCTCCAACAAGAAAAAAAAAAGAAGAAATTTAAAAGTTATTTACAAAGGCTGTTTAAGACAGAATATGCAAATAAATGGCATTTCTAGTGAATGAATTTGAGATTTTTAGATTTTGTGTTTGTACTAGGAACCAAACAACTAGGATGCTTTCATGGTTTTCTCCTTTTTTGAGGTGGTGCTTAAAATGAACAATGTTCTGTTCTACCATAAGATAATGAAAGCAGAGAATGGAACAAGAATAAATAAGCATTCTACAGTGTATGCTTATACAGTGCATATGAGTCAATACAGACAAGGGTTATAGAAGAATCAATTGACTTTCTCTAGCAGGTATGATATTTACTTGCTTTTTTTCTCTAAATGAGTCATCAGGGAAAAAAGTATTTTGTCAACCCACAGACTGTATCTATGCTGGACTTCCAACCTGAGAAAAGTCATAAACACAATGTATTCTTGCATTGTGTGAGTAGAAACTTATGATCTATCTTTTGTGAATCCATTGCATTTATAATCTCTTCTCCTCTGGATCTTTAGCTATAACCAAATCTCTACTCCTCCCCCCCCCAAAAGGTGTTTAGATTTTGCTATTTTCTCAAAGTAACTTTCTCCCTTCCATTATCAAACTTCTAGAAATAATAGTATACTTTGCTTGCCCTCTATAACCTAACCACACTTCTAATGCCTTTTTCGTATGACTTTTCAGCAGGGATGTGCGAGTTTCCAAGTCAATGACCTTTTTTTCCATCACTGGCCTCCTTAACCATCATCAATAAAGGTTTATTTGAACTAATCCCTCAATATCATTTGACTATGTTGATCACCCCTTCTTTCTTGAAGCCCTCCATTGTCATGGCTTCTTTAATATTACATTTTATTCTGTTAGCTCTTTCTCCATTAACTGTTTTCCTTCTGAATTTCTGTGATTCCAAGATAATCTTCCTCCACTCTCCCAATTGAGCTGAGCTATAGTTTAGGAGAGGGGTAGGCAGCATGAACATTATCTCCCTTAAACTTTTTAGTATCTTGGAAACAGAATCCATTAAAATTCTTTTTTCAAAGACACCTTTATCTAAAGATCAATTATAACTAATTTCCAATAACCACCCACATCTCTTACACTTGGTTAAGTTTTGCTGAATCCCTGAATGTTAATGTTCACCAGAATTTTATTCTGAGCCCTCTCCTTGTCTCTCCTTACAGGCTGTGCATTGAAAATCTCATTTACTCACAAGACCAGCTTCAACTATTACCTCTATGTAAATTATTCCAAAACCTATATTCAAGCCCCAAACCTCTCTCCTAAGCTCTAAGTTTACGTTTCCTATTGTATTCAGGGAAATTACCATCTTAGTATCCTGCCATAACTTGAAATTTGACATATCAAGTAACAAAATTCATTATCTTCCCCATCAAAATAATAGTCTCCTCTTAACTTTCCTGTTTCTTTTATGGGTGCCATCATCATCTGATATTTATGCTCAAAACCTCAGGCTCATCTTTCACTCTTTTTGTTCATTTGTTTGTTTGTTTGTTTTGGAGGGTAGAAAGGCAAGGCAATTGGGGTCAAGTGACTTGCCCAAGGTCATATAGCTAGTAAGTGTCAAGTGTCTGAGCTCAGATTTGAATTCAGGTCTTCCTGACTTCAGGGCTGGTACTCTATTCACTACCTAGCTGCCCTTCACCTTTCACACTTCCTTCATCTCTAACATACAATCCAATCAACTTGTGAATCTTGCCATTTTTACATCAGCAACATCCAATATATCTTAATTACATCAAATTCTAGAACATCTTAAGCTTCCTTTAACATATCCATATTTATCTGAAATAATTTACCTTACCTCCAAAAAAATGTTGATGAAAATTGCTTATTGTCCCACTATGATATTCTATTGGTTGGACAGGCACAGATCTATGTATCAGTATGATTCTTTTGGATGGACACCAAAATGAAATGGGTGAGAACTGAATTGGAGAAAAGCTACTGGATTGAATTTTGGAAATTACATAGTATTTTTAATGACTCCAAGCTCTTCTAAAATGAAGAGCCATATTTTTAATATAAGTTTTCTTGCTGTACTGCTATATGGCTATGAAGCATGGAATTTGACAATCACTGACGAATTAAAGTTGCAAGTCACCCAAACAACCACAGAAAGAAATATTGAGGGTGTGGGTATGCTATGGCATATTGCCAATGAATAATTAACTAAATACTTTTAAAATATTATCTCACAATATATGTGTGCATACACATTTGTATGTAATATATATTATTCTGATATTCTAATCATGTCAGAACCATTTACTTCTAAGGAATAAGATGAGGACAGTCATGCAGAAGTAGCAAGAGACAACATATGTACAGTCCTTGTACTCTTCTATGTTATCATGAGATCTAGAGGAATTCCCCAGTGTGGTGGTGAGACTGGAGGGAGATCCTCTCCCTGGAGGATGACGGGAAGATATGGACAAGAATGACATTGAATGGATTGCATCAGTTTGTGAGAAAGTAGTCATATGGATAAGACTATAGGTACAAGGAAATATTGAAATGTTATTATTTAAATATTTAAATCTTCAACCCACCCATATACATATATATATACATAAAAATACTACATACACAACCCCAGGCAACTTATTCAACCTTTCAGTGCCCCAGACAAGTTGTGTGTGTGTATATGTGTGCGTGTGCATACATGTGTGTATATGTTTGTTTACATGTATTATATATGTTTATATTTATATGCTTACATATATTAAACTCTCAGAGGTCGTAGCAAATTATATATGTATGTGTGTACACATATGTAGTATGTGGCAGTGGGGTAAAGGTGGGGGTATTAAATTATGTGCGTGTGTATATATATATATCCGTGTGTAATTAATCTTTATATGGTGCAGCTCTATATGTCTGTATGTATATACGTGTATGTGTATAATTCAAAACGGTTCATATAAATGATTGACCATGAAATTACTTCATAACATTTGAGATGCTAGTCACTTTCCAACATTTGTTAAGTTCCTGTTGTGATAGGATTTGTTTTAGCTTCTGTGATAAACAAGTATTTAATTAAAAGTATGAGATAGAGGGGCGGCTAGGTGGCGCAGTGAATAGAGCACAGGCCCTGGAGTCAGGAGTACCTGAGTTCAAATCCAGCCTCAGACACTTAACACAAAAAAACTAGCCATGTGACCTTGGGCAAGTCACTTAACCCCAACTGCCCTCCAAAAAAAAAAGGAAAAAAAAAGTATGAGATAGGGACAACTAGGTGGCACAATGAATAGAGCACCAACCCTAGAGTCAGGAGGACCTGAGTTCAAATCTGATCTCAGACACTTGACACTTAACCAGCAGTGTGAACTTAGGAAAGTCACTTAACCCCAATTGCTTTGCCTTCCCTCTTCCAAAAAAAAAAAAAAGTCTGAGATAGTGCACAGAGGACTAGACACAGAACCGAAAGACCCTTTGTGACTTTAATGAAGGCATTCAACCCCATTTGGGCCTTTGAGTCTAAGATCCTAGATGTTCCAGAATTTGCTGAAGAAAAAGAAAACACGAAGGATGGTAGCTTGTATCATTATGTAGAAGAGCAGTACTAAAACATATGCTTTGTTACTGCTTACATGAGCATTAAAAAGCTCTTAATGCAGATCTTCATTGATTTAGCTGTGTGGGTTTAAGGAAACATAAAACATCTGAATGATACATAAATAGACTCAGGAAGGATATTTTAAAAATGATACATTAGAATACTGCTTCTTAAGCCAAGGGAGTTTGAGTTATGGATGTTATAAAGTGCTTTTTCTTATTTTGAATGATGGCATTTTAGAGTATGGTGGAGCCTTAGAGATGATCTAGGCCACACCTCATGAATCAGGGAGCCTGGTTTATTACTTTTGTGTTTACTTTAGAAATGCCCAAATTGACAGGAAGATATACCTGAGGGTGGAGATTTAAGTGAGGTATATTTCTAGAACACACATGCTCAGGAGAGAAAAGACATCAGTTGCACAAAACTTTCCTGACTGATGAGTATGGCAAACTATGGCAAGCTCTACTTAACTGGGGTATTCCAAGACAATAATCCAGAAAAGATGATCCTTTACTCAATCCTGCCCTATTCCCACCCCCATTCTCAAGGCTTTATACACACAAAGTCTGGAAGTTTCTGTCTTACAGAGTGAGTGATGAGTACTTTAAATGTATACACACACTCCTCATGGCATTCCATTACAGAATAATTGTAAAAAGGACATATAGGAACTTGGGAACTATATGCCAACTAGTAGCTCATAGTAACTATGTAGCCGACTAGTACAGAAGCATTAAAGAACGTCAAGCTCCCCACCACCCATTTTTCTCTAAGGAAACTTAGAGGGTGGTGACTTGTCCAAGTTCACATAGGTAGCAAGAGGCCTAAGTTGGGGTGCCCTAGAGTCACCTGAACAGCTCACAAGAGCTGAAAGTTAAATTTTCATTGTAAATATGTACACTTGAGAAATCAGCAAATTCCATAAATTATGGCTTAATTTGTTGTTTTCTTGATTGTCCTAACTTAAACAAAGCAATGGAGAAATTGTTAATAATGCATATTAAACTTGAAAATGTGTAGTGTCTCTTTGGAAAGTTTGTTGTTAAATATTTACCAGAATACCCCTACTTCAGCAGCATCTCTTTTAGCTAAACACAGCTAAAAAATATTTATTATATACACACCCTAATTAAGACACCGTAATTAAAACACTGGGCAGGTAAGTGACACCAGTGGATAGAGAGCTGGGCCTGGGGTTAGGAAGACTCATCTCCCTGAGTTCAAATCCAACCTCAAAGACCTACTAGCTGTGTGACCCTGGGCAAGTCACTCAACTCAGTTTGCCTCAGTTTCATTATCTGTTAAATGAACTGGAGAAATAAATGGCAAACCAGTATCTTTGCCAATAAAACCCCAAATGGGATCACAAAGAGTCAGAAAGAGTCAGACAACTGGATAACATCTAGGTGGTTAAGAAGAAACAAAAATTATTTAGAAATAATTCCTGCCCTCAAGGAGTTTATAGACTTGGAGTACACTGACAATCATAGTATAGTCTGAAAGAGTTATGAATCATGGACTCTGAAAGTTGGAAGGCCTCCTTACTGATCATTTAATCTAAGCCATATACCAAAGGAATACCTTTTATAACACACCAGAGAAGCAATCTTCCACCCTTTTCTTAAAGACCTCCAAAGGGAGCAAATCCATCATCCCTAAAGGCTACCATCCTGCTTTGGGAGAGCTCTGACAATTGGGAAGTTTTCCATTATATGAAGCTTGAATTTGCCTCTTTGTGGATCGCCTCCATGGTTCCTTGAATCAGCTCTCTGAAACAAAGGAAAACAGATCTAATTGCTACTCTTCTTATGTGTGGGTACATGCATACAGTCACACATGCATGCATACATATGTGCACTCACATACACTTACATACACACATATTTACTTACACATAGTTCAATATTTTTATTGTAACTATTACATATATATGTATTGTGTGTGCGTTTATATATTGTATGTATGTATAATACAATGTATTATATTATGTCTATTACATATGTATATATAAATGTATGTACAATTCAATATTTTGACAGTTTCTATATATGCCTATGACTAACCATGAAAACCCTGAAAAGACTTAAACAATGCTACCACCACCTTCCCCCGGTTTTCTACAGGTTATGTCTGCCCAGTTTCTTCAACTGAGCCTCATGTGTTATGATTTCTCACCATGCTTCCTGCCCTTTCCTTTATTCTTTCAAGCCTATTGGCCTCCTTTCTAAACCTTTTAAACCAGAAGAACACAATAACCCAGATGAGGTCCAAAGAGGACAGAGTCCAGTGGGTCTATCACACCCTTTTCCTGAACACTTGACCTTTATGCAGGAATTGAAGATTTGTAAAGTGCTTTATCACTTGATATGGACACCAACACTATAAAGCAAGCATGTCAGACATTATACCCATTTTACAAATGAAGAAACAAATTGAGAGAATTCAAGGCATTTGTATATAGTTGCACAGTAATTGAGAGTCAGAGGCAGGATTTGAACAATCTCATCTGACTCCAGTTCCAGAACCCTTTTAATTATAGCACATTGAGAAAAATTCAGATGAAGGAAAGATGTTCATTCAAATCACATAACAGATAGGGGGCAGCCTTGAAACCAGAATGACCTGGTTTCTCTCACACACAATGGATAAGTGACCTTTTTCAAGTCACTTAAACTCTCAGCACTCTAGGCCAGTGTTCAAACCCAGATAGAAATGGTGGACACTAATTTGTACATAAGGATCCCTGTGGGTGGGTAGCACAATGCCTTAGTTTTAAAATTTGATGTTATTGATGTTTTATTGCATTGTATTATTTTATTGTGTTTTTCGCAATTACATTTGATCTGGTTTCAAAGTCAATTGGAAGGAGAGGGGAGAATTGGGGCCATGAATCTGATACCTCTGCTCCAAGCAATATTTTAAGATGAAAAGCTGCTGAATAAATAAGCATTTACTTTTGTTGTTAGAGAAAATTTCCTCACCTAGGAGTTTCCTGTATTACTAATCACAAATTCAGTCACTATCACATACATCTAGAGCTCCAAAGAATGTTACAGGCCATCCCATTCAACTCTCCTTTTACAGATGAGGAGTCAAAGACCCAAAGGTGGTTAGTGAATATTACAAGATAATATAAGTAATTGAATAGTGAAGATCTGAACCCAGATATTCTGACATATGAACGTAGAATTTTTTACTTTCAGCAAAAAGAGAAGAAGCAAGTGCCTGACCTAGAGTCCAAAAGACTCATCTTCATGAGTTCAAATCTGGCCTTAGATATTTACTGGTCGTGTGACCTGAAAAATTCACTTAACCAGGTTTGCCATAGTTCCTCATCTGTAAAATGAGCTGCAGAAGAAAATGACAAACCACTCCAGTATCTTTGCCAAGAAAACCCCAAATGGGGTCACAGAGAGTCAAACATGACTGAACAACAAAAATGCTTTAATTTGGTTCTGGTGTTTTTATCACTACAGTTAAGTAGCTGAATTTTCGTCAATAAAGCATATGCTTTCTGCAGTGTCATAAGACAAAAAAGATAATAAATAGCACCCTTAAATATGACTAAAGAACATTTTTGAAGGTGTGATCTGTATTATTTAGATAGATGCATATCAGGCAAATTTGTATATTTATATACAAATAAACAGCAGAATCAAAATAAATTTACTTTCTACCACAAACTCTTTTTAACTTTCTCCTAGGAGAGATTTTAACATGTTGTGAGGGAAGAACTGAAGCATTGTTTGAATGAGAAAGCCCCATCTCTGATTATCACCATTTGAAGGAGATTCAGAAAACTGGGCACACAAAATACGGATGCTATGAAATTAGCAGCAATTTAAAAATCACATAAGAGGACTAGATTTTTTGTTGTTGTCACTCTTAGTGTTTTCCCCAATATGAGGATGCCTTCTCTACCAATTCAGGTCAGTACTTAGTCTGCAGTTTATAGTCTTAAAGAGTTAACTAGGGGAGGCTAGGTGGTGCAGCGAATAGAGCACCGGCCCTGGAGTCAGGAGTACCTGAGTTCAAATCCGTCCTCAGACACTTAACACAAAAAACTAGCTGTGTGACCTTGGGCAAGTCACTTAACCCCAACTGCCCTCCAAAAAGAAAAAAAAAGAGTTAACTAGAGGCACTAAGAGGTTATGAGTCTTGCCCAGGGTCCTTCATCCAGAACATAATAGAGATAAGATTTGCACCTGTATCTCTAGGGTTTGTGTTTTACTGCACTATATACAATCCAGAAATTCAAAAAAGTCTTGTTTTAAAAAACAGTAAAGTTGTTTAGAATTCAGAGCACATTTTTCCTCACTGAAATGTTAGTTAAGTATCCCCAGATCAGTCTGGAAATGCCTCCATAAGCCTTAATACAAGTACCATTTGGATTCATTATAGACTTTTAAAAGAAAGTAAGATCTGCATAATAGATTCATGGTTCCATATACGAGGCCTTTCTGTTCTACAATATACATGGAAAGGCTCATCTTAGTTGTTGATTGCTATAATCAGAGTTTTTAGAAGTTTATTTAACACCTAATTTTGCTGAATAATAGTAACATTAGCAGTACATACAGTCTAAGTTTGAGCTGACCTTTTTTTCTGACAGCGGAAAACTCATTAAGCAAGATACCGACCGTGGCATTCCATTATCTATGTGCTCAGTCACTCAGGCTGTAAAAGTTGAGAACTATCATTTGGTCAGCTCCAAGTCTCCTGGGTGGCCAGCTATGCTTCCCCTGGTCATTCCTTGGAGAGACCCTACATGATTAGGTCCCACCAGCATCCATAGCACTAATGGCCACTGAATTTCTCGTTGATTCTTGCCAATTGCATCATGTTTAGTTCAATTTACTGTTGAAGTTGGAGAGTTCTGACAGCTAACAGAGATGAGTTTTTACTAAAAGTGGTAGCGCAGGGTGAGATGTGGGCAGGAGTCAATGCTACGGAGGGGAGGGGAGACATGGTGAGTGCAAGGCTGGGAGAGATGAGATCAGAGTGGTAAAGGTGGTGAAGAAGTGAACTAATTTATCTGAAATATAGTGGGAAAGATAATGTGAAATACAACCAGAATGGTAGGTTGGGGCCAAAATTAATGTAAGATTTTACATACCACTTTGTTTCTATTTTATGCTACAGTTAATCTATAACTACTGGAAGTTTCAAAGCAGAAAATTGACATGGATTTTAAGGTGATTTCTTCAGCAGTTTGGAGGGCAGGCTAAAGAAAGAAGGGACTAGAGGTAAGGAGACCATTCAGGAGGCTGTTAGCAATAGTTTAAGGAAAAGCATTGAGAATCTGAACTAAGGTGCTGGCTGTCTGAGTGAAACAAAGGACACAGATATGAGAGATTGTTTGGTGATAGAATCAATAGGGCTTATCAGTGGATTGAATAGGCTTGAATCCAAATTTAAATCCTGTCTCCTCTTACCAGCTGTGTGACCTTGGGCAATTCATTTCTCCTTCCTGGGACTTATTTTCTTCTTCCAAAAAATAAGAACATCAGGACTATATAATTTCCAAGATCCCTTTCAATTCAGATTCTCATGATCTCCAAAAAACAGGTGCCCAATGAATGAAATTTCACCTTTAGAGGCAGCACTCTGCTCTGCACTCTTAAAATAGATTCTTGACAAGGGGTAACATTTTAGTCATCAACAGTTTAATATGAATTGTTTTGTCCAATTACTTTCATTTGGAGGAGCTGAGAAGGGAGGAAGACAGGGAAAGAAAAATACAGAAAGGGCTGGCAAGAGGTGCCCAAAACAAACTTCACCTACTGCATAATTTGCTAAAAGTCAGCCCTAGATGCATTTATTCTGTTTATACATTAAGAAGTGCCATTCCTTGGACATAATGAGATTTCTAAATTAGTTTTGCTTTTTAAGATTATTTTCAGAATTGCAGAGCCAGTGTATCATTTCTAAGCCACATAATGCCTGGATGTTTTATTAGCATCTCTTCAGAACACCTGCTGAATCATGGCAATGAAGCATCACCCTGTGAAGTTTGAAAAGACAGATTACTTTTATGACAGTCTTTTGAAAAAAAAGTCACAACTTTCAAAAGAGTGTTTTCATAATGTTGACATCTCTTTTCCTGATTACTCACCAAGAACCGTATGTTTCTCATTGAACAGGCCCTCCTTTTTCCATGACTGGGAGACTCGGACATGAAAATTCTCATTCCATGTGGGGGGAAAAACTTATAAAACAGAACTTATACTCCC
>CM053594.1:306416479-306432003 GCA_028646575.1 Pseudocheirus occidentalis
ACTGTTTCTATTAACTATCTCTTGTTCTCTGTACTTGTTTTCACTGACAATCCTCTTCCATGACTTTCTTCCTCTCTTTCTGAATAGTTTTTTTGTTTGTTTGTTTTTTGTCTCCATCATTTTCCCATTCTTGAAATGTGGAAATCTACTAAGGCTCTGCCCTCGGCCCTCTTCTTTCCTTTTTATTCTCTATCCCCTGGTATTCCTATTCATTTCTATACTTCAGCTATCACCTTTTTCTCAATGATTCCCACTTCTATAATTTGTAGTCCTTATAATTCCCTTAAACTAGAAACATACATTCTCAATTGTCTAAAAGACATTTTTACCTGTAAACAAACCAGAATCATGATTATTTCTCAAGACTCAAGTCCCCCATCTTCCCTTCTCCTGTTAATGGTGTAATCATCCTATTAGGCACCTAATTTCAAAACCCTTGGAATCATATTGTCTTTCTCTCTCATCTTCCACTTTCTAGTATCTTATCAGTTATACCTATTTCCATCCTACTTCAGGCCTATTTATTATTGCTTCTGTTCTTTACTCACAGAAAAGCAGGACACTAACTATAAACCTTATTGATTTGCATGGGTCCAGATTAGTGACTTGAGTTCCTGTTAGGAACTGAAAAGAATTATTTTACCCTAATCCAGAAAAGAAGACTGAAAAGTAGCCCAAGGGCAGATAGGTGGCACAATGGATAGAGTCCCAGGTCTGGAGTCAGGAAGACTCATCCTCCTGAGTTCAAATCTGACCTTAGGCACTTACTAGCTGTGCGACCCTGAGCAGGTCAGTTTCCTCATCTGTAAGATGAACTAGAGAAGGAAATGGAAAACTTCTCCTGCATCTCTGCCACAAAAATCTCAAATGGGGTCACGAAAAGTCGGACACAACTGAAATGACCCAACAACAAATGTGTTAGGCACTGTGCTAAGCACTGGGAGAACAAAAAGGGGCAAAAGACAATCTGTGTCTTCAAGGAGCTTACAACTTAATAGGGTAGACAACATGCAAATAAATGCGTGTATATATGTGTAGATATAGATATATATACATATATACACATATACATATATATGATTTTCATATATATGATTTTTACACATATATATATCAAGCTAGGTACAGGATAAATAAGAAATAACACAAGGAAGGCACTGGAATGAAAAGAAGTTGGGAACTACTTCCTGCAGAACATAGGATTTTAACTCAATTTAAGGAAGCCAGAGAGGTGAGTAGGTGGAGCCAAGGAAGGAACAGTGGAGCATTCCAGAGATGAGGGACAGCCAGAGAGAATGCTGGGAACTGAGAGATGGAGTGGAACATCCAGAAGGTCAGTGATAACTGGATCCAAGAATATGCATGAGGGAGTAATGTGTAAGCAGACTAGAAAGGTAGGAGAGGGCTAGGTTATGAAAGGTTTTGAATGCCAGACAGCATTTTTATTTGCACTTGGAAGCAATAGGAAGCCATTAGAATTTATTGAGTAGGGAAGTGGGAGAGTGAGATGACCAGACCTGCACTTTAGAAAAATTAGTTTTGCTGCTGAGTGAAGGATAGACTGGAGTGGGGAGAGACATGAGACAGGCAGACCACCAGGAGACTATTGCAATAATCCGAACATTAGATGATAAGGACCTACACCAGGGTGGTGGATAGAAAGGAGCATATTCAAAAGAGGTGAAATCAACAGGCCTTAGCAATAGCTTGGAAAGTAAGGAATCCTGAACATAGGATGCTAGTTAGTGGGGATGGGAAGGTCAAATGAATGTTTTTTTCAGGATAGGGGAGGCATGAGTAAATTTACTGTTCTTCAGTCCTTCAGTTACATCTTAATCTCCATGACTCCATGGTCCATATGGTCCATGGGGTTTCTTGGCAAAGATACTGAAAGTTAGCCAAGTGGATTAAGGCAAACAGAGGTTAAGTGACTTGCTCAAGATCACATGGCTAGTAAGTGATGTGACTGGAATTGAACTCAAATTGTCCTACTCCAGGTCCAGCGCTCTATGCACTGTACCATCTAGCTTCCCAAGCATTATTAGTAGGAAATGAGCCAGAAGAGATAACCAGACTTTTCAGAGTTACATTGCTCTAATACACAGAACTCTGACCTGATTCTCTTTCTCTACTTCCTAATAACATTCAGCTTTGTAGCAATGGCCTAGAATGTTGAACTGATTTATTTTTCCTTTTATAATCTTATAGCAAGCAGCCTCAGCTGGAAGTGAGACTGGTCAGCTCATCAGTAATATCTCCTTTCCTGTTCCTGAGATCAAACTGTAGGAATTTTTTCTAAGTCTCTTCAGTCCAGCAGAGTGCAAATATTGATTCCAAGTAATTTTACTTCCACATATTATCCCTGGCAACAAATTCGATTACATTATTTCCCCACCCAAAAAAAAGCAACAAATAAATAAATGCATGGATGAATGAATGGAAAGCAATATCTCATTATCTATTGAACAAATGGATTCTTGTATTTCAAAATTCCATGATATAGTTATATTTGCCTTTTCAGCTTTATTTTAATTTTTTTCTTTTCATATACTCTTCACTGTGGCTGAACTGAAGTACACACACACACACACACACACACACACACACACTATTCCTCACTTCTGTACATTTTCTGACATCATGCCTTGTACTTCAAATGTTTTAAATCCACCCCACTTCCATTCTATCTCTTCTTGTTGTAATCCTACCTGTCCTTCAAAGCCTACCTGGGATGCTACATCCTCCATGTAGCTTTTTCTAATCCTCCCAGATAAAAATAATCTTTCCCTCCTGGAACGAATCGATTAAAAAGCATTTATCAAGTGCCAGGCATTATACTAAGCACTGGGTTCAGTATTTTCTTTGCACCTATTCTATATGTCTATCGTTTCACGTTTATATTACATGTGTGTGTACATAGTTGTCTTATTTACTCACGTATATTGCCATGTCTTTGACAGCGTGAATATCATCTTATTTCCCTTGGATTTTTCCATAGACTCTAGCACATATACTAGGTACTTAATAAGTGTTTAATGGACTTGCTTTACTATGTCGTGGACATGTATGAGAAATCATGAACTTTTTTTTAAGGGCAGTACTATTCTTGTTACAATTTTCTTTAACTTCATAACATTATTATTTTTAAGTACGAAAGTTACTTTAAAGCCTTGTGCTTACACTTCCGCACTTCAACAGCTTATTGAATTCCTTAGGCCATGAGGAAGACAAAAGATATAAAATATTAAAAGTGAATAAGCTGGCAGTATTTACAAGACCAAACACACTTCAGCACTTCTTATTCTCCTGGTTGTCTTAAGTCATGATAAAAACACCCTTCGGTGGAGTTACATTTCAATCTTGTACCCAAGTAGGACTTCTGACAATAAGTATCGCTTGTATTTGCTTTTACATTGCACTGACTAACAAGTTTGTAAATAAAATTTGTGATAAGCTTAGGCCACTCAAGTCCTTAAATAATAAGTGTCTTCAAACTGGTTTCACACAGATGTTAAGCTTCTACAACCAAGGCTTTTGAACAAGCAAACACTGATACATCAGACATAGGTTTAGATTTCTAACTTTCTCTGAGAAGAACTTGTTTTTGTTATTGAAATCATTAATATTAATAAGTGATCTCTGTGGAGCATTTAAGATTTGTGGAAGTTCATCAAAGCTCTCATTTTGTTCTCGTGATGATTTTTTTTGATGTACGTGACAAAAGTATTTCTTTTCTTGCTTAGATCTGTGATTTAATTGGTAAATGGAACTCCCTATGAGGAAATTCACCCAATTCTGTTCTATATTTTTTCTACAATACGTAGCCTTAATTTCCTAGGAAATGGATAGTTTAAGGTTTGATTAGGGTCATACATATGATAGAAGCTGAGTCCTCCTGATTTGAAACTAGATCTTCCATATCAAACTGCCACTCAGTCCTAGTGTTATTGTCCCCTTCTACAGATTAAGAATCTGAGAGAACTAAAGTGACTTGCACAAGTTTCAAAACTAACAAATAGCAGAGGAATTCAAATACCAATCATTAATTTAGACTATATAACCTTCTGTCTAAAACAGCACTCTTTCTCCTTGACTGTTGTCAGACATGTGAGAGACGCTTTGGACGAAAACAAAGTATACAAAGACATTTTCTTAGATTATATAATTTGAAGATAACAATAACTAACGTTTCTATGCTGCCTGTTATGTGTGAGGCACTGAGCTATGTGCTTTTACAATATTATTTCACTTCATCCTCACAACAGCCCTGAACGGTAGGTGAAAAAATGAATCATCTTCATAGCTAATATTTATGTAGGATCCAAAATGTGCTAGGCATTATCTATACTAAGTGCTTTACAAAATATCATCAAGAGTAAAAAACAAGCCTGCAAAGTAGGTACGATTATTATTATTGTTTTACAGATAAAGAAACTAAGATAAAGAGAGGTAAAACTACTTGACCAGTGTCACACAGCTCATAAGGCCAGATTTGAACTCAAGTCTTCCTCACTCCAGGCACAGCACTCTATCCACTGAACCCCCTACTTACATTATGAATAACCCTAAATCAGTGATACAAGAGAGACAAAGTTTTTAATCCAATGTCTATTTGAGGCAATTCATGTAAACAGGCTTATTCCTTACCATCTTTTTGTTTTGTTTTGTTTTGTTTTGTACTTTGTTCAGGCACAAGGATTCCTACGTACATTTTCAAGGGATTCTCACGATCAAATTGTTTTTAAAACTGGACATCATATTTTCATAGTTTCATATTTATACTTTTCTATGTAACTATATACCAGGAAAGAAAGAAGTATTCATTTCTACTTTTCTTTCTATTGATAGCGATTAATTATCATGGGGGTAAGATGGGAGAATTACATGGCCATAAAAAAAAAAAAGCACTAGAACAATGTAAACTTTGGTCAGAGATTAGCACTCAAGTAACTTTGAGCTCAATTAATGGAATATTTCCCACTTCCTGAAGACCATGTTTTAAAAAAATGAGGTAGGATGAGTCTGATTCTTACACAAATAAACACACACACATTTACTGTACCTATGATTTCATTAATATAGGCAACTTAGGGAATTCCAGGTTAGGAAATCCCTCTGAAACTTAAAGTTTTAGTGCTTGGGACATTAAGAGGTTAAATGACTAGCCCAAGGTCACAAAGCCTACATAGTTCAGTGGCAGGATTCTAGCAATAAATGCTGATTTTTTTTTATTTTTATTTTTTTGAAATTTACAGTTTGGCCCTACCTTTGACTTTTTGTTGGCACATTCAGCAAGTTAATTTGCTCACATAAGTTTGTTGTCTACCCCAAAAGGTTTTCCTAAAGCCAAAGTACATAATTTATTTTGCCACACTTTTTCTGAGAAAAAGTCAACACGTACCAGTGTTTATACAAAGTTGCTGGAAGGAAAGATAAATTTCTGTCTGGGAAAGAGAAGGTGTGATCTAAGTTGGGAAGAGGATAAGTGTAAACCAAAAAGTCAGGCTGTGTTGATACCAGGATATTTGCAGAACACCAAAATCCAAGAGACTGACAAATAGGGCTAAGACATAAGTGTAACTGATTCTCTGAGCACAGATTCAAAGCCAGATGTCTGTTCCAGACTGAGAAGTAGACAATAGGGAGGGCCAAGAAGCTGCTTTATTTGACTCAACCTTTCTCTCCCAAACATTGGTCCTTTTAGGACAACAGTTGCTATTAGCTGTTTCTCCTCCGAGGTAAAACTTTAGAGCTGTCCATTACCCAAATGATAAATGATCAAAAGAAAAACATTTTTCATATGAAGTAATCAAAGCTCTCTATAGCCACATGGAAAAATATTCTAATTCACTATTGATTGGAAAAACGCAGATTAAAACAGTTCTGAGGTACTACCTATTAGACTGGATAATAGGACAGAAAAGTAGATTGATAAATGTTGGAGGGATTGTGGGGAAGACAAGACATTAATGTACTCTTGGTGGAGTTGTGAGCTGATCCAACCATTCTGTAGAAGAGTTTGGAACTATGTTCAAAGGACTATAAAAGCAGGCATACCCTTGGACCTGGTAATACCACTATGAGGTCTATATCCCAAAAGAGATAAAAAAATGAAAAGGACCTATATGTACAAAAATATTTATAGCCGCTCTTTTCTGGGTTCAAAGAATTAGAAATTGAGGGGATGCCCACGAATTGGGGAATGGCTGAACAAGTTGTGGTATATGATTATGACAGAATACTATTGTACTATAAGAAATGATAAGCAAGATACTCTGCTGGAAAAACTTACATGGGCTAATGCAACGTGAAAGGTACTGTGTACAAGGAAACAGCAATATTGTAAGATGATCAGCTATGAATGACTTAGCTATTCTCAGCAATACAACAATCCAAGACAGCTCTGAAGGACTAATGATGAAATCCTCAGAGAAAAAACTGATGGTATCAGAATACAGATTGAAGTATACTTCTTTTTTAATTTTATTTTTCTTGAATTTTTTTGTCTAGCAACATGATCAGACCTGACTTTTAGAGTAGGAAAAAAAATTAGTGGCAACTGAATGAAGGCTGGATTAAAGTTCAGAGACACTTGAGGCAAGGAGAGCAAATAGGAGGCCATGGTAATAGTTCAGGCAAGAAGTCATGAAGTGGCCAGGAACTAGTTAAGTAGAAATCTCATGGAATCGAGATAGGAGTCAAGAAACTGGCCAGGAAACAGTTAAGTCATACTTTGTGAAATTAGAAATCCAAGGGAAAAAAGCCTTATGAACTCAAGATGAACTCAAGCTAGAAGTCAGTGAAATGGCATATGTGCCAGTTGAGGTGTGGGAATCGATCTAGGTAATTTGTCTTACAGGCCCAGGTCATCATGCCCCATGGTCCTCCTTCTATCCATCAACTCCTGCCTCACAAACTCCCCCCATGCTTTGGTAATAGATTGCTTCTACCTGAATAATAGTTTAGTGGCAAATTATGTTAGTTAGCAAAACAATTAATGTGGATTATATATAACATCCTGCATTTCTGTGCTATTTGCTGATTCCTTCAGATTGGCACAAGGACAGTCTCCAGCTGGCTAATTAAAGCTCCTTAAAAAACTTTTTATTTGGACTCTGTGGTCACTCTGTTAAAACTTGCCATTTTAGTCATAAGGACCTCAACTAGAATGGGATTGTAAGGCTGGAGAGAAGGGAACACACAAGACAAATGTCATGGAAATTGAAACAAGATTTGGCAACTGATTAAATTATGTGGGGAGAGAATGAGGGGTAGATGACCCTAACCTTTGTGACTAGGAGGGTGGTAGTGACTTCTGCCGTGATTAAGGTGTAACACCCATGCAATACCCATAGCAGCTGCTATTGATGAGGTGCAGGCTCTGGGAACACCCTTAAGTTGTTCTTGAATCTTTGAGGTACAGGCTCTGGGAAACCCCTTGAACTCTGACTGAATCCTGACACTTGATGAGGCATTTGCAGAGGCCATAAGTTTTTCATTGTGGCTCTGCCCAGAACTCTGTTACTAGCCTAGCCCTCCAGTGTCCATCTACTTCTCTACACCTCAGTTATCTCATCTGTAAAATGCAGGGTCAGACTATATGACTTCAAAAGTCTCTTCTAGTTCTGAGCTCAGAAATAGATTATACATGCAATGAGACTGGCAATACTTGAAGTTAGCATTCAGGAGTCCTACACATAGTTGTTTTACCTTGGTCACCCTGCAGAAAGAATATACAGAGAGTCAGGACATAGGAGACAATAATGTGGTTTATGTGAGGTTGGGCTCCTTAAGGTTGAATGTGTTTTTGCCTCTGTAATGAACTATTTTCTCTACATCTGAATATATGAAGAGAAAAAAGGATAAGAACCAATTCTTCAGGTAATCAATGAGTCTTCTGTCTCTGGTATTTAATGCAAAACCTTGGGTTCATTCAAACAGATCAATAAAAGCTATTCTCAAGGCATAAAATGTGGACTTGAAGCCAAGGAAATACTATATGTCTTTGATAGAAGCAGAGGTCCCCAACTGTTATGTAGCCAGCATTTTTCAGGGATCCACACGGATTCCTTACTGCCAAATTATTTTTTGCCCTCAGACTTTATTACTTCCATCTCAAATTTACATTCTTCAGCTTTGGCCTATATCCATTGACTAATGTAAGTTCTAGGGAATGGTTCAGATTCATCAGGCATACTGGACAGAAGGCCGGAAGTATATAAAACATCACCAAAATAAACCATCACACTCTAGTCCAGCAATTCTTAAAATACAAAATTCATGAGTCTTTGAAAATCTGAAAGGCTGTTTTCAGGTCAGAAGGCATAACCTATATAGAGTCTGTGCCATCTATACCATAGAGTCCGGAAGGGACAGTTATCTGTTCCTTTGTAACTGGACAATGGTGTATATACAGTTTGCTGTCACCATCCCTTGCCAACTGAGCCATTGCATCAGGGGTCAATGGTTAATGTCACCACGGCCTATCAGTGATAGATTCATGCTCTATAGCAATGGTTCTCAACCTGTGGGTTGTAACCCCTTTGGGGGTCAAATGACCCTTGTCAAATGATCAAGGAGACACCGCTCCTTTATCCATCACCAGGCGGGTCTGCCCACATGCAGAAACGCCCACATACGAGTATTAAAGGGTCGTGGCATCAGGAAGGTTAAGAACCACTGCTCTATAGTCCTGTCAGACTTAGCTCCCTACTTTTCTTTTTAACAAATGTAACCTGCACACTAGGGGGGGGAACAAACCAGGTGGAATAAAACTCTTTTTTTCTAGATGTCTTCTAAGAATTACTTTAGGGCTGCCATCTTCACCCTAGGAAATTCATTTAGCCAGGAGAGAAGCTTCTGAAACCACAGTTATGGTACAATCAGACAATTGTGAGGGAAACTTCTAGTTCTTCAGCTATGATCAATAATGTCCTGACAAATATCATGCTGGGGAAAGAGCTCTTATTTGGGGTGCATCTGAGGAGTGGGGCTTGAGACAGCATACAATACTTTTAGTTGATGCTATAAGCTTTGATGGGAACAGAAAGGGACTTTCCCTGAATCTTACAGAATGGTTGGATCATGTTACTACCGGCAAATAAGAGGAAAGGGAATTAGGAAGGGCTTCATGTAAATTGTGATTACCTGTGCATTGAAGGAAGAGAGGGACTTTTCACACTTCTACAAAGATAAAACAAACACAATACCCTACAAACTTCACTGTACTTCCCATTATTCAATTGTTACCCAGTGTTTAAAATGAGACAATTAGAATCTGCAGCAAGTTAGACCATGACCATTGTGGGGGCCTCAGCATATAGACATTAACAGAAGCTCAGTAGTCTGGCCAGTCTTCAAGGTTCATTTATTTTAAATGACTACAGGAAAGCTCTCTGAAAATGGACCTACCTTGGGGAGGCTAGGTGGCACAGTGAATAGAGCACTGACCCAGGAGTCAGGAGGACCTGAGTTCAAATCCAGCCTCAGACACTCAACAATTACTAGCCATGTGATCTTGGGCAAGTCACAACCCCAATTGCCCCTCCAAAAAAAAAAAAGAAAGAAAGAAAGTGGATCTACCAAAACAAGTGTATTATTCCAAGCCAAGTGTTGTTTCAAGGTCTGAGAGGAACTGCTCTATTCTTTCAAGTCATCCTTCACCTGGACTGAAAAATCTCCGGTTTAGCCATCTCATAGTATAATGGAAAAAGTCTTAGATTTGGAGTCAGAGGACCAGAGTTCAACCCATCTCCATACTATATAGTAACTGCCTGTATGACTCTGGACAATTCATTTAACTCATTTCTGGAATCAGTTCCTTTATTTGTAAAATAAAAGTTGTACTAGATTGCTTTTGCGATCCCTTCCATCTATAAATCTTTAGACCTGCACTCTTCAATAGAATGGTGGAAAGACAGTTGGTCTCAAAGCCAAGGAGACTTTGGTTTAAGGCCTTTCTTGTATACATACTGGTTATGGGACTCTACATAACCTCAAATCCAGCCATAGACACTTACTAATTGTGTGATCCTGGGCAAGTCACTTAACTTTGTTTGCCTCATATTTAAAATAAGCTGGAAAAGGAAATGGCAAACCATTCCAGGATCTCTGACAAGAAAATCCTAAATGGGGTCACAAAAAGTCAGATACAAATGAAAGGACAGAAAAACAATACCTATTTAGAACTATAAATTACAGAGAAAGTGCTGACCTTCACAGGGTAGTAACCTGTATCGATGATACTCCAGGGCTAGCCCTCATGCCTATAATTCCAGCTTAATTGGCAGAAGAGCCTGGCAAGAGCTAGCAATCTTCTTAAATGTCTGAAGAAATCCCTGTCCATTTTCTAATAAGGGATATTTTTTGGTGAGGTAGAAAGTGAACCTATAAGTAGCCTGCCCTATTAGATAAGAAGTCCATTTGGTCTAGTCTGTGAAGATCCACAAACAATTTGCATTTTTGCAGAAATTCTGGCAAGTAATCTGTCTATCTGGCAAAATAATCTTGGGGGTTCCAGGTGCAATCTGGAATAAGAGTTGCTGACTCTAAGAACTGCCTTCAGACAGAACTGCAAATTCACCTTGCTGGGTCTTCTGAGGTCTGGAGCAACTATTGACTCAGCTCTGCACCTGGACCACCTCCTACAGGGTTTACTGTACAGAAATGATTCTGCCATTGTCAGATAAATACTGTCTTTGAAGAATTCTGGCAACACTGTTTTATTCTGGCCAAGACAGAGATGACATGAGGACATGAGGAGCCAAATTTCAGGGTGGGGAAAGGGCCATCCCCACCTGCATAAGAAAAGGCTGACTCCTATTGGGAAGGAAAAAAAAATTTTTTTTAAACCAAACAAACAGAAAATTGAGCCTGAACTGCTGTCAAGGGGACTATGAGAGCCAAAATCTAAAGGACCAAAAAACTGGAAAGGCTGGTGAAAAAAGCATAGATTCTGGTTAGACCCTTCTCTCTAAACTTACATTCCATCCGCTCTGTATATATCTTATATTTATCTGTTTATTTACATATTGTCTCTCCCCTCTCCCATTAGAATGTAAGCTCCTTGAGGGCCATAAATAACACAGCACAGTTCCTGACATGACAAACACTTAGTCAATGTTTGTTAATAGATTGCCTAAAATTTTTAATAAATCCAAAAAAAATTACAGAGAATGCCAGGGAGCTTACTTTTTATTTGGTTCAACCTTGAACACTGATGTATCTATTATGTTCAGAACTAATAGTCGTCCCTTGCTTTCTGCTGACATTGACCACACGCAGTCATGGTTAGAAGCAGAGATTACCACACACCCTCCTAATTCTTTGAGTGTATAAGAAAGACAATTAGCTTATATGCTTCTGTCATAAATTCCAACTTACATATAAGAATGATAATGATAAAAAATAATGCTAGTATAAATAACAAAATTAACATTAATATAGCTCTCGAAATCTTGCAAAGTACTTTCTTATAACAACCTAGTGAAGTATCATTCCCTTCATTTTACAACTATGGAAGTTAAAGATCTGAAAAGTCAAATGACTTGATTATTATTATACATACAGCTACTAAGTGCCTTAAGCCTTATTTGAACTCAAATCTCTCAGACCTGACAACTTATTCCATGTCTCTACTCATAAAAAAAGAAAAAGAAAAGAAAAGAAAAAAGAAAGTTTAAAAATATTATATTCAAATTGAAAAGAACTATTCAGCCTTGGAAATTTTGTATAAATTACAAAATAAGCACAGTTAATATGTAGATATACATTTTTGTGTATGTATTATTTGGTATGTTTGTTACTATTTACTGATTATTTGGTTTGTTAAATAATTTAAGGTAAGGTTAGTGGAATTTTTGGAACTATTAAATAGATAGGGACTTATTCTTTAAAAGGAAATAATTTGCTGGGATTTCTTACTTCTTTTAAATTTCATTTTAGACTCAAACACCAGAACACAAATACAGACTAAAGAACAGAAACAAAAACATATCATAAACTTAAATATTAGAAATTAAATGCAAAATTAGAAAGGGCAAAAAAGTGTGTTGTGTGCATAGCATAACAAAAGAGAGGATTCAAAATGTGTAACAATAAGATTTCATTTCAAGAAAGCCTATATGATAAATAATACACATTTTGTTGAGATTGTCCATCTTTTCATTGCTTCCTAGTAAGTTTTCTTTTGTTCTCTGCTGTGCGCTTTTTTTACTTTGTTTTTTTCCTTCCCCTCAACCCCCCAAGAAGGCTACAATGAAGTTTAGATATGTTTCTCTATAGTTTTAAATATGATTACACATATACATACATACATACATACATACATATGTAGACATGTACTTTCCCAAACATATTCTACTCCTGATCTTTGTTTTTATATTTGGGCATATCTCTTGTTTCCTATCCGTCCTGCCTCCTCTGCTTTTCTTCAACCCACTACCTTGCCCTCCTGCTACTTGCCAAATGCCCTCCAAGGATCCCTCCCCTATCCTCCCATTCCCATAAATCTAAACATCCTTCTATACCCCCTCTTTTACCTATTCCCTAGTTCTCCCTTCTAAAAATCCTTCCTTTGTCCTCTCACCCCTCCATATGCCCCTACCATTTTATTTCTTCTGAATTTAGAAGACTTTTATACTCTTCTAAAAATATACGTATTATTCTCTCTTAAACTCATTCCTGATGAAAATAGGTTACCAGAGGGGCGGCTAGGTGGTGCAGTGAATAGAGCACCGGCCCTGGAGTCAGGAGTACCTGAGTTCAAATCCGGCCTCAGACAGGTAACACACACACACACAAAAACTAGCCGTGTGACCTTCGGCAAGTCACTTAACCTCAACTGCCCTCCAAAAAGCAAAAAAAAAAAAACTAGAAAAAAAAAAAAGAAAATAGGTTACCAGAACTACTGGCCCTCCTCCCCCATATAATTCCTCTGTATTAATTCTTCTTCTTGTACCTTATTTGTATAAAATAATTACTCTTTTTAGCTGTTCCTAAATAGTTTTGCTTTTTAAATTCATATCATATTCAGGTTTACCCCAATCTTTCTTATGAGCTGCCTAATTATGAATAAGAATCTTAGACATACATTTTACATTAAATATAGACATAGATACAGACGTAGACAGATATAGATAGATAGCAAACAATCTGTCTTTATAAATCCCCTTATAATCAGTCTTTGGTATGTGCCTTATATTTTATTTCTCTTGCTTCTTATATGTCAAATCTTCTATCAAGCTTAGGATTTTTTTTAACAAAGTCTTGAAAGTCTGAGAGTTTATCAGATGTCCATTTTTTCCATTCAAGAAGATACTTAACTTTGCAGGGTATCATGTTTTCAGTTGGAGCCCCAGTTCTTTTTCTCTTTGCTATATTACGTTCCAAGACCTGTGGTCCTACTGTGATCTCTACTACTAGGCCTTCTGGAATCTAATTTCGGCACCACCATATTTATATTGTTTTAATCTTGCTGCTTTTAATATTTTATCCTTGAGCTAGAGGTTTCATAATTTAGCTATGATGTCCCCATGCGTTTTCCTCATAGGATCTCTTTTAAGTGGCAATCGATGGATTTTTTTTCCATTTTATTGTATCAAGATTCTTTTTATCATAACTTTCAATTAGTTTGATTACTTTTATATTTTCTCTTCTTATAAGATGTTTCACTTTCTCTTCTATTTTTTTCATTATTCATATTTTGGTTAATTATTTCTTGATCTCTTATAATTTTATTGGCTTCACTTTGCCCAAACCTAATTTCAAGGTGTCATTTTCTTCCTTAACATTCTGAATCTCCTTTTCTAGTTGTTTGGCTTTCCTTACATAGCCTGTTTGTTTTTCTTGGATTGTTCTTATTTTTTTGTTTGTTTTTTCTCCATCTCTGTCATTTGATTTTTAAAGTCTTTTTTTTAAATGATCTTCTAAGAATTCTTTTTGTGCAGGTGAACATTTGACATTAGTCTTTGGAGATTTCTGTACTTCAGTATCCTCCTCTGAAGATGAACCCTGGTCATCTCTATCCCAATAATAGCTTTCAATGTTTGAATTCTTTCTCCTTTGCCCGTGCATTTTTTTTTGGTGGTAATGGATTAATTTCTGTAATCATCTCTAAACCTGGGATATGAGGGGCTGTGCCTCTTGTACCAGACCTTCAGTTCTCCCCTCTAGCCTAAAAGCAAAGGCAACCCTCCAAACTCCTGTAAGTGCCCACAGTCAGGGGCTTTCCCCCAATTGTTTCCGCACTCACCAGGCATGTGCTGGTTCCTTCTCGCCCCCATTGCTCTTCACAGCACAGCTGGGTCTGGCATTTCTTGTCAGCAGAGGTTCCTTCAATCTTCCTGAACTCAAACGCCCAACTCTCCTCACTATCTTGGGGAAGTCCCTGTGGTTGGGGCCAAGGAAGCCTCTCAAACCAACTAACCCCAGGGGCTTGCTACTTGCTGTTAAACCAGACCCTAGCCTAGAGGTATTTACTTTTCACTGGGACCAAGCCTTATCCTGGGATTTTTCTTTTTTTGTTTTTGTTTTTGTTTTTGTTTTGTTTTTTAATTTTAATTTATTTTCTTGATTACATCATTCATTTCCAGTTTTGAGTTACAAATTTTCTCCCCTTCTTTCCCCTACCCCCAAGCCCAAAACAGTGATCCCACCATAAAGCCCCTCCCACATTCTGTTCCCTTTTATGTCCTCCTCCAATGCCCCTCTAACTTTCTAGTAGGGCAGGGAGGGTCTCCCTACCCCAGTCCCTGTATGTCTTATTTCCCAGTTGCATTTTATTGTATAGCTTTAAATTCTAGACTCTTGCAATTCCTCCCTTGTCACCCACTGCCATTGGAAGGAGCAGCAATTCAATACAGACTGTACATGTGTAATTATGAAGGACATCTCCATGGTAGGCATATTGTGAGAGGCTGATTGTATGTCCCTCCTTCCTATCCTGCACCACCCCCCCTTGTTATGTGCTCTACCCTGTTCCTGTCCCTTTACTGAGTTGTGTGCTTCCCACAACCCTCCCCCGCCCTTCCCTCCATCACCCCACCTCTCATTCCCATCCCCCCTACTCCCCTGCATGGCAAGATACTCAGTTTAGAGTTTATGTCATTCCTTCTATAAGCCAAATTTAATGAGAGTTAATGAAAGTAAAGTTGTAACAGTTATCCCTTGCCTCGTTTATATGGGATGATTAACCCCATTTTGTCTCTCCCTGTCTCCTCTCATTCAAGGCACCTCCCACTTCAAAATTTCACCTTTTGAAGTATCATCTCTTCCTAATCCATTGATCCTGAACCGTCTATGTATACCCATATATACCCATGCTCAGATATGTATTCCTATGCATATATACCCTCCTTATAGACATATGAGTAGGTATACATAGATATACATTTGTATTCCCTTCATCTATCCTCATACTAAGAAAAGTTTCATAAGTCACTATTATTCTTTTTCCATATTGGCATGTAAATAGTTCAACTTTGATAAGTTCCTTATGATTTCTTTCTAATGTTTACCTTCTTATG
>CM053594.1:306432503-306457484 GCA_028646575.1 Pseudocheirus occidentalis
GATAGCTTGGCATAGACTTGCTCTGTGTGAGAGCACCTTAGAATGCCCCAGTACACAGACTTGCTCTTTTAGGTAAATACAGATACCCAGAGGCATAACATAAAAAGCTTATGGTATTTTTTTGTCTCATTTTTGTTTGAAGAGACTTTTAGTTTTATCGTTTTTCCCTAAAAATGTTGTTTTTAAAAAAACTTGCCAGTTTTTGAGATTCCTATATTCTCCAGAGCATTCTAATCATGTAAAATGGCTCTTAATGCAAAGGCATCAAGCAACAAGAATTAAGGTGTCTACTATTTACACCGTGCCTCTAAGGATACAAGTACAGAGAATGAAACAATCGTGAATCAAATAGGCTCCCAGTTTACCATATATAAAGTCACTGATGGCAAGCACCTGAATGTGGGGAATTGGGAATCAGAAGAAAATTGGGTTTGACCTCTGTTGCTTACTGATGCTCGAGTCCTCAAAATACCAACACACCAGGTCCTGCCTAAATAAATTCAACTCGAGCCTTCTCTCAGCAAAATGGATTGATTCTTTTCCATAATGGGTATGTTATGGAGCTTAAGCACGTGTAAAGCTTGTGTTGATAAGCAGGCCAGGTTGAATCTCCTCTAGATTGAATCTGAGCACCCTCTTGGAGGCAAGATGGATCTTATATACAGAAAAACTGAGGGAAGGATCTTGGGTCTAGAGGAGGGGTTTGGGGAGAGGGTATTGAGGAAGAGACTAAGGAGGCATTCTCCAGGAATGGGACTAAAGGTGGGAAATAGCTGAGGCTACGTGGAGATGACAATGGAGGGCTTGGCTAGTTTAAGGATAACAGATTTGAGTATAGATATTTTGATAGGATCTATGGGGAGAAGTAACTGGACAATGGAGGACTCTGCTAAGTTAAGAGTAACAGATTTGGGCCTAGCAATAATGAAATTCTTACAGCCTCAGGCAAATGCCTCATTAAGTGGGAAGATTCAGAGTTCAAGGGGTTCCCCAGAGCCTGTACTCCATCAGTATTACCATGAGCAATTCATTTGACTTCTCTGAAAAACAATTTCCTCAGCTATAAAACAAGGGTAATAATACCTATAACATTTACTTCACAAGGTTGTTTAGAAGATCAAACAGGATGGATTTAAACCACTTCTTTCTGTCTTCTCAGTATCTACAATACTCTTTTGGACATAATGAATGTGCTATTTATATCTATCAACAATTTAAAGTGTCTACATGCTCTTTTAACAAGTATAAAAGTCAATCATGTATGTATATTTTCTATGGTAGTTCTATTTATGGTAGGAAATTGGAATAACACTTGCATGACCTACAGATGGGGTTATTGTAAAGTATCTTTTTACATTTAACCTCAAAGTGTTAAATGTAAGATACTGATATATTAGGAAAGAGCTATGTTGGATGGGCAATATATACTGGTGGGGTGCATTCGTGTTAAATATGCGGGTCACTGATACGAAAGAGGTTTGAGGTGCTTCTTGACAATACCTCACCTGGTTCTGATGAAATAAGATTAAGATAAAACAATATTGGCTATGAAAAATATAGGTAGAGGAAACACATATACCCCAATGCCCAGGATCCCAACAAGAGAAGGGATCTGGGATCACAGAGACTTGGATATGGTTCTGCCCTCAAAACACAAAACAAGAAATAAACCTGTCTCATGTCCAAGATCTCCTTAAATTTTTATTATAGGGGTCTTCCCAGAACAAAAAAAGTAGTCAGTGTAAAATAATGGATATTACTGCTGTTTATTTCCTCTACCACAGAAAACAGTGGTTGATTAGAAAGTCACAGGGGCACAATAACAAACAGAAACAACAGAAAACACTCAACTAGTCTGTTTTAATCATTATAAAGAAGATCAAGACCATCTTAAGGACTTTCTCAAGAGGTCCTGATTCAGTGTCCCAAGGGGGCCTTTAATTTCAGGATTCTTCTAGTGGTGGTACTTCTCAGAGATGCAGTGCCATTGAGAGAAGAGGAGATATGAGATTTAAAGGGAAAATTAGGACCTGATACTTAATTGGACAGTGAATGGTGAGGAAATTGAAAAACAATTTAAGCAATAACATCATTAAGAGTACCGAAATCTTGGATCAGTCCAGAGAATTAGTGATGAAGTATAGCACCCACCAACTCTGAGGTGATGGACTCAAGATAGAGAAGATGTACCTTTTCAGACAGAACCAATTTTCTTTAACTGTGCATATTTTTATGAGTGATCTGTCTTCTCTCTCAGTGAGAGTTTGTTGAGAGAATGAGAGGGGAATGGGGATAGGGTAACCAAAAACAAGAAGGGGAAAAAAAGAGGGATCTTAGAAGAATTTTCTTTTTCAAATATAAAGACAGAAAAGCATAGACAATCAAGTCAATAAAATAAATAAATACCTCAGGCCTTATATTTTTCAATCTTCTAGGTAAAGTGTAGACTCTGGGATCCCCACTTTGAGATCCTTGAATCTTTGAAATACAGGTTCTGGGAAGACAGTTGTGGCTCTGCCCAAGTCTTTAGCCCTCCTTTGTTCACCCTTCAACTGGCATGGCCCACCATTGTCTATGGTCTCCAAGTAGCCTCCAGCAAACTTCCCACCCTTAACCACTCATTACTGGAGCCTCATCCAGACTCTGGACCACCCCTAGATTCCTCCCACAACCTTTCTGTAAGAGTCTGCCCCATTATCTTTCAATGAACTTTACTTTTTCCTTGGCTGAGAAGACTTGAGTGGAATTCTTTCCGCAGGACCCGGCATGTTGGTATTTTGGTGTCTCAAGCAGCCCTAACCCTCTTTGGGCACCCTCTTCATTCTCCTCCCCAAGACAGAGTGAAATCTGATATAGGCTTTACATATACATTCGTATTAAACATATTTTCACATTAGTCATGTTGTGAAGAAGAATTAGAAGCAATAGGATGAACTTCAAGAAAGAAGAAACAAAAGGCAAATAGTATGCTTCTATCTATATTCAGACTCCACAGTTCTTTCTCTGGATGTGGACAGCATTTTCCATCATGAGTCTTTTGGAATTGTCTTTGATCCTTGCATTGCTGAGAAGGGCTAAGTCTATCAAAGTCATTGCATAATGTGGCTTACTGTGTACAATATTCTGATTTGGTTCAATTCACTCACCATTAGTTCATATGTCTTTCCAAGTTTTTCTGAAGTTTGCCTGCTCATCATTTCTTATAGCACAGTAGTACTTCATTACATTCATACACCACAACTTGTTCAACCATTCTCCAATTAATGGGCCTAGACCTAGGGTGTGGGCATAAGTTGACTTTGAAGTGATGATGAAAAAAAATCTAAGTGGTGAAAAAGGATTGTACTGGGAAAAGAGGAAAGGAGGAGGCAGAAAAGGGTAAATTACATCACATCAAGAGGCACAAGGACTTATTCCAGTACTGAGATGGAGTATTGTTTGAACCTTACTCTCATCAGATTTGGCTCAAAGAGGGAATAACATACTCAGGTACAGAAATCTAATTTACCCTACAGGGAAGTAGGAGGAGAAAGGGGAAAGAAAAGGGAGTGGTGACAGAAGGGAGGGCAGATTGAAGGAGGTGGTAATCAAAAACAAATCTCTAGTGAGAGGAAAAGGGAGAAAGACAGAGAACAATCATAACATGAATGTAAATGGAATGAAATCTCTCATAAAACAGAAGGGAATAGCAGAGTGGATTAAAAACCACAATCTTATAATATGTTAATTTACAAGAAACACATTTGAAGCAGAGAGAATCACACAGAGTAAAGGTAAAAGACTGGAGTAGAATATGTTATGCTTCAGCTGAAGTAAAAAAAAAAAGAAGCAGGGGTAACAATCCTGATCTAAGACAAAGCAAAAATAGATCGAAGTAAAAGACATAAGGAAGGAAATTACATCCTGCTAAAAGGCACTATAGACAATGAAGTCATCTCATTACTAAACATATATGTACCAAATGGTATAGCAACCAAATTCTTCCAGAAGTTAAAGGAATTACAGGAAGAAATAGACAACAAAACTATACTAGTGGAGGACCTTAACGTCCCCCTCTCAGAACTATATAAATCTAAAATTAAACAAGAAAGAAGTTAAGGAGGTGAATAGAATTTTAGAAAAGTTAGATATGGAAGACCTCTGGAGAAAACTGAATGGAGATAGAAAGGAATATACTTTTTCCCCGAACAGGGCACCTACACAAAAATTGGCCATGTATTAGGGCATAAGGACCTCACAATCCAATGCACAAAGGCAGAAATTTAAATGTATCCTTTTCAGGTCATGACACAATAAAACTTCATATAGTACTTACTATGTGATAGGAACTGAATTAAGTGCTGTGCAAATATTATTTCATCAGATCCTCACAACCCTAGTGATGAGGTATAGGCTCTGGGACTCCACCTCCCCCCCTTTTTGAGCTCTCCTTGATTCTTTGAGGTACAGGCTCTGGGAAAGTAAACCTTCCCAGGGAAGACATTTGCCTGAGGTCATGAGCCTTAAGTTGTGTCTCTGCCCAAGTCTTTAGCCCCCTTTTGTTCCATCTGCTTCCCACCCTTGAGCCTATCAAAATATTAATCTACTCTTGCATTGACCTCATTAACTCCACCTGAAGACCCTCCCCAAACTTATTACTGGAGTCTGAACTCATTGGCTCCTCCTCGGAACCATCCCTAAATTCCTCTGTATATAAGACCCCATCTTCCCTCCATCTGTGTGAGAGCACCATGGAATAGCTTGGTACAGACTTGCTCTGTGTGAGAGCGACATAGAGTTTTCTAGCACAGACTTGCTCTGTATCCAATATAAAAGAACTTTAAATAAACTTTACTTTTTTTCCTTGGCTGAGAAGACTTGAGTGGAGTTCTTTCAGCTGGACCCAGCATGTTGGTATTTTGGGGTCTCAGGCAGCCCTAACCGTCTTTGGGCTCCTCACTAGGAGATAGATGGCATTATTATACCCATTTTACAGATGAGAAAATTAAGGCAAATAGAGGTTAAGTGACTTGCCCTAGACCACATAGATAATAAGACCTCTACCAACCAGGAATTGTAAATTACTCCATGGTCATTCATGTTTCATAAATTTGTACTATGTATGCACTTGTGGAATAGAGTGTCACAGACCTTTGGGGCATGTGGTCAGACTCCAGTAGAGAGGGTCTTCAGACCTCAAGATGAGGTCAGACTCCAGTTAACGGTGGGAAGTTGCTGGAGGCTACGTGGAGACCATAGACAATGGTGGGCCAGGCCAATTCAAGGGTAGGAACAGGAACATTTTAAGGGTGGGAAACTATTGGAACAAAGGGAGCTAAAGACTTGGACAGAGACACAACTTAAGGCTCTTGACCACAGGCAAATGTCTTCCCTGGGAAGATTTACTTTTCCAGAGCCTGTACCTCAAAGAATCAAGGAGAGCTCAAAAAGGGTGTGTGTGTGGGGGGGGGGGGAGTCCCAGAGCCTACACCTCATCAATATCACCTTAGTAACTGCTCTTGTCTAAAAGCTACTTAAGGCTGACTAACTAAATTGATTCTCAGATGTTAATCTTAGGAGGAAGCACTCTAGTGAGTGCTTGAGCTAATCACACTAGAGAATCACCATTGACTCCTCAAGGGTGCCCCTAAAACTCTTAGGAGGAGATGGAGCCAAACTCTAGAGCTTGGAGACTCATCAATGAAAGTAGAAGTTGGCATAATTGTCCTCCTAGCTTAAATGGGCTAAATATATTTACAAAGGCAAGCCATACAAAAGAGATCTGCAGTTTCATGTATAGTCTTCTCTTCTACTATATATGAAGAAATAGCCTTTGTATTTTATTTTATTTTATAGTGTTTGTTAAGTTCTGAGTAAAAACAAATTTATAAATTAATAATTCCTAGGTTATAAATTGAGGAAACTGTCATCGTACTCATGGGAAAATTTGGATTATTGAAGGTATAAAAGAAAAGCCATATACTATATTCTGCATTGTAGGAACAAACCTGCCAGAAGCAGTTTTATTAATTTTATGTTATTCTGATCTAAATATTTCTGCTTAGAGAGAGAATATTCAGAGCTACCCCATGGCTCTGAAAATATCTTTCCCATCCCAGGCATTTCTGAGTTACAGTTATAGCCTTTCTAGACAATAGACAAAATTTCACAATATGATAAAACAGTTACAGAGCTTAGGGTAAAAGTTCATTTAACAGTTTGCTTCATCAAACAAAACAATATCTACTTAACTTTCAGCTTACCCTTGGAGAATGATTTTCTTTTTTATAATTTCATTTTTATTCTGAATTTAAACACTGTAAAAAGGATCATTTTCATGTAAGCACAGCAAAAAAAAAAAGATTCTATGAGAAATGGAAAATCACCATTTCACATTGCTTGTTTTTCTTTTTGTAAGTATACATTGCATGTTACTTTCTTAACTGGCCTCTTTGTTCTTCCTTCTGATATTTTTTGTTTTCTTCCATGTATTTGAAAGTGTTTCAATATACCATGAGGCAGTGTTGGTTACTCCTTTTTCCCCTCCCCTCATCCCTTTCCCACCTCCACCCCCCATTGAAAACCAAAGAAAGTTTAAAAAAAAAAAGCCCAACAAAACTTTTGTAATAAACATAGCCAATCAAAACAAATCCTTCTGTGCTCACGTCCAAAAATGTGTGTTTCTTTCTAAACCTTTTGTTTAACACCTATCTTTCAGGAGTTAGGTAATATGTTTCATTCTAGGTCCTTTGAAGACATGATCATTGTACTGATCTGACTTCTTAAGTATTTCTATGTTGTTTTACTTTGAAATATTGCTGACCTTGTATAAATTGTTCTTATGATTTGCTCACTCTGTATCTGTACTACCCAGGATTTTCTGAAATTATTTCTTTCATTGTTACAGTGTGATAATAATGTTACAGAATTAATATGTCACAATTAGTCCATTCATTCATCAATTGCCCAAGAGATTAGTTAAGGAACTCCCTTTACCTCAAGTTCTTTTTTTTCCATACTTTTAATCCCCACCCTTTCAAAATCAGGGAGATCTGATATTCTTACTCTTAGCTTGTTTCCCTGGTGAGTTTGAAATATTTCTACACCAAAATGTGTGTGTTCAACCCTTCTTAGGCCATTTCAAATAAAAATAAGGTTCTTCTGATGCCCTTTCCTCTACTCCTTCTGAGTATGTATATTCCTTTTTTAAAAATGCACCTCAATTTATGTAAGTTCCACACCCTTCATTCTCCTTTGCACTTCTCCTTTTACCTTCCCTTCTCTTTAACTTGCTCAATAGAACTCTCTCAGAAAAGTCCCTAAGACCTCTGTTTTTTTAACTCTATATTTAATTCCTCAATTTCCTTTAGACATTAAAGTTCTGAAGGGACACTTGTTTCTTCTCCCCTTATTACAAGTTCATCATGCTGAGCCTTCTAATTGCTTGAATGAATTTATTTTCAGTTTTCTTTTGTTTGTTACGAAGTTCCTATTCAAATCTGGTAATCATCAGTAATGCTTGAAAACTTATTCCAATAAATGTTCATTCTGCTCTGATAAGGGATGAAGATAGATGTTTCAGAGACCCCAATGACCAGAGATCCTGGGTGGGCCAGTCTAGAATGAATTCTTAGGCTCAAGCATTCTGAATCAAGTGGGTAAAAGTTTATGTTACACTTTACAGTGGGCAAGAGTTCTTAGGGAACCTGCAACCTTATATTTTTACAGATAATCCATAGTATAACCTGTGCCAATTATGCTGACTATGTGAGTAAGGGTGAGATTAGGGAGGAGTTAAGGAGTGGTCGGTGCTTGAAAGGGACATGCACTTTTAACATCAACTGCAGTAGCCTATTGTCCATAATTCACTGGGAAATAGCCTAAGGGGGGGGGCTACATGGAGGTGTGTTTAGTCTTGAAATGTCATTAAGTCAACTAAGGGTCAGGGCTGACTGAGAAGTGCCCAGTGTGTTGCCCATCAATGTCCTGTCTGACAAGACGGATGTTGGGAGTATACATATGTCCCAAGCTAACAAGGGATCTAGGATGTGTATAATGAGCTAAGGAGTATACACATGACTAAGTCTATGATATATGTGATAGACATACCCATACACAGCTGCTTCAGTCAGTATACAGTTGGGTCAAACCACTAAATTCTGTAGATGCAGCTGACCCATGTAACAGGACGAAAGATACATATTTTGTTAGGGCATGCTGCCCTTGAGCTAGGGAGAAACTGCCTGAGACAGTGTTTTTGGGCTAGGGAGACTTGAGGCTAGAGAGAAATGTGATTTTACAAACTGGGGTTCAAGCACAGGCACCCAACCATCCCATCACCTTCACTGCCAAGGTTTAGTTTTGTAGTATATGCTATCCTTGGATGCTAGCCTGGATCTTTTACCTTTTGAAATATCACATTCTAAGATCTCTTGTCATTTAAAGTAGAAGCTGTTAGGGTTTTTTGTTTGTTTGTTTTTGTGATGCTGATTTTGATTGCGTGGTCCTAGAGCAACTTCCTTCTGGATTCTTGCTAAATTTTTTTTTCCTTTGATATGGAAGCTCTGAATTTGGCTATGATATTCCTGAGGCTTCTCTTTCAGAGACTGATCAGTGGATTCTTCCTAAATTCACTTTGTCCACTGGTTCTAACAGATCTTGGCAGTTTTCTTTTATGATTTCTAATTTTTTTTAATTTTTTTTTTTTTTTTTTTGCTTTTTGCTTTTTGGAGGGCAGTTGGGGTTAAGTGATTTGCCCAAGGTGACACGGCTAGTTTTTGTGTTAAGTGTCTGAGGCCAGATTTGAACTCAGGTCTGAACTCAGGTCTGAACTCAGGTCCTCCTAACTCTAGGGATGGTGCTCTTCTCACTTTGCCACCTAGCCACCCCCTCTTTTATGATTTCTTAAAAGAGCATCCAGGCTTAAAAAAAAAGTTACTGTTTTCTGGATGCCCAGTGATTCTTAAATTCCCTTTCCTTGACCTATTTTCCAAATTAATTTTTTTGAACATCAAATATTGTACATTTCCTTTTTTTTTTTTTCAGGCTTTTGATTTTATCCTATTATTTCCTGCTGTCTAGTGGAGTCTCATTAATTCTGTTCGTTATGTTTTAGTTGTCACAGAAACTATTGCATGGGTAAAGTTTATCCCCTTTCTCTTTTAAATTATTTATTCTCCTTTCCTAGATTCTAACCCTGGAGCTTTCTGATCATCTTGAGGCAGGTATGTACTGGAGCCAGCTTGTACTATCTTGCTAGAGCCAATTGTTAAATTTTCAGCTTCGAGTATTTCCACCTCAGAAACTGACCAACACTAGAAATTAAGGTTTAATTTATTGTTTTGTTGATTTTCTAGACTTAAGAAAGTAAATAATAAAATGGTAATCATGCAGATTGAATTTAAAAGTATGTCTTGTAATTTTAGAAAGCCAGTTGTTAAACATTTACCAGTGCACTCTATATTTCTTGGGCTTTCTTGGGGGTGTCTTCCATTCTTGCTGCCTCTGGACATAAAGCATTCTGGATTAAGTTTCTTTTGGTCCATCCATGGTCATCTTGGAAGGCTACTGGTATATTTGCCTGTGCTGGTGTGTGTTTTCCTGCTACATCCTGTTTATTTCCTGTGGGCTTCTGTCTGACTCTTTTGCAGTTCTAGGTGGAAGAAGTCATTTGCTAGATTTCTTCTCACTCTCTCCTTTTTCTAAGAGTAGAGATGGATGCTACATTTGTCACCTCAAGGGAGTTAAGCCTGGATTTGGGGTATTTCTACTCCACTGTTTTTAGCTCATAGCTCCAAATAAAATAGCTGTGTTCCCCCCATTGATAGGTACCAGTAACTAGTACTCATTTCATTATCACTTAACATCAGTTGGTTTTTCCAAGGGCATATTTACCTCAAAAGGTAAAGAAACAACAAACATACAAGTATTTCCCCCAATACCTTGGTAACACACTCTTCTCTACACTACCTCTATTTCTCTATACTCCCTCTATTTCTGGGGAGAGTGGGCTCAAAAATTAGCTCAGTTCCTTATATGGTATTAGTCCCACTAAATTCATGTCCAGATTAGGCATAACTTTTAAATGGATTCTCAATTCAACCACTCATGGCCTGCAACCAGAAAGTTACTTCTTACTCCTTAATGCATCTATTCCTGGATTGCCGAAGAATTCATCCTAGAACACTAGGATATCAAATCAATAACCCTTGGGAACCTGGAACACTGAATTCCAAGGTGCCATAGACTCTGAAGGTTCCCTTCCCTTCAACCAGAAGGAAAAGAACATATGCCATGATCAAAGATCAAGGCCCATTTCTAGCAACCATATGACTTCAGAGGGAAAAATGCCCCAAAGTCACTTTCCCTAGCTTAAGCTCTCTCATCAGATAATATGGGCAGAGACATCACACTACCAGAAATACAGCAGCAAAATGAGTGAAGCAAAAGAGAAATGAAAGAAGCAGGTGAGGCCTTTTGAATAGACCTACAGTCAAGGGACTTTTCATTAACCGTATGATTGGTAAACTGGAACCAGTTACAGAATGCCTATGTGTACTCCACAGTCTCTCCAAGGAACTTCCCTTGCATATCCCTCCCCAAAGCAGGTTTTAAAGCTCAATACATCAGAGCCACTCTATGGATATTGTAGATTCCTATTACCCAGGTTTTTACTGAAGTAAGTGTATGAGATCTAGGCAATCTCCCTCTATTTAGGCAGCCATCTTGCATGGAAGCCTAATAATTATTTTCCTAAAATGAAGCAATTGTTTGACCACTCTCTTCAAGGATTTTCCTTTCTAGTTGGTTTATACCATCCTAACTTCAATTAATGGAATTAATCAAAGAAAAATCTTCCTTCACTTTGGTGGCTTATCACCCTAAACTCTTTAGGACTTGGGGGAAAAGGCTACTAGTATTCTGACAAACAATCAAGAGCCTCTTCTACTGCCTGGTCATTACTCTAATTTCTTCAAGGAAGGACTTAGTTCTTAGGCTCATCAGAGAAAGGGGAGCAGGACATTGTTTCTGAATTGATAATTATAGAGACAGGCAAATTTTCTCTTTCAGATCAGCCCAAATACTTCTGTGTAGGAGAGTTTTGAAATCATTTCTTAATTCTTAATGTTTCTAAATTAGGGAGGTTTGGATGCTTCCACAATGGAAAGCTGAGATGAGAAACCATCTGGTACAAGCCTTCCTTTGACAGCTGAGGAAACTGAGGTCTGGAGAGACAAACTGTTCCAACGTAGCATACTAGGCTAGGTCCTCTGATGCCAGAGCCAGTGTTTTTTCTACTGTATCATATATGGAAAAGGATCAATTTAAGAGGAAAAAAAAAAGAGGTTTGAAGTTTTTTTCGGACATGTTGAATCCAAAGAGATCCAGAGGTGAAAATCCACCCTCTAGTCTAGGTACACTCCAGGGTACTTATCAGCTTTCTCACCATCAAGGAGCTGGGATGACTGACACTTTTCAAATCTTTTGATTTTAACTAAAAGGAGGAAGAGGAAGAGACATAATTTTACTTCATGTACTGGCATCCCCTCACTATTTTCCTGTTTGATTTAAGTAGTAGTCACTACTTAGCTTCTTTTTCTTCTTTCTTTCTCTCTCTCTCTCTCTCTCTCTCTCTCTCTCTCTCTCTCTCTCTCTCTCTCTCTCTTTCTCTCTCTCTGTCTCTCTCTGTCTCTCTCTGTCTCTTTCTGTCTCTCTCTCTCCCCCTTCCTCTCCCTGAGTAAGATGATGGACAAAGGAATTTTCTTTCCCCAATACTTCTCTGCTTCTTTTCTTTCTCTTTGCACTGAGTAAACTTGGCTATATTTTACCTTATTGTTTCTTTAATACTTTGCAAATCTACCTAATATCACTTCCCCCATATTTCATGTTTCCTTCTGATAATCTCAATGGATTTAACCCTGGGAATTCAGTGGTATCTGAGAAAAGTCTTGCCTTCTTTTTAGTTAAGGTTTTAATATGTTGCCCTTCTCATGTGTGCTTATATTTTGACAGGGGACAATTGAAAGAAAAAAGCCATAATTGAAGGACAAGATTTCCATTGGTGGAATTTCAGGCAATGTGACAGAAAGGCTGTGAGGACCTTTTTAAACAGTGGAAATTTCTTATGATCACAAATCATATTGCCTTGAGACTGAAGGAGAAACTAAGGAGGAGGAGGAGGAGAAAGAGAAAGAGGAGGAAGAGAAAGAGGAGGAGGAGGAAGAGAAGGAGGAGGAGGAGGAGGAGAACAAGAAGAACAAGATTAAGAAGGGGGAGGAGGAGGAGGACAACAATGATGATGAGGCGGAGGAGGACAAGGACAAGGAGGAGGAGAAATTAACTTTTAACATTATTTAATATATAGATTGATACGATGCCCTCACTTGGTCCATATGTCAGACAAGCATATGCTAAGTACAATATTTCAGGTATCTTGAGGAAAGAGTAGAAGTTTTGTAATGTCATGGGGTTGACATTGGAACCCTCACTTCCTTGTTCTATTTTTGTATATTGTGATATATTGTAAGGTTAAGTGAATTTACAGAATATATTCTCTGGCCAAACTACACTAATAGTCACAAACAGACAAATGGTTTAGAAAGGTTTCTAGATTAAAGATAGCATTAAAAATGTAAAGACAACTGAACAAAAAGAAAATGCAGAGCTGACACTTCTAGCGTGAGTCACATTATGATCTAAGAACCATATTCTTAGATGTTCTAACCAGAGTGGAAAATCTGAAATTATCAATAAAAGAATCTGAAATATGGATATACATGTATTGTTGTTAATAATGAATCTTGTCCTCAATATATATTGGGTCTTGATTGTATTAAACAAAAAAGGCCCAAGATATGTAGAAAAGTAAAAGAAATTTAAAAACTAAAAGCCATTCCTCAACATATAAGTGGTGAAAGGATATGAATAAGCAATTTTCAAAAAACAAAAAAAGAAAACACAACCCCAAATTCCCTGTAAACTATTAACAACTGCATGAAAAAATATATTCCAAAATACTAATAATAAAATAAATAAATGCAAATAAAGACATCAATGTCTCTAGGTTTCATTTCACACTCCAGAACCTATCAAAGAGGGGGAAAAAATGGATATAGTTAATATTGGAGGTGATGTAGGAAAAAAATAAAAAAGGCACACAAGTACACACTACACACTCTACTAGTTGGTAGAGCTGTGAAATAGAACAAATGTTCTAGAAAACAATCTGGTTTTACACAAATAAAATGGCTAAAATGAATTTTAATCAAGAGATTCTACTGCTTGGCATATATCCCAAGGAGGTCCCAGATGATAGCACTTTTTTGGCTAACAAAGAGCTAGGAAAAAACATCATCCACTGAGGAAGGCTAAACTGACTGAGGTGCATGAATGTAATGAAATATTGTTGTACCCTAAGAAATGAAGAATATGATGACTATAGAGAAGCACGGAAAATATAGATGAACTGATGCAAAATGAAATCAGCAGAAACAAGAAAGCAATAACATCCATATATATATATATATATATTTATGAAATGTATATATAATGACTACAATATAAAAGAAAGGAAAAATGAAAGATTTCTTCATACCTGGGGGAAAATAGGCACACTGAAACTATGTTGTGATCTTGCCACTCTTGCCACTTCTATTTGGAAGTAGAACACAAAAGTTAGTAAACTATGCATACCCAGTAATACTAGTGATAGGCCTATACTCCCAACAAATCAAAGAACGTGACACACAAATACTTATAACAGTTTTTTTCATAGTGGATGAAACCTGAAAACTAAAAAGGGTGCCAATCAACTTAGGAATGGTTAAACAAATTATGATTATGAATGTGTAAGACAAGTAAACACAATATACTGGAGGGCTGCTAGCACAGGTTCACTCTTGATCTGGTCAGACAGGAAAGACACTAAGAAGGGCTTAATAGTCTTACTTTAGTCTAGTTTTCTCAGAAAAGGTTGCTGATAATGGGAGGACAAACTCTTATAGCATTCCCTAATCACCACTTTGTCTCAATGGGAGTCAATTAAGGCAGAAACAACATGTACATCTCCCTAAATTCCTCAAGCCTCTATGGGGGCCAGTTGAGGCAACACAGATTACCCCCAAGCCTTGATAGGGGCCAATCAACTTGTACATTCCAACTTGTGCATTCAACCCTAAGGTTCTGGCTAAGCCTCAATGAGAACCAACTCAGGAACACACAGAATTTGTGCATTCAACCTTAAGGTTCCCCATTCACTGACCAATGATCACCTGTTTTATAGGGGCAACAGACAAAGAAGGCATATTGCCAGCAAGAGCCTTACAAGTTTACATTACTCCATTCCTGTATCTCACTGTGCAGTCACAATGGATGTTTATATTATTTTGTAACACTGAGCAAGTGTGGTGTAGATATTTTGAACCATAACTATGGGAACACATATCTAATACATACGAACAAGAGGTTGTTATGGCTATGGATCCTGGGAAACTGAACTTTAAGAAATAATAACAAAAATCCACTTTATACACACTAAAATCCACCTTGCTTACACTAAAATCCACTTACAGAATGTATAGAATATTCTGTGCCACAAGAAAAGATAAAATGGAGAGTTACATAAGAAACTGGAAAGACTTCTATAAACTGATGCAGTACAAATTGGAAAGAACCAGTAGAGCAACAACATGACAACAAAAACACGGAGAAAATCAAATTTGAAAGACAGCAGTACTCTGACCATTGATAAAATGGTCTCTGGCCATGATAAAGTAAGTCCAAGGGCATGAAAATGAAAAACACTGTGGCATGTATGCTGGAGAGGGGATAGACTTAAAATGTAAACTGAGACATATATTCTTGGACATGGCAAGATGGAATTTTTTTTCTGAATTCTATATATTTATTATAAGGGATTTCTTTTTCTTTTCTTTTTTTATTATTCAAAAGGGATGGGCATTGGAGGGAGAGACCAAACAAAACAAATACATGATGAGAAAGAACCACAATAAAAAAGCTGAAAATGAATGTTATAAAGAAATACCTCTACTCACCCCTTTACAGATGTTGGTGGTTCACAGCTGTGCAACATTACAAATAATGTCAGATTACTTTTTCCCCTTTTTTTCTTTTATAAAAAGTGTTTATTACAATGGATTCCTCTTTGGGATGAAGTGGATATTGTTGTTCTTGAAGAGGATCAATGATATCATGAGAGCCATGTCTTGACTTGGATGTGAATTGGATTTGAGTAAGGCAGAGTTGTGCCAAGTTGTCAGCCTCACTGTCTCCTCCAGAGTCATCCAAATCCAGCGACCAGACAAAAGCAAAGAAGACTGGTGATGGCCCAGGATGCAGTGGGTCACCTTGGCCCCCTTCAATTAAGGTCTTTCCCAGGTCTCAATGTGTTGAGGCCAAGTGCATTCAATGACTAAGTGTTGGATGAGAACTGAGGCAAAGGATGGCCCAGTTTAGGGAGGGGATAGAGAAGAGATAAAAAAAATTCAGAAATAAATAATAAAATTATTTATTAGTAAAAAAATTAATAAAAATACAAAAAAAGAAAATAAAATAAAGAAAATGCAGAAACAAAAGCTATGAATAAAGATATATTTTTTAAAAAAAAGCAAACCCAAAAAAGATATAGGCACTCTTAAGTTTGGTTATCATAAATTAAAAAACAACAACAAAAAACACCTTCTCTAATGACTTTAGTCTCAGGGATTTAAGGTCTCTCCCTGAAAGTGATTATTGCTCTCTCTTCAAAGAAGACAGTTTATATCTTTGATTAAAGTGAGACCAAATACTTCAGTCTAAGACAGTCCTATTATTTCTTAATATTTATAATACAACTGAGAACTTCCACAAATATTGCTAACATAAAATACTGACATTGAACTTAGAGACAGACCTTTGAATCGACATATCTCAAAAGTGTCAAATCAAGATTTCCAAAAATAATGTGAATATACTAATATTCTTTTAGTGAAAACAAAATTTTGTTCTTAGGCAACAATTTTCAAATTAATAAATCTTATCACATTATTATAAAATGCTGTTTATTTCATCTTTATCTCATCCTTTTACATTTCCATTTATGTGTATGTTTATAGAGTATATAAGATATTCATATATTTGCTCAGGTATATACATTCTGAATAAATATATATATCTATTGGGAATTCTTTTTGTGTGTGACAGAAATTAATAATAAAATAATTGGAGATTATTGACCTTTACTATTTAAGTCACAGGACTGGACCATAACCCCAGCTCACTACCACCATCTCCCCAAAAAGTTGAGAGCCATGGCTTGAATGTGTTTTGGGAAGTTCTTGTGGGGAATTTAATAGGTCGAAAAGCTTGGTAAAAGGCAGGATTAAATGTAGATGACAATGGGTCTTTTTAGCAATAAATTTTTTGAGCAAAGAATTGGAGTAAAAGGTAGACTAGACAAGGGACAATTTATTAGCTTGAGGGACCTACTCCCTTGACTCCTGACTTGAGAAACTGTTTGACTTTTAGACATATTTATTAGAGACAAAGAAAGGACCTAATATTGGAAGAATGAACAAAGGGATTCCCCTGAAGCAGTCATTTTCAAAATTTTCATTCAAATACCGCTTCATTTAATTACCACAAATACCACTGGGGCAAAGGTTACTTAGTCCACCTGCTCCTACCTGCTATCCCAAAATAATAATTTTTTAAAAGAGAGGAATTGTTACATTCTTTTTTCTTAAGTTCTCTTACATTTCTAAAAATATTCACTTATTTGTAATGGGTTTTATTTTTCTTGCCTTCTCAAAAGGTGAGAAAGGAGGAAGGAGAGACAATTTAGAACTGAAAATAAAATAAAACTGAATCCAAAAACATACATTTAAACCTCTAATGGAGAATATATTTATATAAGTGTACCAACCTTGGACAGTCTGGAAGCCTTTTGTGTGCCACACCCAAAGAATCATCACCATATAGTTCTCTAAGTCAGAGAATTGGTCTGGGACCTATGATGGACTTCACACTCATAAGATTATAAATCTATCAAATTAGAAATGGTCTATGTATTATGTAGCCCAATCTTCTTATTTTACAGATGCAGAAACTGAGGTTTTGAGAAGCTGCAAATTACACAAGTCCAAGCAGGTATTTTGTAAGGCAGGTTTTGAACTCAGTTGCTCTAACTCCAAAGCTCCAGATTTTCCCACTATATCATACTGCCTCTTGTCTTGTTATGGTCCATAGAAAGGATGTATAAAAAGTACCGAACTAATTTTAAAAAGTCAGAACATCAATCAACAAATATTTATTGTATCTCCACCAAGCACTCAGCAAGTGCCTTTACTGACAGGCAACTGGTAGTGCAGTGGATAGAAAGTGGGGAGTCAGGAAGATAGTTTAAATCTGGCCTGAGACACTTAATAGTAGTCTGACCCTAGGCAAGTCACTTAACCTCTGTTTGCCCCAGTCTCCTAAACTGTAAAATGGGGATAATAATAGTACCTAAGTATTGCTATGAGAATCAAATGAGATAATTTTTCCCCACTAAATGGCATTTTGTTTTTTCCAATTACATGTAAAGATGTTCAACATTCACTTTCCAATTTTTTTCTCCTTCCCTCCCTCCCTTTTCCCCTCTTCAAGATGACTTGCAATCTGAAATAGGCTATACATGTACAATCATATTAAACATTTCTACGTTAGTCATGTTGTGAAAGAAAAATCAGAAAAAAGGAAAAAAAGCCATGAGAAAGAAAAAAAAGAGAGAAAATGGTTTGCTTCAATCTGTATTTAGCCTCCATAGTTCTTTCTCTGGATGTGGACAGCATTTTCCATGACATAAAAACTGTAAAAAATGCTTAGTACAGCACCAGGCACACAGTAAGCTGTATATAAATGACTATTTCCTATCTCTCTCTGTACATAGGTGTTACAGGGCTGTTTATTTTGATGGATGGAGGATATGACCTTTATATGGACTCTTTCTCACCACTGCAGGTTCAGGTTATAACCCCTAAATCCGTTACCACGGGTGATTCTTGTCAGGGTCTTTTCACAAATTTTCTTTTTTTTTTTTTTTTTTTTTTTTGCTTTTTGGAGGGCAGTTGGGGTTAAGTGACTTGCCCAAGGTCACACGGCTAGTTTTTTGAGTTAAGTGTCTGAGGTCGGATTTGAACTCAGGTACTCCTGACTCCAGGGCCGGTGCTCTATTCACTGCGCCACCTAGCCGCCCCCACAAATTTTCTATTGTCAATTCACACAATACACCTGAACCTTTCTCTGGTTCTTTTAATATCTTAGTAATACCATGCAGTGCTTAGCATCTGACTCACTTCTCTTTGTTTTTTAGTTACACCTTTTCACAGCTATGTCTTTTACACCATACTGTGGGGGATGTGAAAGTCTGGAACATGGTCCCTGTCTTCAGGGAGCATCTCTCTCTCTCTCTCTCTCTCTCTTTTGCTTTTTTGGAGGGCAATTGGGGTTAAGTGACTTGCCCAAGATCACAGGACTTCAGTTTTTGTTTGTTTGTTTGTTTGTTTTTGGTTATGTGTCTTAGACTGGATTTGCACTCAGGTTCTCCTGACTCCAGGGCTGGTTGCTTTATTCACTATACCACCCCTAGCGGTCCCTGGAGCATCTCTTTTTAAAACATAAATTTTTACTGATGTCTTCTGTTTTTCACCAATCATAGTTTTCTTCTGTATCTCTCTCCATGCCCTTACCAGAGAGCTATTCCATATAGTAAACATAATTTTTTTGAAAATTAAAAAAATATCAATACAACTGATCAATTCACAGAAAAAGTTTGAAAACATGCACAATATGTACCTAGGAAGCTCCTGCCTCCATGAGATGTCCTTTTAAATCTCTTCATGAAACAATTAGGTGGTGTAGTGAATAGAATCAGGCTGGAGTCAAGAAGACCTGAGTTCAAATTTTGCCTTAGATACACTAACTGGATGTGCTATGTGATACTAGGCAAACTAGTGTTTACCTCTGTTTCTTATCTGTAAAATGTGGATCATGTAACACCTCTGGGCCTGGGCTGTTGTGCAGGTCAAATGTGCTAATAATTGTGAAGCATTTAGCACTGTCTGGCACACAGTATGTGTTACATAAAGCTTAGCTGGGCAAAGCCATGGCAAACCATTCCAGTACCTTTGCCAAGAAAACCCCAAATGGTGTCACGAAGAGTTGAATAAGCTGAAACAATTGAACAACAAACATTATTTTATGTTTCTATTTAGCAGAGGACAAGATATTAAAACATATTAAAACAATGCAAGATATGTAACTAAATGCTACATTGCTAGATGTAGAACAAAAGGCAGGACACGGAAAAAATGGGCCAGTGAGAATTGAAGAGTTAGGAAAACTTCAAAGGGTAGGTGGGACTTGAGGTGCAGAATAGATATATGAAGGATAAATGAGAAAATATTTTAGGGGAGAACAAGAAGAATGATAACACTGAGGGAGGAATGAGTATGGTAATTTAATGCATCATGAGGAGATCCTGACAGAACCAAGCCGATAGGTTTTATTAGAAATAATGGGAAATAAAATTGGATACCAGATTATAGAGGTAGAGGAGTTTAGGCTGGAAATATTGATTCATTCATGGATTTTTAACAAAGAAATGACATGATAAGGATAGTGCTAAAAATATATATGAGAGTGTTAGTTATATATGGAAGGAATTGAAAGAGATTTGGGAGGAGATATTTGAAAAGTTCTTTTTTAACCATTAGGCCAGTGGAGATGGGTTTGTGGGCATACTTAGGCCACTCCTATACTTAAAACTTCCAGCCTCTTGCTGAAGGGCATTCTCCAAGTTGGTTTCCGGTTGATCATTTGTTTCTCTTTGAGGGGTGGGAGAGTGTGGGCCATTTCCAAAAGCCTGGGAAAAAAAGCTAGGAAGAGCCACCACCCATTCAATATACTTAAAAAGTGAGGCTAAAGTCATTGGTTTCTGTCTCACTGTTGACTGCCTTCTTTCCTTCAGACTTCCAGCAAGATGAAAGTATCTCCCTTTTTGCAGCAGCAGCAGCAGCAGCAGCAGCAGCAGCAGCAGCAGCAGCAGCAGCAGCAGCAGCAGCAGCAGCAGCAGCAGCAGCAGCAGCAGCAGCAGCAGCAGCAGCTACCTAGGCAACAAGGCAGTGAGTACATGTGTTGGCCTAGGTGTTTCTAAGACTGTATCTCAATTTCCTGCCTGCCTTTTTTTGCTCTCTGTTTCTTTTTCTGAGTAAAAGTGCAAGACAGCCCTCCCTCACTTAAATCCAATTCACTTGCATGTCAGGGCATCACCTTCCTGATGTCATTGTCCTCTCTGAAATCCAGAAGGACAAGTAAGAAGTGCAAGAACTTTAATGCTTAATTCATGTTTCTAGTCTTGGTGGTTACCTTGTACACATGATAGATTGTGAGTTATAGAGTCTGGGATGTTGGCGGTAGAGAGGGGTTCTTCCTGCCAAGAATTATTCAGGAAAGCAAAAGTCCAAGTCATAATCTGGCTGGCCAGAAGGACCCTTGTATTGCTGCTGGGACAATTGAGACCAAGGTGAAAGCAAAATCTGATTAGTAATCCCATGAGGTTTCAGGGGGTCTTTACCATCTAGGAGAGTACAGTTGAGTCACTGAATGAGTAATAGTGTTTCTGTGACTATTTATGAAGGGTATTTGCCTCATATTTAGTGTCAGTATCTTACTTTCTTCTGACCTGTTTTTGTATCAGGTTTTAAGTGTTTTCAATATGCACTTATTAGTCATTTTGGGGGTAGGCATTCCTTTTGCTGTGAAGGAAATTAAAGACTGTCTGTGGGGAATTCTCTCAACCCAGAGGAAGGCGAACTCAGAGGAGTGGTGTAACTATCAGTGGGGTGTGCTCTGGTGGGTGCCTGTGCATGTGTTTGGAGTGGGGGATTCGTCTGATGACTGAGTCAAAGATAGGAGAGCAAACTGAAAGCAAACACACATTTCTTAGCACACTAAGGAACACTGTTCACTGATAGAAGATTCAGTTCAAATCTGCTTAGAATATACAACCATCATGGGGCGGCTAGGTGACTCAGTAAATAGAGCACTGGGCCTGGAGTCAAGAGGACCTGAGTTTAAATCCGGCCTCAGACACTTAACACAAAAACCTAGCCATGTGACCTAGGGCAAGTCACTTAACCCCAATTGCCCTCCAAAAAAAAAAAAAGCAAAAAAAAAAAATATATATATATATATATACAACCATCAGCACCATTTTGTGGCAAATTTGGATAAAAAAATGAAGCATTTCAACTCTTCAGGGGGAAAAGGAATGTTTCTGAAAGAATATTTGCCATGTAGCTTTCAAGGTTTGTTATGAAATGAGAAAACATTCCCTGTTTAAGGGCAGGTTGCCATGTTATCTGATGACATTTCTATGATTTTTAAAGAAGTCCATTTAGGACTGCAGATTCCTTTTATCCAAGGACAATAGGCTGTTTTTTTTTAAAGAGTGGATGAATCTATCTGCCTTTCCACGTCTTTGCATAGTTATTATATTTTATTCCCCCTTCAGTAGTTGTTGGGGGACTTTCCACTCTTTGACCACCTCATGGTTCAGGGATTTCTGCATTAAATTCAACCAACATGAAGCTACTCTGAAAGGCACTGTGGTAGACAGTGGCGATATAAAAGTCAATAGGGGATTAAATAATTTGGGTCCCATTTTATACCCTGAGCTCTGTGGCTTGAGCTAACCCTACACACAAAGCCGAAAGGCTGAAGAGAACAAAGGGACACAAAGGAATGTGTGTGCTTCCTGGCCACCCCCTAGACATGATCATAAATTTCAAGTACATAAAGGAGCAGAAGGGGCAAGATGGTGAAGGAAGACACTCCGGATCTGGCCTGCTCTGGCCTTTGCTGGTCTATTGAGCAATAAACCGACCAGGAGGACCAATAAGAATCAACCCAGCCGCTGTGAAATGCAAAACAGTCAAAAGAGAAGACTTTTGAGAGTCCTACCTTTCACAGGTAGGGGCAGCTAGGTGGTGCAACCCATAGTGCCTGGCTTGGAGTCAAGAAGACAGTTCAAATCCAGCCTCAGACTGTTATAGTCAGTTACACAGACTTACTAGTTTTGTAACCCTGGGCAAAGCACTTAAGCCTGTTTGCCTCAGTTCCTCATCTGTAAAATGAGTTGTAAACCACTCCAGCATCTTTGCCAGAAAACCTCAGATGGGGTCAGGAAGAATCAGATATGCCTAAAGAACAAAACCTGTGGAAGAACTGTGAGCAGAAGGAAGCAGCATTGAAGGTTGGCCCTCAGTAGATAAATCCCCCCAATCCTTGTCCCAGAAGCCACAAGTTGAACAACATTTGGGACTTGTATGATATATTCTATTCTGATTGCTCTCCAAAAGAGAGGTCATGTAGGACTAAACAGTTGAACTACATCTTTCCTTGAACGCTGGGGTCCAGAGGGTGGCTATATACTTTTAGCGATGACTTTCGCCTTGGAGAAGCTAAAGTTTTAAGAAAAAAAAAAAACACATCGTGAAAAGATAAACTGAGCAATATAGGCAGTCTTAGAAAGCCTTCTATTCCTATAGAGAGTCCATTCCATTATGTCAGCATTATGTGACTGGGCTTATAGTTAAATATAACACATTGAGTGAGAAAATGGTGGCTTAAAAGTTTTTCAGATTTGGTGAATCCACGTTTATGACAGTTAAGGTAACAAACCTATGTGATGACCCAATAAAGTGGGGTAGGAACTGGGAGCTGAGAGCTGGGAAGATCATATAGAGTTACTTATCCTCTGAGAATCATAGAGTATTTTTAGAGTATTTGGCATCTCCTTGGTACTATCCATCAGCTGGAGGATGGTACAACATTGGACTTCCTAGGGCCTAACATTTCAAGAAAAGGTATAATTAACTCCCTCCTTTACCTAAAAAGAGACAAAGAGCATTCCTTTAGAGGCTCTAATAAATTTAGTTGGCTCCCTAGGTGGCTTAGTGAAAAGAGTACAGGTCCTGGAGTCAGGAGGACCTGAGTTCAAATCTTCTAAGGACACTTAACACTTACTAGCTGCATGACCTTGGGCAAGTCACTTAACCCCAATTACCCCTGCCAAAAAAAAAAGTCTCAAAAATTAATTGAGCATGAATAGGATAAAGCCAATGGCTACTATCAAAAACTACTAAAGACCCCAAACTGCTAAAGAACAAAATGAAACAGTACTTGCCTTGAAGTAGTTTAGAATCTTTGTCGGTGTTTTGGGGAGCAGGGGGATACAACATGCATGCATATAAGAAAAAGTGACTGAAGAAATGCAAGAATACTGAGGGGATGAGGGAGGTTTTTGCATAGGTTATTATAGTACTTTGAAGGAAGCTAGGGACATACAGAGGCCAGAAATGAGTACATTCTACGTTTGGGTGACAGTTTACATGAAAACAGAATGATGTGAACTGGAGCAACATAGTAGGTTGTTGGAATGTAAGAGTACAGAACGGGAAGTGATAGCTAATTTGGCTGGGGTCTGTGGATGTTTCAGGGGATCCATGAACTTGGGTGGGAAAAAGAATTACATTTTTATTCAATATAAATGGTTTCCTTTGTAATCCTATGCATTTTATTTTGAGCAAGTAAAAATATCTTGAGAATAGGTCTGTAGACTTTGTGAGACTACCAGAGGTGTTCGTGACACACACAAAATGTTAAGAGCCCTTGTTATAGAGTAATCTAAACACTAGGTGTTTGAGACTGTAATTTACACTAACAGAAATAGGGATACAATGATAACTTTTCATCAAGGGAATGACAGACTCAGAATTTTAGACAGAGGATGGATTGGATATATGAGAGATTGGAAGCAGGGAAACCAATCAGGAGATTGCCAGAAAGATGGGAGATATAACTAGAACCTGAATTAAGGAGTAAAGAAAGAATGGATGCAAGTGATGTTATGAAGGTAGAATCAATTGGAATGAAATAGATATGAAATATGAGGAAACTGGAAAGTCAAAGATAAATTTGATATTGTAAATCTAAGTCACTAGAAGAATGGTAGTGCCCTCAACCAAAAAAAAAGTTGGAGGAAGGGTGTGTTAATCAGGGAAGTTCCATTTTGAACATGGTAAGTCTGAGATGTGTTAGGGGCAAAACACCTGTACCCTCTAAATTTAGGTTTGATATTGGGACGAAATGAGGCACTAGCAAGCTACTGAATATTTAACAAAGGAGGTTTACTTTGCTCCAACATAGGAAAAATATGAAACAAAGATATAATGGGACCTAGTTTCTCTGGATGCTTCCATCCAGAAATGTATCTAGATGGTTGTCATCAGGATAGGGTGACTCACATTATCTTAGGCACTTACCACATCTGAGAGACACAAGACTACATATAGCTGGGCCTCTTTATGCTCCTAGTTGACTAGGAAACTACACAAGGGAAACCAAGGTCAATCAAGCCCCAACTTTCTTTCAGGGTAAAGTTTCCTCATGTTGTAGGTAGGAGAAAAGAGCTTGTATTAGGGAGATGCCGGTCCTATATTAGCCCTTGGTGGCAAGGTCCTAAGCATCATCTAGAGGACCTTTCACCATTTAAATATTTATTGGACTTTTACTGGACCTCATCATAAAAGTTTCAGAAGTCACACCCAAATTTCTTTCCTGGCGATGACTCTTCCTTTTCTGCCCATCTTCTTGGGCAGAGGTGGGCTCTGTTACTCATTCCCAGTGTCGGTATCAAAAGCAATATATGTCCAGGTCACAACTGTCCTGACCTCCTGCTCAAATTTAAGGAATTGAGCAGTCCCCACACCTGTAAGATTGTGTGTTTGGGGGGGGACCCTTAGGTTCTGTAGTCTTTCAGGTGGAGCTCTCCCGAGAAGGCAGGATTTTATTAAACCAGATACTGGGAGGGAAGGAGGGCACTGGGTGTAACCAGCTATATAATCATTCAAATCTATTTCCTTTGGGAACTTCACCCTTTCCCTAGTCGATCGCCTGTTAATT
>CM053594.1:306457584-306470738 GCA_028646575.1 Pseudocheirus occidentalis
TTTTTTTTTTTTGGAGGGCAGTTGGGGTTAAGTGACTTGCCCAAGGTCACACAGCTAGTTTTTGTGTTAAGTGTCTGAGGCCGGATTTGAACTCAGGTCGATGCTCTATTCACTGCACCACCTAGCAGCCCCTCAAAGATTAATATAAAATGGCTGAGACACCACTATCCAGACCAAGCTGCACTCTGACCTCCAGGAAAAGAGACAGCCTTCCCCTCTCCTACAAGAAAAGAAAAAAAAAGGTCCTCAGAGAGAACCCCTAGGTTATGGAATTACACCTCCGGATGACATTACTCTAGGGGAGCCCACAATTATGTTTAAATTTCCTTTGTATTCACTTTATCCCTTGGATTTTACAGTCCTTCCCTCTGCTCCTTCAGAGCTAGGAGTTACCTACCTCCTCTTGGAATTAGTGATAGGATCAACCTGACGCTTTCTTATCTTGGGTAGGAATTCCCCAGTTTCCGAACTAAATCCACTCTTCTTCACCAGTCCCTAAACTCCTGTCAGCAGGAACCTGAATCCCTGTTAGAGAACACAGGGTGGATCTCTGACTGGGGCTCTCGATCTGTACTCCTATCAGTAGAAATCTCATCTTTTGCATGATCACTGAGCTGCCCCTCAGATTTCATTGCATGGTCCCTGAAAACTGAGCTCTATCTCTAGATGCTGAATACACCCTGACCCAGTTTACTTGAACTCAATAAACTGACAATTCTACTTATCCTGATTATGCTCAGCGTAGTGCTTTCTTTACCCTTCCAAGCAGCCTCTCAACCATTCACCAAACTAATCCCTCTCTTCCTGAGAGGCAACTTGCTCCCCACTCCACTAAGAGGACCCTCCATACTCAGACCAGGAGGAAAAGGGAGCTATACAATGTCCCATCATCCATCACACTATCCTCCTCTTTGCAGGGTTCTTTCCCCCCCAACTCAACCATGATGTGAACTATGAAGTTATCTCAGCTCCTTCTGATCTGCTGAAATTACACCAAATGATGGAGGCCAAATTCTAATAACAGTTTAGGTTCAGTATTGGGTCAAAATGATACACTAGCAAGCCGCCGAACATTTAACAAGAGGTTTACTTTGCCCTAACACTGCAAGAATATTTAACAAAGACAGGGATGCTTAGTTTTTTCTGAATGCAGCCTCCCTCATCCAGAAATAGGTCTTGTCAGTAATTCATCAGGGTATGGCAATTTGCATGGTTTTAGGCATCTACCAAATCTGACAGATGTAGACTACATAAAATTGATACTTTCATGCCTCTGTATGACCAGAGAGCTACATCAGGGAAACTGAGGCCAATCAGGTATTAGCTTTGTCTTCTTTCAGCTAATATCTCTCCATGTTGTGGGTAGGAGGAAAGAAGCTGTTTCATGGAAATTTTGTTCCTTGTCCTATCAAAGATACCAAGATGGTATACCTAGATGACAATGATTAACATATAATGATGTGGGAGTAGAGTTCAAGAAAATTATTGGGCTGGGGAGAAATCGTCAAGAAAATATCTCTAGCTTAAAAGTTTCATGCATATATATATCGTGAGAAATAGGTCTGTAGACTTTGTACATATATATATATATATATATACATGGACTTAGAATGACCCCTTTACAGCTTGTAAATGCATTAAACTTTGTGCGGCCCATTTGCAGATCATAAAAGGAGTGATACTAAGTGGTTCATTTTCATATCACTGGGTTAGGAAAGCAAATGAAGATGGGCAGAGACCTTGGATCATCTGTGTAAGATTTAGGGTACATACCCCGAGAAGGTTCTAGGAGAGAAAGCCTGGAACTTGAAGTAGGGTCTTGCTGTATGGCAGATGGTAGGCCTTACACCTGAAATGGGGTTGGGACAGGAGGATGCTTTTTACTCTGATGGTGATGGTGAAAGAGTTTTGTGTTTCTCTAGCCAAGAATTTCAGCTCAGCCAGAAACTAGAGGCAGCAGACACTATGGTTGACTGGCCAAACAATGTACCCTGGAGAGAGGGGGCTTAATGAGTCCAGCAATGCATAATGCTTTGACAAGATGTTTCAAGCATAAAAATATATCTTAGACACCACAGCAAGACATCAGGAGCCCAACAGCTTAAATATGAAGTGCACATCAGAACATATTTCCACCATGCAAGATCTTTTCTCATTTTCCACACTGAGGACCCTTGTGTATATATGGGTCCTAAATATATGGGCGGGGAATTTTCCATCATAAATCTTATTATACTATTCTAGTTAACTTCTTTCCTTTGAACTAATTATATTCTTTATCTGACTACTGAATTGGTGGGGGTTCCAGACATATTTTAGGAGTGTGAGTATCATGAAGTAGCTTGAACTTGGGGTAGCTATCCCTTGGGGAATTTGCCTGAAAGGTGGGGAAATAGCTCAAAGGAGCCATATATATAGATTTGGTAAAATCTTTGTAGATGGAATAATGAACCCCAAGGGTCCTGAGATCATCAAAAGCATGAGTGTAGAAGGTGAAGAGAAGAGGACTCAGGACAGAGCATTTTAAAAATAATTGTGCTGAGTGGATGGGAAAATGATAATGATCCAGCAAAGATAACTGGGAAGGGAAAGGAAGACAAGAAGAAAATAAGAAGACAGGAAAGTCATACAAATCAAGGAAGAAGAGATTATCCAGATTAGCAGGTTCTCCTCAGATGCTGGTGTCAAAAGCTGCAGTAACATCACGGAGGATGAGGAACCAGTCCTGTGTCTTAGAAATGAAGACATGCGTGCCCAGAGATATCCTGAGATGGCAAGAGGAGTGGGTGAGGGCAAGGACATCTACTAAGAAGGAACAAAATTATTTTGTGTAAAGCATCCCTTGAACAAAACCATCCGCATCTGACTACAGTTGCAGTCACTTCAACATAGTCATAATGGAAATGCAGAAGTGAAACCAGATATGAGGAAGGATTAAAATGAATTGGACTTACAGTCTGGAAACATGAAAACACAGGATTGAACTATATAACAGACTGAAAGACATAATGAATTCAGCTTTGTTCACCAAATCCTGGTGCAGCTGAACCAGGGGGCACACCAGGAAGCTTGAGATTTAAATTTAGGACATATTGAGGAAGTGATACTTTGCCCAATGAGAGGCTGATTTAGGGAATTCAAATTCCCAAGAAGTGATACCGGTGAAAAATAAAAATAGCTTCAAAAATGGCTTGAGTGCATAGATGATGGTTTTCTGTAACAAGCCATTATGCAGATAGAATGTTTTTGATACTGATATTTTCTTTTTTGCAAAATGAGATTGCCCTAAATCATCTATAAAGGTCTTTTCTCACAGTTCCAAGATTCTGGGTCACAGAGGACAATGCTAATGCTACATCTTCATTGTACATTTCTTGTGTCATTGTTAGGGACAGAATACAGTTGAGACTACAGGTTTGACTGGGTCAGATTAATGTTCTTACATTTATAAGAAACTGACGTATGATTTGATTATTTGGGAGTTGAATATAATAGGGAATCTTTAGGGCAAAAGACTAAGTGGGCATAAAACAGAAAAGACTAAACTGGGTTAGGGGGATCAAAGAAAAAGTTTATCCCAAGGGGTATTTCAGGGCAGTAATGACTGCTATGAATCTGAGGGGTGGCCTATAAATACAATGACCATCTGTCCTGGATTTTCTGGGCTATCATGATTTAAGATATTTTGTCTAATAAACCAAATGGCAAAAAAGATAAAAAGGAAACAAACAAAAGCCACCAAAATATTTGGGAGAACAAGAGTTCCAATTTGGGTTCTGGAATATGGTCATTGTATTATCATAAGCCGGAGAAAGAACACTCTTGTGCCAGAGAGCTATTGGTTAGTATTCTTGAAATCTGATGGGCAAAGGAATATTGTAGGAGAGCCCTGGTGAGTCCTCGAAGTGGAGAAGAAAAAAGACATGGGCCCCAGAAGGGAGTAGCAAAAAAGGATTTCCAACAAAGATGAACTACTTTCCCCCAGTGGAACGAGGAGTTCGGTGGCCTCTGTTGTGTAGGAGAGAAAGCTTTTTTGGTAGGTTGGGAATACGCTGAAGTTGTTTTAGGGATTCTTCTGCCTTGCGTAACATGGGCAGGTTTGTGTATTTTTCAGGTTTTTATTTTTTCTTTTATTTTACTTACTCTGGTTCAAGTATTCCTATTACTCACAATTCAGGGACTAAGTAGCGTAAAATGCATGAAAGTGACGAAGGGTGGGAAAACTGATAAGTCTGACAGCATTCCACCTACAGGTTCCTATCCAGCTCCCACTCTAGTGGAAGCAGGGAGGTCTGAGATGGGGAAAACCAGGCTTTGCCCTGGCGAGGAGTTACTATTAAAGACACAGTAGCCAGCAGCAGCAGCCGGGCAGTCTGTACGTGTGGCAGGCGGAGTGTCTCCGGCTGTGAGCAGTAGCAGAGAGGGGAGGGTCTGCGGCTTGGCGTAGCTGCAGCAGTCTCAGCGTCAGGCTGTAGTCTGTATGTGTGAATGTGTATATGTGTGTAAGCGAGTGTGGGTGCGTGCGTGCGTGTGTGCATGCATGCATGTGTGTGTAGGGTGTGTGTGTATGTGTTGTGTGTGTGTGTGTGTGTGTGTGTGTGTGTGTGTGTCAAAGAATGAGTCGCTTCCTGTCTGTCTTTCCGAGCTGGTCCTGCCATCGCCGGTGATTACCGTCGTTATTATCTTCTGATCACCAGCACTAGCAGCCCACCACTGTTGGTGTTTCAGGCGGGGGAGGGAGAAAGTGAGACTCAGTGTCATCACCATCCTCTGGATCTATTGTCAGGAGAGGAAATTGGAATCAAACAGCAGCAAGAGGCAGCTGGGCGGTCACATCTGGGAATGCCAAATCGACCTCCCCCTCCTCCCTTCTCACCCTGGATCACTTCAGAAAGCACTTCTGCTTCAAACCCTGCCTCAACCAGAGGTTTCATTTTTAACTGAATATTTACGAAAACTGGAGGAGAAAGGGGGGTGGGGTGGGCTGGAAACAGAGACTGCTTTTTTTCCAGGGATTTCTTTCATGGGGATGTGTTCAAGGCAAGAGAGAATTCAGAAGGATATCGACATTGTGATACAGAAGTCCAAGGCAGAGAAGGACTGCCTGTTTGCAGGTGAGTTTGTCTCCGTCTCCTTCTCCTTCTCCTCCTTAGACCCCGGTGCCAGCTCCTTCCGCCCGCTTTACCCCCGTTCTCTGAGCACGACTTGTTTGCCTGGGGGCTGCTTGTCCCCATTTCGGGTGTCATTTCACAACAGTCACAGTAACGAGATCGGGTGTCAGAAAGGGGGGGAGGGGGAGCTCTGTATTTCTCCCTTCCACCCTCCCCCCCCATCGTACCCCACCCCCTGCTTTCCCTTCCTTCTCACCCCACTGTCTGGGGAAACCAGATTCAGAATGAGAAACCAGATAGGAAAGGTGCTCCGAGCGGGGAGCTGAGGCTGCTGGAGCAATGCGCTTGCTTTTTAGCAGCCGCCACCAACAGATTCCGAGAATCATCCAAGCCCACCACCCGGCTCGCCGTTCCATTAGCGGGCGTCCGAGACTCGCGGCTTGGAAGGAGTTGGTTTGCGCAATGAATTGATTGGCGGCGGCCGTGGAATGGAGCTGGGGCTCCGCTCCGCACCGCTCGGCTGCCCGGCGAGGCTGCTGCCTTCAGCTCTGAGCCACTGGGGTTTTTTTTCCTTCCTAGTTTCCTCCCTCTCCTCCTCTTCCCCCCCCCCCCCTTTTCCTCGCTGGCCCTGGGAGCACTTATCTGGATGTCCCCCTACCGCTCCTGCCCTCCCCGCATCCCCGTAAAAACTGTACCCTGCAATCTGTCTGCCGGGGGCTCCGGAGCCTTACTAGTGCCCTTACCTTGCGGTTGCATCCCCTCCGCCCCCCAACCAAAAAACAAAACAAAGCAAAACAAAAAACCCAACAACACTGGATCCTTATTTAGAAGCAGAAAGCCTGGCTTGTTGCTACTTGCTTCCTCCTCTGACAACGGAAATCCCCGCCGTTGCCATAGCATCGGGCACTTGTTGCGAGGGGCTTTTTCTGCTGCCACACATTCCCACCGCACTCCCCCCCCCCTCAGCAAAACGGAATGGAGATCTCAGGTGTTTGCAACCACCTCCTTTCCTCCACGCCTTCCCTTTCCTGCCAGCCTCTCCCCTCCTCCCCCCGCCGCAAAAAAAAAGCAAAATTATGCTTTTAAAAATGTCTCCAGATATAATAAAATATAATAATAATACTTCCCGTTTCAGATTTCAGATACTCAGACTCCACTTTTACTTTCACCTACGTTGGAGGCACCAAAAGGTACTTACGTGTACAGAGTTGCTTCATTTCCTGTTCACACGTTAGTGTTTCCTTTGTTCTCGTGTCTGTGTGTGTATGACTTTATTTTGCTTGTTCCTTACCTATTAAAGTATACCTATATTGAAAGATCTATGCTTCACTAGATTATAAATCACCAGAGCAAACGTACTGTATTTACCTTTAAAAACATAAAACATCCTACCACCAGCCATGAGCATAATTCACAAATATGTTTTATGTAAGATTGACATTTTAAACTGTATAACTGAGATTAAAAGTACCTCAAAAGACATGGATGGGCTGTATGTATTAGCATCAAGGGAAAAAGCTACCTATGAAAAGAAAAGCTTCAGAAGATAAAATAAAAACAAGTTGATCCAAAGTGCTGTTTCTCCTTACACCTGCATATATTTTTATTTTGTGTAGTCTGGTAAAGATAATTTATACCAAAGTATATAAAGTAACATTCTTTTTTTTTTTTTTTCAGACTGCTCTGTTTTGCTTTTCAAATCTGGTGGAAGGTTTAGGGAGTTAAATGTTGCTTGGATGCTATTTAGTACTCCTTTCACTCATCTTTTGAATACTTTGAATATCAAATAGCTAGCATTTTTGAAAGAGCACAAGTCTGATCTTGTATATAGGAAGCAGGGTTAAAACTGAAAGGTTTAACAATAAAAATTTTTGCTTGCTTGTTTGTCTCTTACCTCTTAAAAATTCTGTAATCGGGTTTCTGTTGTGGCACTTTTTTGTAATTCATTAGGGTAAAAACTCGAGGTTACTTATAATTGTTTTCATATTTCGTTAGAATGTTGAGATTTGTTGTGAAGAATGTATTTGTAAAATCATTTGGCCTTCTGGTTTTGACACAGTTCAAAACGTTATCACCCAACTAACAGAAATTTTGAAAAATGTGAAAACTGTAACAGAAAGCTTTCTTTGACTAAAAGGAAAAAACCAAACACCCAAGCCCCCAAAAGTGAACATTTAATTTGCACTCTTGCAGTTCATAAAGCTTTCATTCACCACTACAGTTAAATTATTCTATGAGGTTTCTTAAATGGTACCTAGGCTATATGCTTGTTCTGAAGATATTTATTGATTTGACTTAATGAGGGATAATACAATGGTGAGTGACCCAAACCTACATAAATATGTATATTGAGTTAATAATATATAGTTGTTCTTAACTTCCTCTAACACCTTCATGTTGGTAATTAAGAATGAGAAAGATTTAATAGACCAGAAGAGATTAAAATTAAGTCATGGCCTCTGCACCTGATGTTCAAGGAATAAAACTATATGCCCACTATCAGTGCCTAGTTTTATATTCAATAATAAAAATAATAGACTATATAGTGATACATTAAAATTTTTTCCATATAATTGGGTACTTGAAATACAGTCCTAGATGTTTCTATGGTTCCATTATCATGGAAGTATTGAACTATCGTTCTTAGGGTAGCAATCCTTGAACGCTACATGTGTGGCATTTTATTCATCATCAATACCAGGGGTTTGAGCCTCTTTAATTTTTTTAATTTTGTAGTGTTAACATTCCAAATATTATAGTTTTTCACAGAATAGGATTATTTTCTGGTTTTATGTAATATTTATGAAGGAAATCTCTTATAACTGATTAAAACCCCTTGGGCTTGGATATCAGGTTAGGACAACCTGTATTCTTAAGTCAGATGGCAAAACTGTTGCATGAAGGCTCAGCCTCATGGAAAAAAAAATCCGAAAATAACAGCTTGTAATTAATTCTGCCCATGGAAAAAGGAGACTTTTGCATCTCTGAGATGATCAGATATAGTCCTTTTGCTGGTTTATCTCAATTGATAGAAGTAGCACCTTTTAGGGTGTTCATTTTTCCGGAAATGTATAATAGTCCAGTTTTAATTTTTATATTCCAAAATCACTAGCAGCTGCTAGGAATTAAAAATAATGCTATTCCATTTTATACAGTGTGCTTCATTATATTTAGAGGGCTTGGAGTCATTTCAGGTAAAGTCTTTCTTCCCTGCTAAGGTCCCATTAAAGAAAGTGGGTGGCTTATACATAAATACAGAATTCCATTCATTTAAATCAGAGTTGAATGATTTCCACATCAAGATGAGTTGTAAGTGAAACCATATGCTATGTCCCATCATGACACTTTTGCCTGAATTAGTTGCAAGTCGTTCTTAAAAACTAAAGTTTATTCTAATATATTGCTCATAAAAAAGAAAGACTTATTGGTTACAGCTTTGTTAAATAATGTCGGCTTTAAATATGAAAAATACTGTGACAGTATAATAACTTTAACTTCTAGACATGATAGGTTTAGAATGATAGTGGAGAAATGTTTCTCAAAATGTGAAGCACTCTGTCATGCTTTGACTATGCAGGATTTACTGCTCAAATGTTGGCAGAGTATCACCAAGTGCTAGATTCTTTAGGCTGGTTACTTTACAGGTTGGCTCCCTTTTGTGTAGGATCAATCTGATGTTCATCTTTAGTCCTGTTCTCTTCTTCCCATCCCCCCATTTAAAAAAATATTTCCCCAAGTCCTAAACTCGGTTCCCATGTTTTTCTTTTGACGGGTAAAGAAAATATGTAATAATTTCCTGGTATAGCAGTTCCCTAGCTATATCTAGAGAGGCCTTGAACATTTTGAGGGGCCTCAAATTAAGCTGCTTCCCCCAACTGCTGGCTCGGAGTTCAGGTTGAGAGAATACTTATGATAAATAGAGGATATGCCAGGTTAGGAATCAGGTTGTTTGAGTGGTGATGAAATTGTAAAATGCTCCCTGGTGTAGAGATAAACTCTGTAAGTCAAAGTCAAGTTAAACATTTAAGTACCTACTCTTCCTCAGATGGAGGGAAGGGGAGAAGAGGAAGCCTGTTCATTACTGTTTCCATTTCAACCAGCCTTTCTTAAGTTTGCTTCTTGTGTGGATTTTAAAATGATATTTTTTAGTAAATGATATTTTTTGTGGAGTATCCCCCAATGCTGGCAAATGATGCTAGGTGGTCACCTTGATTAGGTGTCATGGATTATTATCTGAAAATATTGCCAATTCAGTACTAGCACAGCTTTGTTTGATATTGCATAAAGCATCCATTTAATTCTTTTTAATTCAGGGTCAGTTCCTGAATGTGGAGGAAAGGGAGATTGACCTGTTCATAAATTCACTGTGAGAGCAAATGTGTGTCAACAAAGGAACATTGTTGGTGAATGTGCATATGGGAGCTGGGCCTTTTTTTTATTTCTGGGATTTAAAAAAAAATTACATCATAGTTTTTATTAAAACAAACCCAACAATGACCATTATGCTTAACTTTGTAATGGCTAGGCAAATTTATGAAACACTGGTTTCATTGGCTCAACTCGAAATTCTGGATTCTACTAAAAGGTTGATTTCATAGTTCTCTGCATTATGGGCCAGTTAGAAAGCTAGCTGAGAGCTAGTATAGAATATACTGATTAATAATAAACTTGTGAGAATATAGGGCGGCATGCTTGAGTGATTATGTACATTGAACATAGGACCCATCTTCAGTCCATCTCTCACCAAACTGACTCTTCATCTGGTCTCTTATGCCCTTTCTGCCATGGATTCACTCACATTTCAGAACCGATGTGATCCATGTCAAAAAGCATTTATTAAGCATTGGCACAGTGGGGTATGGAGAGGACAGCAAGTTGGAAGTCTCCCTCTTCTGTTGACTGCCTCTGTCACCTTGGGCAATCACTTGACCTCTCTGGGCCTCTGTTAAACAAATATGATTGGACTAGATCACATCTTAAGAGGTCACTTCTAACTCTTAAAAAAAATGATCTAAGCATTTCCTGTTTACTATTCATTTTGGTACCATAGATATAGTAACAAAAAGACAGTCCCTGCCCGTAAGCAGCTTATGTTGTCAGAGAATACAGCATATACAAAATCAGTTTTAAAAGCTTGTTTGTTTGTTTTTGAGGGGGAGTAACTGCAATTGGAGTCAGGAAAGGCATATAGTTATGAGGTGACACTGAACTTTTCCTCCTCACTCCATCTCTTGAATGTTAGAATTGAAAGGGATGTTCTAGACTAGTGGTTCTCAAAGTGTCATTCCAAGGCCCCTAGGATTTCCCTTAGACCCTTTTGGGAATCTGTGAGGTCACAGTTGTTGAGCCAGGATGTCTGTGAGGTCACAGCTGTCTTTCAGAAAAATGTTAAGATATCATTTACCTAATAAAATACTCCCTTTTCCAAATGCGTTATTTGTGTGAGGTCAGATTTTCTTCCTATGTTTGCTTCAGCCAAAGTAACATCACAACAGATGGATTGCAGAAGCAGATGTTGGAAATCAGCTGTCCTATTAAGACAGACATTAGAGATACTTGTAAAAAAAATGTGTAAAACAGTGCCACCTGATTTTTTTTTTAATGTAGTTAATTTTCATAAAATTTTATGTTCACATGTAATGGGTTATTTTAAATGATTAATAAATGTTTTAACATCTCAGTTTTTTTAAAATCATATATCAATAAATGTAAATCACATAAATAAAAGCTCAGTATTTTTTTGCAAAGAGGTTCTGAGACCAAAAAGTTTGAGAACCACTCTTCTAGACTGTCCAATTCATTCATTCAAACCCCTCTCACAAGAAGGTTGAGAAAAGTAAAACGGCTTCTCCAGAGTCATAGAAGGCCGTATCATTCCACAGATGAGAAAAGTTGAGTGAATTGTTAAATATCGTGCTAAATTAGTGGCAAAAATCAATATTTTTGTTTTTATGTTCAATTATACCCAGAGGCCAACTCTGCCCCTTGTACATAATAATATTTGTTAAGTAGGTTAGTTTTGCAATAATACTACTCAATCTTTTTTTCTAAAGTATAAAATTGGTAAGGGGAGCTCTTCTCCTGTATAATGTGATGAACTATTAAGAAACGTATTTCTTGGAGGCGGAGCCAAGAAGGCAGTTTAGAAGAAATGTACTTCTTAATGCATTTTATATGAACATGTGATGTTCATATACATACCTTCATGTTCTCATTTTCTTATTTGAGTTCTAGGCCCATATCTGTAGCTGTTTACCTAATAATTCCATTTGGATCTCTTGCTTTTACCTCAAACACCTTTTCAAAATTCAAATTTTGAAATATAAAGCAAAAAGTCTTGTTAATAATCAGACTATGATTGTTTTGATTTGTCAACTAATTATGAAGTGCTATAGTTACAGCTCATTTTTAATCAGTGTGTTTATTAAAAATATTAGTAAGCACTCACTAATACATTAAGCCACATTGTCCATTTATACCAAAATTCGATAGCAACAGGTCATATATTACTTCTGTCTTTTTGTATGTGAAGTCATATATAACTGTGTCGTCCAACTTCCTTTATAATGAGATATTTAGGTAATTTCTTCAATGAATGACCAAGTCTACATCATGCTGAATTCCATATTACAGTGATTGTACTATGTTGAAGGTGTTGCTAGGTGGCACAGTGGATAAAGCTCCAGGCCTGGAGTCAGGAAGACCCGAGTTCAGTTCCAGTCTCCAGACACTTAGAAGCTGTGTGACCCATGGCAAACCACCTAACCCTGTTTGCCTCAGTTTCCTGATCTGTAAAATGAACTGGAGAAGTAAATGGTAAACTATTCTAGCTAGTATTTTTGCCAAGAAAACCCCAAATGGGGTCATGAACGGTCAGACAGAAACGAGCAACAGTATGTCCAAAGAATTAGCACATCACATTGCTTTCAGATTTAAAATTCAGGTTATATGATAGTCTTTTTTCATGCCTAAGATGGCTTCAAAGTTAAGATGATTTAAAGTATTTTGTTTTAAAACTTTAAAAGATTTACCAGTTCCTCATAGTTGGTATTTCTTTTACCAAACAAGATTATAAGCTTTTCTCTAAGTTTTTCTGTCTCTCACACCTTTCCTCCACCCTCCAACTAATACTAGTGGCTAGCCTTTTAGTGACAAGCTTCTTCTAACTTAGGTTGGTCCTTATTAGTTTAGACAGTACCCAAACTCTTCTATCATGGTGGGACCTACCATAGAGCTTGTGCTACTTGGTGTGGCCTGGAAGAACACTGAGTCATCCTCAGATCATGATGAGGCATCAGAGACAATCAGTGGAGTTTTATATTTTAAGAACGCAAAATGAATAGATACTTCTGATCTGTTTTTGACAAGTTCAAGTTAGTTTAAAAGAAATAGCTTTTGCAGTTGGTATTTCCAATACCTATACAACAGATTTACCTATTAGTATGTATCCAAAGATACTAATAAGTTTAGTGTGCTCTTAGTAAATTATTATACACTCTTCAATTATTTGATATAATTTTTTTCAAAACTATGAGTTTAGCATTAAATGCTAAGAACTATGGCTAATTATGGCTAATTAAATGTAGAATTAATTACGGTGTACTATTTTTAAGGCAATTTCTAGTGATCTACCTATACATTGTCATTTTAGTAATGTTTATTGGAATGTCAGTATTTTAAAGCTAATACATACCTATTTTGAATATCACTTCTGCTTGAAGCTGTGTCAGTTCAAAACGGTGGGTGATTTTATGCCTAATTTAAAAAAGTACCGATGTACTTAATTTTACAGAAATTTGCTGTGACAGAGTTAATAAAAACCAGGAAAATAAAGTGATATGTAAAAACCAAAGATTTGCTTTACAGTTAACCATTCAGAATGTATTAAATATACTCCTCATTTTTTTTTTTTTGTTGCTTCCACTCTATTCCTTGCTAGCCCAGGAAACTTCCTTTCCTTTCCTTTCCTTTCCTTTCCTTTCCTTTCCTTTCCTTTCCTTTCCTTTCCTTTCCTTTCCTTTCCTTTCCTTTCCTTTCCTTTCC
>CM053594.1:306471238-306500075 GCA_028646575.1 Pseudocheirus occidentalis
GTGACGACTAATTTCAATAGACTGGGCTCCTTTCAGCAATGCAAGGCTACATAGAACAACTCCAAAAGACTGATGATTGAAGATGTTCACGTCTAGAGAAGGAGATGTGGAGTCCAAGTGCAGATTGAAACAAACTACTTGCTCTGTTTCTTTTTTCTTGTTTTGTTTTGTTTCCTCTTTCCCACTGATCATTCCATCAGTTACAATCCTTCTTTACAACCTGACTAATGATTAATGGGAAGATATTTGTAGATCCAGTATCCAAGTGCATGCCACCATGATGGGGGGTGGGAGGGAAAGGAGGGGGAGAAAATCTGAAACTCAAGGGACTGTGGAACTGAATGTTGTAAACTAAAAGTAAATAAACCAAAGAGAGAGAGAAAGAGAGAGAGACAGAGAGACAGAGGGACAGAGAGACAGAGACAGAGACAGAGACAGAGAAAGAAAGAAAGAAAAGAAAATACAAGTTCCTTAACCAGGCATGCAAGAGCCTCCACTATCAGACTATAATCAACCTATCCAGACTTATTTCGAACTGCTTTTTTTCTGACTCTTCTTTTTGTTTTTATTATTTTCTTGTTTGTTATGAATTTAACAATCATTAGCAAGCACAAATATTCCAATATGGTGAGCAAGATATTATATATGTAAATATGAACTTTGTTCATATAAATAAATAAGTTTGAATAACATATTAAATTTTAAAAGGTAGAAATCTTTTATAACAAGATTTGCTACAATATCTCCTAAAGGTCCTAGAGGTACTACTACCTAGGGGTACTACCCCTCCCCTGACTTGTCTCTCTCTTCCAACTAACCCTTTCCCATCCTTCCCTTGAAATAGATAAGTATAGTCAAGCAATAAAAATCAACACATTGGTCATATCTGAAAACATATGCTTCATTGTGTCCTTCTAGTTCAGCGGTTCTCAACCTGTGAGTTATGTTCAATTTAAATACATCCTGCATATCAGATATTTACATTACAATTCATAACAGTAGCAAAATTGCAGTTATAAAGTAGCAACAAAAATAATTTTATGGTCGGGGGGTCACCACAACAGGAGGAACTGTATTAAAGGGTCGCGGCATTAGGAATGTTGAGAACCACTGCTCTAGTCCATCACATGTCTGCCAAAAGATGGATGGCATGTTTTCATCATCTTCTGAGGTCAACTGGTCATTTAATTTATTTTCTTTCAAAGTTATTGTCCTTTGCATATTTGTGATCTATAAGTAAATTGTTCATTTCTGCAACTTTCATTTGGTATCAATTTATACAATTCTTTCTGAGTTTTTCTGCCTTCTTATTCATACTTTCTTTTGCTGCTGTATAGTTTCCAATTTCATCAGAGAGCAAGTCCTTAAGTAGTTGCTATCCTTGGTTTTTTTTTTTGAGTATTCCTATATTCTGTTTTCTATCCACATAATCAGTTCTTTTAGTCAGCCTTTCTACATTTGAACCATAACCATGTAGTTTTTATGATTACTGCTTTATTTTTATAACTTGAAATCAGTTAATTCTAGGTTCCCTTCATTTCTTTTTTTTCTTTTGTTGTTTCCCTTGAGATTCTTCAACATGTGTTCTTGTAGATTAATTTTGTCATTATTTTTTCTACTTCATAAAGTTTCCCCTTGGTATCTGTAAGATAATAAAGATATTAGCATCATTTTAATTATATCAGCATGTCTCAAACATGAACAGTTAATGTATTTTCAGGTATTAGCTTCTTTTGTTTCTTTAAAGTGTTTTATAGCTATGGTCATATAAGTCCTGAGAGTGTTTTTGTAGATTGACAGCCAAATTTAACGTATTATGTAACTATTTTGAATGGACTTATTTTTCCTCTCTCCTCCTGCTGGGTTTTGTTGATAATATACAGAAATGCTGATTATAATTGTGGGTTATTTTCTATTCTGCTACTTTACTGAAATTAATTGTTTCAATTATTTTTTTAGTTAAAGTGCTAGGATTATTTAAGTACCATCATATCATCTGCAAATTGAGATAATTTTTTTCCTCTTTGAATATACTCATTCTCTCAATTTCTTTTTCTTGTCATATTACTATAGCTAGCATTTCTAGAACTCTATCAAAGAATAGTGGTGACAATGAGCATTTTTATGTCTAACCTTCTTGGAAAGTCCTACTGCTCCTCTAGCAACTCTAATTTCAGCCCTTTGTTTTAATCTGATATACTCTTCTTTCCAATTAAACTGGCCTACTACTCATTCCCTGGTCTCTTCTTACTGTCAACCATCTTCAAACATTTTTGTAACATATGGACCATAAGTGGAACTGACTGCTTCATATCTCTACATATTGAAAACTTTCTCTTTTTTCAACGTGCACTTCAAATGCTGCCTCTCCCAGGAAGTTTACCCTGATGCTGTAGCTATAAATGATCTTTCTCAATGCCAACAACACAGAAAGAAGACAGAGTAATGAACCACATCCTGGTGCAGCACAGAGAAGAGTAGTACAAAAACAATTGCTAATGTATCATCCTTCCCTGCTTGACCACATCTACCATTTGTCATAATATAACTTACACAGTTGTCATTTCTGAATGCCTAAACACTCTATTGACTGTAATATCTCTGAAGATAGAGACTGAGTACATTTTTTTCCCCAATTTTATATTCCTAACACCTCCCATGGTGTATTGTGCCTTGGAAGCAGTTAAAAACTTTTTCTTGAATTAAATTGAATTCTAGATCTGGTCCCTCCTACATACCTAAAACAACTGTATCAAGACATTTGCCCCAACCTGGAGCAGCAGCTATTATAGAATGACCAAGCCTGGAACAACTGGTTGAATAAATTGGAAAAAACTGTCAATCAAATTTGTTTCACAAACTAAACAACCCAAAAGAGGGAAGATTAACTGCCATGAAATTTTCCTCCTGGATTTTTAATGAGAATATTTAATGGTAGTTTGTCATTAATTTACATAATTGTTCTGAAATTAATCAACAATAATTATTTTTCAACTGAGAAATCTCTGAAAAAGGATACAAACTTCATATAAAAGATTTTAGAAATTGCTTGCACACATAAATAATCATTGAGTGTTTAAGGTTTTGATTATGGGAGTTGAAAAATACTGTGTTTTTTCAAGACCCCAATAAAACCAAATATGTGGCATTTTCAGAGCTTATCAAAAGCTCTGTGATAATTGGATCAAATGGAACAGTACTGTAAAGCACATAGCACAGTGTATGGCATGCAGTAAGTACTATAAATGCTAGCTACTATGATTATTGTTTACATAACTATTATTATGCCCATTATTATTATTATTATTATTATAAAGTTGCTCATCTCTGTATCAGCATATGTGCTACCTATATTCAATCAGAAATGCTTATTGAGTTTCTATTTTATGTCAGTTGATATTCCAGGAATAGATACAAGGAAATAAAATATTATTCTTCTGTCATATACCTTGTAAAACTCAGAATCTAGTTGAAGGGACAGATATTAGACAGTGAAAAATAATATTACATTTAATTAGCAGTCTAGCACAACGCAAGAGAGAACATGTAGCAAAATGTCATAAATTTACCAAAAGGTTGACAGATAATACATGAGGTGGGGCTTCAGAGAAACCATGTCATGAATGGTTTCCCTTGGATGTGTTAAAATGCTAAAGAGTGCATTGAAAAACAAAACAGTAGTATTATCTTTGTTCAATAGACATCTGATTATTCATATCAAGGAAGGCAGAAAACAAGGATATATATCCTTACCAAAAGTGTTTGTCACTGTTTTAGAGGTATTCAGAACAGAATCCAAATGAAAGATTTCTCTATGACTGTTAAAGTCCTCAAAATTTAACTATTCATGTATGATATTATGATGGGATGAAATCATTAAGACCAAGATGGGTCTGCTAAATAATATACATCTAAGACAGGTCTCCACAAAGGAAAAACAAAAATAAGTAGATATGAGTTGTGTCAATGAACCATAAAAGTAAGGCACCCAAAATGTGTTTTGGCACCTTTGTGTCAGGCAGAAGCCCCTGTCAAAAGGGTTATGATGGATTGGAACCACTTTGGGGATAGCCAGTCATTCATCCTATGATCCTTTGGCTAAGGATAAACATACGTCCTAATTTCAAAATAAGGCTGAGTATGGAGTCTTCTAACTTTAGACTTGTAAGTTTTAATTCAATTTCCACAAAATTCTAAAATATATCATGTAGGAATGGTTTGTAGCAGACATCACTAGGTGCTAGTTCTCATTAAAAACAGGTCATGGCCAACTAATCACACTCCTGTCTTTGACAGGCTAGTATATAAAGAAAACAGAATAGCTAGACAGACAGATAAATAGATAGATGGATAGAGAGAGATAATACAGAAAACCATAGAGATAATATAGAGAAAATAGAGATATATACACATACATATATATATACATGCATGCATGTGTGCATGCACTAAATAATGCACTAAAATAACACTAAAAACAATGTTTACTATAGCTACTATTTGTACAGATTTTTAAGGTTTGTAAAAAAACTTTACAAATGCAATCACATTTTTATCCTCATAACAGCCCTAAAAAGTTGGTGCTATTTTTTTTTACTAGTTTATAGGTGGGGAAACTGAGAGAGACAATGAGTTAAGTGAATTTCCCATGATCACATAGTTTGTTAAGCGTCTGAGGCCACGTCTGAACTCAGATCTTTCTGACTCAAGACCCAGTACTTAATCTGCTATACCACCTACCTGCCTCTTAGTCTCTCTCTCACACACACACACACACACACACACACACACACACACACACACATATTCAATTAATAAAGAGAATGAGGGAGAGGAGTTTTTTAAGCTTTTGCTCAGGGCTCAGAATTTCTAGCTTTGTTGTTAGTGTAGCACAAATATTGAAGTACACAGGATGGAATGAATACATCATGGAAGACAGCACCATGTAGGAAATCAGAACTGGGATGGAAAATTCATCAGGGCTGAAGTCCCAGTTCTTCCACAGTATTTCTAGGTAAACTTAGGGAAGCTACTTAACCATTGTAATGGTAATGGGAATCTGAAGATCTTCCCCTCCCACACCCCCCCCCTCCCAGCCCCTTAATAGGCCTAAGGGAATTTGGAGATTTTTCCTACTTTGAAGATCTTCTTTGACCCCTAATAGACCAAATATAATCACATGGAGCCTGTGATGGGAGAGGAAAGCTCTCCAGAACACAGTCAAGGAGATAGCTAGGTGTGTGAGTGGGGTTTTTTTGGGAAGAGTAAAGGACAGTGTAGCTCCCTGCTGTGTTATGGTTTATTAAGCTCTTTGTTGCTATGATAGATTTGACTTTCTGGTGTTGGGATTTGGTTTTCTGATATCTAAATAAATGTTTTGCTTCTATCATCTATATGGGGAGACTGTTATATTTTGCAATTCAGAACTGTGCTTTTGTGCATATTCAGTTGCTTTTGGTGCTGTGAATATTGTGTTGATGCTACAACCATTCATTTTATGAGCTGTTCATCAGATTGGGATAGTGTCAACCATACTAGCATCACAGCTAATGTTTTGGTGAGAATGAAATAAGACAATATCTATGAAAAAAATGTTAAATGCTATATGAATATTTGTTATTAGTGCAAGAATTATTCATTGGTGAATTTGGGGCACATTCTTCTCTTCCATCTTTCATCATGAAATATAATTTGGCTAGGAATTAGGAGTCCTTAGCGTCATACACCCATTGGATGCACCATAAAGTATCAGACATTTGAGAATGATAAAAGGATGTCTTAAAGAACTGATTATTTTCTCTATTGAAATACTTCTTTTGTAGTCAGAGTTCTTAAAGAGATGGAAGGCGTCAGGATGGGAAGGGGTAAGATAAATTCTCTACATAGTGCTTAGACCAGAAATAGTTACCTTTTGATTTAAAGTGCAGTCACTTAACACCAAAGAGAAATTTTACCTCTTCCCAAGCAAAAAGAGAAAATTCAGTCTTTACAGTTACTGAATTCCCTAGGGAAATCTGAGCTCAATTGTATATGGCTGTCTGGATTTCTGAGAGAAAAGTCCCTTTACGGTGCTATAAGAAAGGTCTATGGTATCACCCCTGACATGTCCTGATAACTGTTTCAGATAGTTATAACAAGAATGTCCTTATTATCTAAAGCTTTTCTTCATGAAAACTTTTACAAATAGATCTTTGCCATTAATTTGTCATTTCAAAAGATACCTGTGTTTAAAGATGATAGCATCTCCCTCCCCAAATAAAGTTGAATGTAAGAAGGGGTAGTGGACAGCTAAACTTCCCCTTACCAAAAAGACAATGGTCAAGGTGGGTGCCTGTCACCTAGGCTTATAAATAGTACTCATACAGAAAGAGGAGGGGGAACAAGCATTTATTAAACATCTATTACATGCCAGGCACTATGGTAAACACTTTTTAAAAAGTTTATTTATTTTTATTTCTCAATATTCACTTCCATAAATTTTATATTTTCTCCCCATCCCTCCACTACCCCTTTTCCAAGACAGCATGCAATCTGATATAGGTTCTGCATATACAGTCACATTAAACATATTTTCACATTAGTCATGTTGCAAAGAAGAATTATAAATGATGGAATGAAAGGGAAAGAAAAAAACAAAATGAAACAAAATAAAAAGAGAGAGAGCAAATAGTCTGTTTCAATCTGCATTCAGACTTCATAGTTCTTTCTTTGGATGTGGATACCATTTTCCATCATGAATCCTTTGGAATTGTTTTAGGACCTTGCATTGCTAAAAAGAGCTAAGTCTACCAAAGTTAGTCATCTCACACCACGACTGTTTCTGTGAACAATGCTTTCCTGGTTCTGCTCACTTCATTCAGCTCATGATAAGTGCTTTAAAAAACTATGTCACTGGATCCTCACAACACCCCTGGGAGGCAGGTGCTATAATTATCTGTATTTTACTGTTGAGGAAACTGAGATAGAAGTTAAGTGCCTCACCCAGAATCACACACAAGTATCTGAGGACACACTTGAACTCAGATCTTCCTGACTACAGACCCCATGTTCTATTCACTGTGTCACCTAGCTACTTCTGCAAGTGGGGCAGCAGTGGAGGAAAAGGAGAAAACTGATCAATGCTCTTTTATATAATGAAAAGTAATGTCTCTGAGAAACTCAGACTGTGTCCTTGGCATGGACCACTCCCTGAATTGGTGTGAGCTGGCTTATTCCAGCCTCTCTTAAACAACTGCATTTTTAGCTCTTCTACTTGTGTCTTGCCAGTTATGTCATCTCAGCCTTGTAATCTCTTAGGAGAGCAATGCTTTAATCTCATGTGCTCTTTTGTGTTTTCCTGTTGGTTCAGTGGTCCATGTGGTGGCCTAGAACTGGCCAAAACAGGCTGAGAGGAACCATTGTTAAATTTTCAGGGCAAGCATTTTTGCCTCAGAAATGAGCAAATACTACAAATCAGAGCTTAGTTTACTGTTTCTGTTGATTGTCTAGACTTAATAAAGTAATGGAGAAAATGTGGATCATGTAGATTTATCTAGAAAAATGTGTCCAAGGAACATCCCCCCAGCCCAAGCCAGCTGTTAAACATTTACCAGCATTCCCCTGTATTAGAATTATACTCTGAAGAGGATCTCTTGTTTTGAATGTGTGCTTTGAGCCCATGTCAAACGTGATGATATATAAATATCACCCCAAAATCTCAGGACTAGGCTTTTTCCAAGGACTTTATGAGCCAATAAGTGAATTGAATTTCCTTCTGTTCCCACTGTAACAATTTCTTTAACTTTCTGTCCTCCGGATATACATTTAGGATCATAGGATCGTGGTCATTAGAGTTGGAAGATACCTTAGATTACATAAATTTAGTCAAACTCTCTCATTTTACAGATTTGAAAGTAATCATACTAACTCATGCATATATCAAAATTTCGATGGTTCTTTAAAGTTTCCCAAATTCTTTTCTCACAAGGATCCTGTGATGTAGGTACCACAAGTATTTTTATCTTTATTTTACAGATGAGAAAACAACCAAGGTTTTGAAAGTTTCAGCATCTAAAGCTGAGCCTTGAAGGAACTCAGCGGGTAAAGACTTGTCCATAGCTACAGTTATTAAGTGTTAGAAATAAAATTCAAGCTTGATCTATTGAGTCTAATTCAAGCCTTCTTTACAGTATGCCAAACTGCCCAGAAAGACTGAAGAGAACCACTTGGGATCACATGGTCAGTGTGAGCACTTTTACTCACATGTTGATGGTGGTTCCTCCGTGTCTTCTCAACCTGAACAACTCTTGGCTATGTCCTCCCACAATTCCTTCAAAGGGGAGCAATTCACAGGGCTAGGATCCTTCCCCTAGGTCTCCTGACATTGAACGTCAGTCGGGTTTAGGATATCCACGATATATTTGTTCTATATATATTATAATGTCATTATTCACACATTGCTTCATCTGTATAACTATCACGCTCCCACCCCTCAATACACTCGACTACAACACCTCTGAAAGCAAGAACCAAGTCTGCAGTATGACTTTTATATGTCCTATTTGAATCTTGTACAGTATTCTGCATGAAGTAAGAAGCAAACTACCTACTTACATAATTGCCTTTCTGCATCATAGGTCCATAGTGGTCATGATGACACAAACTATTATGCCAACTCTTTCATCTACTTCAAAAACAAATCTGAAGGGCAGTGAGGTGGCACAGTGTATAGAGCAATGGCCCTGGAGTCAGGAGGACCTACATTCACATCTGGCCTCAGACACTTGACCCTTACTAGCTGTGTGAGTCAAATCGCTTACCGCCAATTTACCTAGAGAGAGACAGAGAGACAGAGACAGAGAGAGACAGAGACAGAGAGAGACAGAGATAGAGAGAGAGAACAAATCTGAGCTCTAAATGGTGTTGACATCTGCAATTTTTTGAGGTATCCCTTTTTGAAAGAATCAAATAGCATCTCTTTTTGCTGCGACTATTAGGAAAGAATAAACTATTTGCAAGTTATGACTTTTCTTCTCCCATTTCTTTTTTTTAACAGTGTTGGTATATTCTTTCACTAACCCTTATAGCATCCCTTTGGCACAGAAGCAAGAATGATTTTAAGTATAAAAAAACTGGATCAAAATGGTTACGACTTGCCTTTTTTCTCAAGCTAAGCATTCAACCTTTAAGCACATTAGTCACAGATCTATTAACAAACTCTCCACTGCTTGCCTTCAAGATTGTGCTTAACCAATGAACCCAGATTGGACCTCCTCGATGAAGCAGACTAGGAAAATTCCAGTGATGTCAGGTGCCCAGGCATCCATGTCTCTTCAAATTTTCAGGGGCAAGAGAATACTAGTGTTCCTCTTCCCATGGCTTCCCAAAATGTTATGTTATTTTTTAAATCAAGTTAGTCCACACATGCAAACTATCATTGCCTAATAATTTCTAACACTGGCTATATATATAAATACATATACATTATATATGCAATATGTATGTATATATATAAATGCATATGTATGCACATATACATACATACCCACATGTATACATATATATATAAATCTCACTGGCTAATAACAATTTAGCACTATCTCCTTCAAAGAAAATGTATAGATATTATTTCATTGAAATCTTGATCATTTTAATTATAAAATTTTTGTACACATTACCTATTTGCATGTATATTCACATATTTAGAATTTTCTGAAGTTTATTTTTACTCATACTAATTTCATATTTATTTTACTTTTTCTTCACCATATTTTCTCCTCTCTTTATGGTAATGTACATATTTATGGGCTTCTGCAAATCTGCTATCACAGGGGTCTTTAATCTCCCCAAGTGTGACAGTGTATCCTTTGTCTTTGACTTTCATCTTAGCTAAAAACCACATACATTTTCATTGTCACTGTAGTCTCATATTCTTTGTTTTTTGCAGCTCCGTTATAGAATATACTCTCCTTTACAACAAAGACTACTTTCTCTTTGGAATCTGCTTCCTGGGTTAGACATACAGTAAGCTCCTTAACAAATGCTTTTTACATTCATTCATCTAGCCAGTCAGGCAGTCATTCACTCACACATTTATCCATCCATCCATTCATGTATCCATTCATTCTTACCCATCTTGGTGAACTGAATTCTCGTTTTTAATGTGCACCATTCAGTCAAGAAGTCACTGAATTTCACTCTCACTTCACTCTTCTTTAGGATGGGTGTTCTCCATCCTTGAATGAAAATTAAAAATTAGCTTTAGCTAGAAGTTCATTATGCAAGATATTTTACTTTTCCTAGTTTCCCTGACTTTCCTCGAATATAAAGCTCAGATCCCACCTACTATAAGAGGCAGAGGCCTTGCCTGATTTCCACAATTAATGTCTTTCCCTCTCAGATTACATTCAGTCTGCTCTGTATATCTTTCATGTGTACCTTTTTACAGTGCCTATTTTCTCCCCTGTTAGAATGGGATCTCTTTGAGGGTAAGGATGTTTTTATCTTTCTTTTTATTACTGATACTTAGTACAGTCCTTCACACATGAAAGTTTAATAATACTCACTGTTTAACTGGCATATTGTCTCTTCCCTATTTCTATTTCCTTTAGCCACTAAAAAAGGGGGTTCTTAAATATTTGTGTGTTATAAATCACTTTAGCACTCTGGTGAGACCTATGGACTCCTTCTCAGATTAATGATTTTAAATGAATAAAATTAAACATAAAATTACAAAGGAAAACAATTACACTGAAATCATCAAAATATTAAAAAGCCTACAAAATACAGTTTAGGAACTCTGTTTTAAAAGTTTTTTTTTTACATTCTCATACTCAAGTAAAAAAAATTCTATTTTACAAGCATAGCCCTCCTTCAACATTTCTCTGATATATTATGTTACATATATGTATATATGCCTAGATATAGACAGTATGTATAGCTACATAGATATGTGTAGATATATATCTATACAAAGATATGCATAGATATACACAAATGAATAATGTAAATTTAAAAAAATAATGTTTAATTCAAAAATTTACTTTTCTATGGATTGAAAAGGTATGTCCTTTTTAAACAATATAGTGTTTATAAAAAAAATTCTGGTACTTTCATAGACTATATACTCAGTAGGAGTCAACAGTGTGACAAGGCAGCAAAAAAAAGGCAAATACCTAGGTTACATTGCATCATAATATTCAGAATAAGGAAGGTCATAATCCTCTCTGGGGTGATGTCCTGATCAGAGCATCTTTGACCTATTATGTTCAGTTCTCAGCACCACATTTAATCATCTACAAGTTAGAGCATTTCTAGAAGGTAATCAGGATGAATTGGGAGGACACGGCATAATGAGCATTGGCTAAAAAAAAAAATGAGGATGCTTAGCCCAGAAAAGAGAACATATGTGACAACAGTCTAAGTATCTGAAAGGCTATCAAGGGAAACACAGGCGGCTTCTGCCTGGCCTAAAGATAGAGCAACAGGAAGTTGCTGAGAGGCAGACTCAGGCTCCACACAAGAAAAAAAAAAGACTTTCTAACCATGAGAGCTGTCTAAAAATGGAATATGCTACCTCAGGAGGTAGTGAGCTTCCTCTCACTAGAATAAAAAAAAAAAAAAACTAAATGGAGATATTGTTAGAAGGGATTTCTAATTAAATACAGTTAGGGCAGATATAAGCAATATCATCATCATCATCATTTATAGAGTACTTCAAGATTTTCAAACTACTTTATAAATATCTCATTTCATCATAATGACAACCCTGTGAGGTAGATGATACTATCATCCCCATTTGACAGATGAGGAAACTGAGGCAGGGGTTAAGTGACTTGCTTAGGGTCACACAGCTGGCAAACATCTGAGGCTGGATATTGCTCACATCTTCCTGATCACAGCTGGGTCCAGTGCTCTATCCACTGTATCATCTAGCTGCGAATAATCTAGTTGCAGAAACAGCTTGACTAACATTAGCAAATCTGATGGTATTTGAAAGGTATTGTCCAGATAGATTTTTTCATAGAAGTTACAGGAATCCAGAAGTTCCCAAGTAACATCCATGCAGTCCAAACCTGGCTCCATTGCATGATATAAGCAGAATAATGTGTTATGAATTGTGCATCACCTTACTTATCAAACTGTCCAAAGACCAGAAAGACTGATTTGGGGGAAAACAAAACAAAAAGGTTTTAACCTCTTGTCTAGAATTTGCAATTTGCAATGAACCTCTCTTTACAAAGGAAAATAATTTAATTTTTTAAATGATATTCATTGCTTACTAGCATTTTATGTTGCTTACTAACATCTCATATTTCCATATTTTCAAAACATTTAATGGTCATTTTCTCATATGATCTTTGTAATTTTTATCATAAAAGGCATTTAGATACATTATGATTTAGATAGTCACAATATTTTTAAGTCTTGCAGATAGCATACACTCAAATTGCCCTCATTCTTCACCAGTTTCTTTTACCTATTCCTGTGATATAGTTTACTCTTCAAGTCCTTTCCCCCTATATTCCTTAACACATTAAAGAGTATTTTCTCTCTTCCACAAAGTCCCAAATCAATGTGCTATGCTCTCGGATGGAATCTTCCTTAGTATTGAGTCATATTAGAGACTGGCCTTTTATGTGCTCATGATTAAACTTCTCTTCATTCAGCAAGGGTAACCCCCCACTTGGAGGAGAGGACATTGAGTTTGGGTTGGGAGATAAGGTGTTGTTTGCTCTTCCCTCTACAAGACAACCAATGACGTCATGAGGTGATGTTTTGACTTGCACATGAATTGGATTTAAGAGAGGCAAAGCTGAACAAAGCCCTTAGCCTCATTTTCTCTTCCAGTCATCCAAGTTCAGTGGCAAGAGAATAGTCTAGCAGACTGGTGATGGTCCAGGATGCAGTGGGTGACCTTGGCCTTTCTAATTCATGGTCTTTCCCAGGTCTTGGCTTGACTAAGGCTAAGCTCATTCAGTGACTAAGAATTAAGATAAAAGATGGCCAAATATACCATCACAAAAATGCCAATCTGGGAGGGAAAAACCCTTAGAGTTTCTGTCCCAAACAGAAAAATAATTGCAATTTATACTCATTCTAAGCCATCAAAACCTAAACAACCAGTTATTGATACTTGGAGTGAAGCTCTTATTGGCCATTCAATGAAAATCAGAGTGATTTGGGTTTAAAAGTAGCCAAATAGCTGCATTTGAAATACAGTTGGTTTTTTTTAAGTTGCTTTTTTTTTCAGAGCTATATTTCAAGAAATCATACATGAAAACTGCACAGGATCAAAAAAAAAAAAAAAGAGGAGGGAGAAAACCAAACCCAAGTGGAGAAGCCAGGTCATGTTAGAGGAGAAAAAATAACTACCAAAACAGGGCTAAAAAGTCACAAAGGTCAATATTAAATAAGGAAGTTAAACACAAGAAGTCTCAGGAGGCTGATTATTTCTCTTAACATGATTGCCTAAAGTTGTAGTTTCTTGTTTTATTTGTTTGGTGTCTTTTTTGTTTTGTTTTCAAATGAGTTTGCTTTCATTCTGCTGGTAGATGCTAACTTGCTGGTATGCACATGACCAATATTGAAAAAAAATTTCTTTCTGACTCAGAATCAGAATCACATTGAATGAGTTGAAGAAGACCTCAGAAGGCCAACCCAGATCTGAAAGGGATTTGTTAGAACACACTCCTCAGGCGGTCATCCAACCTTTGCTTCATGGCATCTAGTGAAGATTAATGGTAATATCTGAGCTAAGAGCTTGAAAGCCAAGCCGAGGCATTAAAAGGATCCTGGTGGTAAGAGCTTAGTGTTTTCCTCTTCTTCTTCTTCCTTCCCTGTTTTTGAAATTGGGAAAGTTGTGTCTTGTGTCTTAGTGAATGCCCCTGGTCAAGGACTGACCGGAACCTCTCATTATCATGATATTGAGGAAGATACACTAATGTGTATAAATGCCAGAGAAATCCTGGCATCAGAATGTGCAGCTTACATGAATAGTGGGCCTGGAGTCAGAACACCTGAGTTTAGATTTTGCCTCAGATACTAGTTGTGTGATCCCCCAGGGAGGTCATTTAACTTCTATTTGCTTAAGTTTCCTCATCTGTAAAATGAAGATAATAATTAGCACTTGGGTTTATTGTAAGGATCAAGGGAAATAACTGTAAAGCACTTAGCACAGTGAGTGACACAAAGTAAGCACTATATAAGTTAGTTGTTATTATTATTACCAAGAGTACAAAGAGACTTAGAGAAAATCCCTATGAGAAAAGAACCTGAGGAAGACAGGGTTTCACAACACTGAATGCAGTATGAACAAGCACAGAGACTTAGAGACTAGCTAGTAATGACTAGAGAAGATTATTGTCTGTGAATAACTGGAAGTATACCTGGAGGCTGGAGATACAACATTTGTGAAATTCAAATCTGTGGAGATTCCTAAAGTGCCATCCTGGAGAGAACATGGCTATGTCAGCCTTGCCAAAGATCAAGGTGACCAAGTCTCTTGCTGGACTTTCAATGTTTCCCTGCCAACACTTCTACAAGACAGAGAAGCTGGGATCCCTGAATGTGCTGAACCTGGTGGGCACTATCTAAAAACAAATCATGTGATTTGCCTTAATTCAGCTACTGGTATGTCAAGGAGAATGGGGGTATTGACTTCAGAGTGAAGGGAGACTTCATCCCCCACACTACCAGGGATAGAAATTACTGTAAGAAAGGATTCTTTTCTGCCTTATAGCCCGGTTTTGCTACTGTTCTTTCTCATGTAATCATAAAACCCTCAAAGATAGCCAAAGAATTACTGTGGGAATCATTATTGTAGGCACCAATGCTAGACATGACAACTTGTGCATCTTTACCTCAGAGATTTACTATGACCCAAGCTGTAACAATTCTGCGGAAAATCTTGACCATGCTATTCTGGGGGTAAAGTATTACTTTTAAGGAGACGATAAGGAACAGAAAAGATATTAGATCATCAAGAACAACTAGGATGAAAGTTGAAGACAAAGATACTACATCCACATGTCCAGAGACCACAGCTGTGGGGTTGCCACTGATGCCAACTGCTCTCTGATATAAATAATGAGAGAATCTGTTTCCAATAATGCCAGGAGGGATGAGATTGAAGAGGAGCTACTAGTTCTCATGGAGCAGCACATTCTCGTGTCAAGTGATGGAAGACATTTTCAACACAATATATTGGTGGACTTGCTGGATACACTGGTTCTCATTTCTCCCTGCATAATTCACACTGAACCACTTTTTAACTATTTAAAAAATAAAACTGTCAGATTTAAAAAATGATGTCTCCTCAAGGTGAACCCATAACTTCCCAAGGTAACCTATTCCATTTTTAAATGGCTATAAGCATTATAAAGTCTTTTTCCTTACATCAAGTCAACATCTGTCTCTTAGCCACTTCTACTCACTGCTCCTACTTCTGCCTTTTGGAACCAATCTGAACAAATCTAATCCTTCTTCCACTTAACAAACTTTCAGACACTTGAAGACAGCTTTACACAAATTAGTCCCAGTTCTCTAGAGCAGACATGTCAAATTCACAGTAGCAAAGCTCCTGAGTGCTGCCCCAACAAGATTAAAATGTAATCAGGCAATGCATAACAAAATAAATGAAAATACAATATAATATAGATGATTTCAGTTTGTTGTTTTCTAAGTCAATACGAAGAACACGGGAATTCATTACTATTTGACTTTAACACCACTACTCTAGAGGGAGGAATATACTTTTGTGTGGTCCCTCCAGGAAATCATGTGCACTGGGAAAGTAATGCCACATAGAAAGGACAATGCAGAGTTCCTGGAAAATGTTGAGTTCATGGAGCAATAATCAGCTGGAGTGAGGCGCAGAATTTATTATTTTGAAAAATAAACTAAGACCTTGTTCTTTACTAATAGTATGAGTTAGTTGGACTGTGCAGGGGTGTGTGGGTATATTGTGCGTGTGTGTGTGTGTGTGTGTGTGTGTATCCTGAATGAATTCCTCTTGTACAATCATACTGACCAGAGTGTAATAAATCTGAAGCATTCTATAGGTCCTTAGAGAGCTGGGACTAAACAAAGAGTGGGTTGCTTGATTCACTAACAATATTTATTGCTGTTTAATAACAATATGACCCAATGAGTTACATTTGTCAATTTACCTTCCACAGTGATTTCCCTAGGCCAAAAGGTACAAGGGTAAGCATTTTATAAGTATTCTTGAATTGAACTGAACTGTATTTAATTGATTTGAATAAGAAGGGGCCAACAAGCTTTTGTCAAGAATCCACATTGATCTTTCTACACTATTTTAGAAAAAAAAAATTCTTAATTTGATAGACTTCTTAAATGGCATAATGCACAACAAATTTCCTCTTGAACTTTTCCCTTGACTGTGATAAAATGCCAGGATGTCCATAAGAATTTTCCAAACTTATCTGATCTGTCACTATAATGTCTTCTCACCTACAAGAAGAAAGGAGACTGACAACTAAAGAGACCTTGAAGTAAATGTTCGGAGGAGAGTGACTAGCAAGAACTATCATTTTTCTCATTGCTCAACATTCCATTATTCCATGTTCAACATCAGGAGCTCTACTCAATTAATAATTGAGTGACTCAAAACTCCCTCAACTATTTCCATCTGGATTTAGTTGAATATTTACAAGACAAACCTACATTAATTCTTTGTTCCATTTTACTATGAGTCAGTCTTTCCTAGGAACCATATAACTGAATAAATACAGATTTCTATCTCTTCATCTGAGGCAACAAGTATATAGTATATAAGTTCTCTTGTGTAGATGGGCTAGTAGAGTTACTACTATGTTGAACAACTAGAAAAACATTCTTCCTATTGTGACTTGGCAAGATCAGAGACATTAGAAGCATCTACTCTGGAACCATCTGGCACTAATATTTTTGGCTACACATTCTGAAGACTTGCCAGAGGCAGAATGAGTGAAGAAAAAAAAATTTTTTTAAGACTAATACAACTGCTGAAGTGAGCTTACTTAGTATTTTTCCGTGTACTAGTATAATATAGACAACCTTGAAAAGACATGAATGTTCCGCCTGGCTAGTTCAAACATAAAGTAAAGGGGGAAGGTGTGTTGTTTATGCTAAGAGTATTATGCTGAAACGTTAATGTTTTATGTCTTTCCAATTCTAGTGGGGTTTTTTTTCCACTTTATTTTTCACTATATGTCTAAGTTACGGTGATAAGGATGGGTTCTGCATAAAATGGTTCGCATTAGTTTTGGAGGCCTATTCATCTTTTCCTATTCACTGATACCAACACAGCAGACAGAAAGTGGATGCTTCAACAACCATCACACTCAATTCTAACCACACTGTTTTGTTACAGATTTTAAGTCATTTCCCTTAGGTCAATGCCTTTCCTTTGGTTTTTCTTAAAACTCATTATCCTGACTTTAATCCCTCACATATTTTGACAGGTGGGATTTCTTCCACTATCTTCCCGAAATGCTGTTTTCATTTATGAGCCCCACAAATGTTGCCAATTGGCATTGTTTTTCCCTTTGCTATTTTTCCCCCATGTAATTCAATAGATAACATGCTGCAGTCTAGAGATCTCGACCACGATGGTAAAATATGTTGACACTGACTATATGTAATTTACAGAAAGTAGAAATTCAAACTCAAAGATTGTCATCTTCATTTGATAATATTTTCTCCTCTTTCTTTTTTCAGTATAGTAAACTGAAGTTTTTGATGACAATCTCCCTTCAGACTGGAGAGATGTAAGTGGCTTAACTGAATTGGGTATAATGCTTCCAGCCTTTCTCCTCCAAGCACTTTTATATCATTTTGGAATTTATTTGCTATCTTTCAAAACTATTTATATGTGTATCTTATTTAGTGCAACTGATCCCAAAGCTGAAAAATTCTGGCAAATTTCTCTATTTTCCCTTTCCTGATTATATCTCCTTGTTCTTTTATTTGACAATAACCCAAACAACTTTTGTTCTTTTGAAATATTATTAGTAGTTTAATGATGTCTTCTTTAAATAACTTCTTTTATAACAATAAAGACCAAGCTTATTTCATCTTTGTTTCCAAATATTTTCATTCTCTGCCTACGCCTTTGAGAAGCCTAATGGAGCTAGTTCTATTATAATTAGCTTTACGGTCATATTAAATGTGAATCTAGAGCTCTGAGCAAAGAAAAACTAAAAATATCAGCTACAGCTAAGCTACGAGCTCAATTTACTTGCTAGGGGATCCAGTAGTACTGCAGTAATTTCATCTTGCCTCCTTCTTACGCATCTGAATGGTCCTATACAAGGACCATTTGAGGTTCCTATAATTTTATTATAGTTAGGATCTTACAACATTTAACTAGTGACCTGATATTGGCAACAGCACCAACATATTTTTAAAATTACTCCTAATTCTGTTTGTAAAGACCCTTGAGCAAGATCACACTTTTCAAGTTTCAGGTAGCATGCTGCTTGTAACCTGTAGCATACAGATCCATTTGGAGGAGAAACAGACTAAAGGATAGCACTTTAATGAGACAAAGATTTCAGAAGAACAGTAGTATTAGTGGTAGTAGTAGTGGTCATAGTAGTAGTCAGCATTGTTCCAGTTTTATCTTCTTCATAGTCCTGGTTGTCATCATTGTTGTAGTTGTGGTAGTAACACTACTTATTGCTGCTGCTACTTCAGGTAATTTGTCAGGGAAAACAACACCACCCACAAGTCTAAGCAATTCCATAGACAAGTAGTACTTGGCTTTGACAACTGTCTATGGTTTGGAACTGGAAAATTAATATAAATAATATAAACAATTGCTGAAAGTATTGAAAGAATACTTCATTTTTCAAGAAGTTTCTTAACATTTAGTGCCATAGTCAAGCTAGAAGTGACTTAACTTATTTGTGCCTCATATTCCCTACCTGTAAAATGATTAGGGTCATGCAGCTAGTAAGTGACTGAGGGAGGACTGAACTCAGGAGTTCTAGATTCCAATTCAAGTTCTCTATACACTTAAGCATGGAACTGCCTCCAAGTTTCTCACCCCTACTTGCAAACTGCACCAAAAACTTTCCTACAATTTGCCCATACTTTCTATAAAGGTGTTGAAGATTCTCTTCAACTAGCTCCCACCACCTTTCCAGTCTTTATTCCATTCTGCTCTAGTCAAACCAACATGCTAGCTGTCCCTAAGTGATTTGGCATAGGTTGTCACATAACTAGAATGGGATCTTTTTTCATCTCCACCTATTAGCATGTCTTGAAATAGCTCAAGAACCATTTTTTATAAGAGGCCTTTCCTTATTCTTCCAGTTATTAACCTATTCTCTTTCTTGAAATTATTTTCTATTATCTTAAACATAAAGATTATATCAAGTTCTAGATAAATTCCTATAGGAAAAAAACATTTTGGCTTCAGAACTCTTAGGCTAGGGCTCTGCTCCCCCAATCCCCAAGTGTCTCCCATGGTCTTCTCTATCTGGCTCCAGCAATGCTTCACTCTACCTCTGAGCAATCTTCTAGCCTTCTACCTTGCCACTGGACTTTCCAGTTGTAGAACCATAATGAAATCACTACTACTTTTGTTACTGAAAAGGGCATGTGAATCTGCTCCCTTATGGATCTACTCATGACCCCTGTAAATCATAAATCAAAATACTCTTCCCTGAATACTGCTTTCCTATCTCTATTGTTTCTCCCTATTAGAATATGTTGGGGAATTTCTTAACTCAGAAGTCCTAATATCCTCTCTAAAGGTAATTCCTCCTACCTTGGTCTACTTGACTGGAGGTAAAAATCTAGAGGAAGGGTAGAAGATAAAAAGTTTTAACTATCATTGGCTGATGGGCAGTTGCCAGGAGGCTAGCAACATTGCAGAAAAAAGAGACATATGAAAGGTTTTGCAGTCTTTGAGTAACATCACTGATGGCCAGAGGAGCCTAGCAGTTGAGACTACTCAGACACTTTCCTTATTTGGAAAGCTGAGTAATGAGGACAGGAAGTCAGATGATTTGGGGGAAAATGTTAACCCAGGAGCGTGGGGAGTTACAAAGATTTGGTTTGCTCCTTTAGGGATGTTTTTTCAATTGTGAATTTCATAAGAATATCTGGTAGACCAAGAAATCTCTAGTTAATGTCATCAAATATGGTAGTGGGACCGGAGGTCAATAAAATTCTGGAAGCCTTTTAGAAAAAAAATCAATGGGCTTATCCTATTTTAAAGTAAAATATAGACTGAGATTCTGTCTTTACACAACCCCATATTCTTGTTTCTTTAACCACTAATGTGACTTTTAAGAAGGTGTTTAGAAGAAGCTAAGAGTCTATAGATTTTTTTCCATTTCCTCCACAAATGTAAAGCCCTTGAGGGCAAAATGATCCATTTGCTTTTCCATTTCCATCCTAAGGATTTAGCATAGTTCTTGGCACACAGCATTCACTTAACCCTTATCCCTTTTACTTATTCATTCATCCATTCATTCATTTACCTTGCATTTATTTATCTGCAAGTATTCCTCACCCTCCTGTTTTCCCCAGCAGAATATTTGTTCTATGAGTGTAGAGATATTCTTTTTTTTAAATCTTTATATTCCCAGCATCTAAAGTGATGTTGGGGGTTCAGGGTGGGGAGAGCTGCTTCAGATTTTTGAAAGAATTCAATCAGACTTTCTCTATAGCCAAAGGGAGCTTTATTAACGAAAAACCATGAGGGCCTGAGACTTAGCAAGGAGCTAAACAAAGATAATGATATAGGACAAGGACTAGGCTTATATAGCCAGAAAGCCATACAATCTATAGAATGGTGATAGAAGTTTTAGGGTTCCTAAAGGGTGTTGGAGATTTAGGAACAAGATAAATCTTGCAAGATAAGGATACAAGATAAGTGGGGCTAGGGAATCTTTATGACAGGATGAGAGGAGACAAGGAATTTTAGGATAAGATAAAGTTTTGTGGTATTTCAAGATAAGGAAAGGCTTTAGAAAGTCAGGGAATGAGCAACTCAACTTTTAGGGCACCTTTGTATTTTAGGGTGTCTCTAGAGGATGAACCAGTGAAAGACCAACTCAAACTTTGGAGCACCTTTGTATCCATATCAGTGACATAATAAAGGCTTGAGAAAGAAATGTATATTGAATGAAACTGAATTACTGAGTCTTCGAATTCCTATCTGCTTATTTTTCCTTTCAATACTTGATATTCACAAAATTGCATTCCCTTGGTTCAAAAATCATGTCCTTGAAACTATCCTTTCTTTTCAAGTACTTATTTCTAAACATTTCCTTTGCAAATGTTTACGTGAGACTTTCCTTTACAAACTTCAACTATTTCATGTCCTCTATTTTAAATTTTCCATCTTTTCCCTATCTTGTTCTATAAAGACTTGATGAAACATCTTATTTACTTGAGAAATGTGTGATTTGAGGAATGATAGTGAGCATTTGCCTAGTGCTATAAGGTTTGCAAAGAATTTTAGTTAGATTAACTCATTTGATTATCAAAAGAAACCTGTGAGGTCAGGGGCTGCTATTTAACAAATGAGAAAACGGAGACATTTTTGGGAGACATTTTTGTTGATCAATCATGTCCAACTCTCCAACTCTTCATGATCGTATTTGGGGTTTTCTTGGTGAAGATACTGGAGTGGTTTGCCATTTACTTCTCCAGCTTATTTTACTGATGATGCAGACAGGGTTAAGTGACTTGCCCAGGGTCATATAGCTAATAAATCTGAGGCTAGAATTAAATTAGGGAAGATCAGTCTTCCTGAATTAAATATAAGAACTTCTATGACATCTAGCTGCCTTAAAGATCAGAGGATTATAGATTTAAGTCTGGAAGGGACCTTAGAGAATCATTCAAGGTCAAAGCCCTCATTTTTTTTTAGATGACATCTGAGGTCCAGAGAAGTTAAATGACTGTGCACAGACACAAAGCCACTATTCTGTCACAAGCTAGTTATGAAGCCAAGTCTACCTGACTAAGAGGGCAGATCTCTCGCTTCACAGTGCTGCTGCTCTTACATACTTATTGTGTATTATTTTATTTTGTATTTGTGGATGTGTGGATGTCATATATCCCTATGTAGCACCAACACAGTATTCACAGTGCTGACAGTGACTGTGAACATGTCGGCATAGTTCTCAATCGCAAAACATTACAGACTTTCCATATAGAAGACAGAAGCAAAACATTTATTCAGATACTAGAGAGCCAAATCCCAGCACCTGGAAACCGAATCCATTGTAGTGAAGAAAAAGTTAATATGCCATAGCACAGAAGAGAGCCACACCATCCTTTAGCCTTCCCACAAACAAACATTCACAAGCCTAGATGTCTCCTTGGCTGTGTCCTCTCCTCTCTCCAGCTCTAACTACTCTGACTCCCAGCTTCCTGTGGGCTCTGCTCCACCCTTCAGCAAATTCCTCCCACCACAAGCTCCATGTGATTGCATTTGGCCTATTAGGGGGAAGAGAAGATCTTCAAATTCTCTTAGGCTTATTAAGGGACAGGGAAGATCTTCAAATTACCATTACGATTAAACCTTATTAGTCTGTAATTTTATGAAGGGGAGATAAATGTTTCACTGTATGTTATAAATACTATGTGCTTAGTAAACCATTGTGGAATTAAGTTGTATTAAAGGGTAAATTCCTTTCCAGTAATTTTCCTAATGAGTCAGGTAATGTTTGTGCAGGTAGGTGGCTCGGTGCATACAGTACTGGGCCTGCAATCAGGAAGACCTGAATTCAAATACGAAAAATAAGTCACAAAGAATCAGATACAAATGAACAACAATGAATATTTGTGCAACTTCTGTACAACCTCCTCTTACCATTTTGCATTATCCATTTTTTTCTCTTTATTAAATAAAAATATTTATAGATTCCACCCATACTGAGTATCATTTTTGAAAGCTTTCCTTTAATTATTCTCTAGTCAACTACTAGTTAACCACATATCAATTATCCATATTTGATTGATTGAATCAGTCCATTAATTCTCAATTGTACTGCTCCTTATGATCTGAGGTGGGGCTTGGGAATGGGGGAAGAATAGTACTAGGCAGGGAACATGACCAGGAGTATTCCTTGGAACTGATCCAAATGCTGACCTAGTAACCTAGGCTAGGCAAGGCCATCAGTAGTGCTAATAGTTCAGTTCTGCAAGTGAGAGGTCAAGAGCAAGCAAAGCATTCATTGCATCATTGGTTTAGTGACTGAAGGGGACTTAGAAGTCATTTGTTTCAAACCCCTCATTTTATAGATGAAAATCTGTGACCCAGAAAGGTGAAGAGATCTATCCAAGGTCACACAGGCAGTAATTTGGAGACTCAGTATTTGAAGCCAGGATCTGAACCAAATACAGACTAATGGAATCTAGACTGATAGGGTGCTAATGATGGACCCCTAAAAGGCCCTGGACTTTCCCAGTTAAGAACCCTTTCAACTGTCCTTTCATTGGGGCCCTCATTGTCTGTACCTGGCCCCACCCTAGACCTCTACTCCTTAATTCCATCTAGACCCCTTCTCTGCTACCTCCCAGTCACCCCAGACTCCTTGGTCACTCCTAGAACTTCCCACAGTCTTACAGGTCCATTTTGCTTCAATTAAAATGCTCAGATTCTTAAAATCTGGCCAATAATATGGATTCTTACAATTTCACCCGACTCAACTGGTATTTTAATAAAACTTGTCTCTGACTAAAAGAAGGCTTGAGTTGAATTATTTCAAGGCAGGACCTGCATCTTTTGCCCTTGAATTTTGAGGTTTCCATCACCCTTAGACCTCAACATAGAGAATGAGTTACCACAAGACAGGAATAAGGTCGGAGGCCAACAGTAGGAGTGTCAAAGGCATAGAAATAGTGGTTGGCAAAATAGTAGTGTCAGAATCCAAAGATGAAACAAACAGACCTGGTTCGGGTTGTAATGTTGAAGTACTGGGCTAGAATATAAATGCATTAAGAGGAGTATCTTCTTTGTCTCCAGCATCCCTAGAAAAGCATCTGACATTTCCCTCCTAATAAAGGTGCTTAATAAATATTAAATGATTGCCTATTTGATTGGTTTAGTATAAAATAAGTCAAGAGTTCAAGGAACCAGATAGCTAAACATATTTTGTTTCACATAAAACAGTATATTTGGGGGACAGCTAGGTGATGCAGTGAATAGAGCATCAGCCCTGGAGTCAAGAGCACCTGAGTTCAAATCCACCCTCAGACACTTGAAGAACTTACTAGCTGTGTGACCCAGGGTAAGTCACTTAACCCCAGCTGCCTGGCCTTCCCTCCCTCCAAAACAACAACAATATATTTTGTAATTTAACTCCTTCAGTTCAAACCATCTGTCCTTTAAGGGCCCTGGCAATTAAGGCCAATTTCTGAGACATTAGTCTTCTGAATCAGTTGCAGTGTTGGACATTTCCTTAATTTTCCTATTGTTTCCCATAATGCAGACAATCTTGTTTGTGCCATTCAGCACCAGACTCATTTCCTCTTTCCTTTCTAGTCTTTCTTACCTGTTTCTTGGGCTAGCTCTCCAATATTTAATGACTCCACCCAAGAAAAGCAATGGACAATGTTTAATTATCTGGATGACTGGTCTCTCCCATTAGCATGGAAGTGAAGAGTGGGGTATGAATTTTATCATGTGTGTTTTTTGCACTATTAAAAGGGAAAAACAAGTTCTTCAAGAAAGCTGTCCCATATCCTGTGGGAGGTTTAAAAGAAGGCACTCTATAACAGACGGAACCATATCATAGTTGTTAAAAAGCAACCAGCCAATTCTGAGGAAGCCTCTACTCCATAAACAAGTTCTTTTCAGTGCTTGGAATCATCCTTCCTTAGTTGTTTTTATGGTTCCTCATCATTCTTTTCTGTTTATAGGACCCACAGAGCCTCCCACTCTATCATTTAAGTATTCTGGAAATTTTCCTTTAAAGGCTATGTGTATTGGTTCTCCATACTATCTTTACAAACATAGTTGTAAACCTTATGTTAGATACATACATGTTATGAAACACTGGTGCTGTTTCTAAAGGTGCCTCTTCTCTTGGCTGCACACCTACCCAGAAACCTGGGAAAACCTGTCTAGGAGGACAGCCCAATAGTATGAACACTCTTATCAGCACAATGACCCAGTAGAAAGCTCTATTAAAAGGAGGGGAAATTTGAAATTCAATTCAGTTTGTTAAATGTTTTGTATGTATAAAGCAAAGTATTAAATGCTAAAGAAGATTAAAAAAAAAAAGATTTAACTGGGACACAGTTCCTGCCTTCACAGAGTTTACAGCAGTATATACTTGGTGAAAAATAAATGAACGATAACTTAATGTCCCTTAAGGTTCCACAATGAAAGCTTATCACTATCATTTATACTTCTAGAAGTGGAATCCTGAATCTTTTAGGTCAGCTATTCAATTAGCATTTATTAAGCTCCTGCTGTGTGCTAAAATGGGCACATAGGTGACAGTGGATAGAGCACCAGGCTTGGAGTTAAGAAGACCTGAGGTTAAATCTGGCCTCAGACACTTACTAGCTGTGTGACCTGGAAAAATCACTTAACCTCTGTTTGTCTCGGTTTCCTCATCCATAAAATGACCCATAGAAGGGAATGGCAAACCACTCTAGTATCTTTGCCCAAAAAAGCCTAAATGGGGTCATGAAAGGGACTAAACAACAACAATGTGCTAGAAGCAGTGCTAAGTGCTAGAGGCACCCCGAAAAGCAACCAGAAACACAACAACAAAGACAGTCTCTGCTCTCTAGTGGAACGGGGAAGACAGCATGCAACACCTGTGAACAAACAAGATCCATTTGGGATATTCTCAAAGGAAAAGCATTTAGATTAAGGACAACTTAAAGAGGCTTTTTTCTACTCTGTTATTCCTGCTGAAGGTCTCCTAGTCTTTTTTCTTTTCTTTTTTGAGAGAGGAAGGCAAGGCAATTGGGGTTAAGTGACTTGCCCAAGATCACACAGCAATTAAGTGTTAAGTGTCTGAGGTAACATTTGAACTCAGGTCCTCCTGACTCCAGGGCCAGTACTCTATCCTCTGTGCCACCTAGCTTCCCTGGTCTCTTAGTCTTTTTAAAGAACCCACCTCTTTCTCTAAGTACCTTAGATATTATTAGCAGGGGAAGACTAGGTGGTGTTCTAGATAGGCTCATGGTTACCATTCTTCTATGTGATAATAATATCCAGCTAGCATTTATATAGTGTTTTAAGGTTTGCAAAGTATTTTACATACTGTCAATTCATTTGCTTCAACAACTCTGTGAGGTAAATGCAATTATCCCCATTTTACAGATGAGGAAACTGGGACACAGAGAAGATAAGTGAGTTACCCAGGGTCACACAGCTATAATTAATTTCTGAGGCAGGATTTCAAACTCTGGTTTCTTCTTGACTCTAAATCTCACCCTGTAGCTTCTGCACCACCCAGATGCAATGTCGAACTGCCAACTCTAGCAAGGAACTCCCAGAACTGGGGTTTCGATTTATAAAGACTGATTCCCTCCATTTAGAAGTTAAACTCAGGTGCCTGTTTAAGAATCAGATTTCCCTAAGCTCTGAACTACCTGAACACCAATTTTCTGAACTTATTTGCAGGGGGTTATTGAAACTCTGATGTTGTACCTGCTCCTTATCTTAGAATTAGCTTTACTTTCCAAAGGGACCACTTCCCACTGCTCCAGGGGCAAAGAACTTCAAATATCCCTCAGTTTATTTTTCTTAGGCAGTAAGCAGGATAACACAGACAGCCCCAGGTAAAAGAGTAAGTCTTATTTTATGCCTTTTTTGTAACCCCACCACTTAACACAGTGCCTGATATATACAAGGCGCTTCATAAATACTACTTGACTGACCATTTCCTTAGGGCCACCATATAATTCTCTAAATCACCTTGGGTATTACCATAATGATGATATTGATGATGATGATAATGATGACTAACATTTTCAGAGTGCTTTCCATATATTATTTCATTTGATCACTAGGGCAAAAAAAAATCATCATCCATTGGCTACTAAGTCATTTTATTCTTAACTATTCTTCAGTAGATTCAGAATCTTTTCTTCATATTGCTCAGCATCATCTATCTTTCAGTTAGGCTAGTTTTTTTTAAGTTCAGTCCTTTAAAATAAAGAGTTTTAGGAATATATTTCTCTTTTTTTCTTTTTACAAATAAAAGTACATTTGTACAATATTATAATTTGCTAACACAAAACTGGATACCACAAGTGGTGGCCTTGAGTTCAACATGATTTTATGATGGAGACAAAAAAATTGTGTATTGTATAGTTCTGTGAAATTTGTCTTACCTATCAACCCTCTAAGTTGTACAACTGAAATCTTCTCCAAAGATAATCTCTCTCTCTCTCTCTCTCTCTCTCTCTCTCTCTCTCTCTCTCTCTCTCTCTCTTTCTCTCACTCTTTCTTTCTTTCTCTCTCTGTCTCTGTCTGTCTGTCTGTCTCTCTCTGTGTCTCTGTGTCTCTTTCTCTCCTCTCTCTGTCTCTGTCCCTCTGTCCCTCTCTGTCTCTCTCTGTCTCTGTCTGTCTGTCTCTGTCTGTCTGTCTGTCTCTGTGTCTCTGTGTCTCTTTCTCTCCTCTCTCTCTCTCTCTGTCTCTGTCCCTCTGTCCCTCTCTGTCTCTCTCTGTCTCTGTCTCTCTGTCTCTGTCTGTCTGTCTCTGTCTGTCTGTCTCTCTCTCTCACAATCAGTTTTTCCATATGGGCTATTCTACTGTGCATGATTATTCATTAGTCTCATAGTCTTCCCTTAGTATTGTAAACTACTTTCAGGTACTTCATTCATGTTCAAACTCTTTCATGTTAAATATATAAAATAAAACAAAACAACACTACCCTATTGATCAAAATTGAGATACTTCTTGTCCCATTGAAGAGGTGTGGGAGATTGTGGGTGTCTGATGGGGTTGTGTGAGGAATGTCATGTTATCCCTCCTGGGTTCTTGTCTGGAAAAGAATTTCACTAGGACCCAAGCTGTCTTCTGGCAAAGTTTCAAAGTTTATTGATATGCTGGCTTAGTAGCAGGCAGGAGAAATAGGGGGGACCTGCAAAGTGCAGGGATCTAAGGTAGAGTTATAAAGTTTTATGCTCTGCAGCAGGCAGGAAAAGGTTAAGGAGAGCCTGCAAAGAGCTGTGGCTTGAGGGACAGTTCTTATAACCCTAAAATTGTCAGCCAAAGGCTAATTATGCTAACTAGGTGGGCAAAGGTGGAGTTTGGGAGGGGTTTAGGAGTGGTCAGTGCTTAAAGGGACGTGCACTTTTTATATCAACTGCGCATGTAAATTACCCATAATTCACTGGTAAATTCCCTAGTGGGGGGCTATCGAGAGGTGTGGTCTTTAGCTTGAAACATCACTAGGTTACTTTTGGTCAAGGATGAATGAGGTATGGCCAATATGGCTCTTGGGAGGATAGGCTTGATTGTTTCCAAGTCTAAGAACTAGAGTGATTAGGTATTCAGGAGGTACCATATTGAGACGGAGTTATCTCCTGCTAATGTTGCTCAAGGCTTTTAGGTACAGCTGGCCACTTAGAACAAAGGGCCTATGCATTTCTCTAAGGGTTTGTTTGTAGAACACTTTTGAAGCTTGTTTCTAGGCAAACTTGCTAGCTAAGGGTAAAGACTTTCAGGCTGGGGGAAGGGAAGAGGCAAAGAGGCCTTTATGGCTGGGGGAAAGTGTGACTTTTATAACTTAATTGCACAGGCTAGTTACAGACCGATGTTACATATGTAGGTACCTCAACACAAACGAGATTTTACAAACTGAGGTCACAGACAAAAAGCATCCTAGACCCCATCACCATCATTTTTATCTTCTCTCAA
>CM053594.1:306500575-306518291 GCA_028646575.1 Pseudocheirus occidentalis
TTTCTAAAACTCCATGGAAACATTTGGAGACTTGGACAAACTTTTGGTCATTTAAAACCACAACTTTACTCTGGTTTTAAAAAAATAAATATTTCATTGGTTTTTTGTAAAGCATTAGGGTAACATCCCAAAGGAACAATTGTCAAAATTCCTTGCTACTGGCTAAAAAAATAGAAAAATTCTTCAATGGAGGAGACTAGTTGAATAAAATCCAGAATTAACTGTTTCTGGTAGCCTAATCTTTGTTAAACCATTATTTTCCTTGATACCTTAGTCCTTTTGTTTCTCGAGATGAATTTTGTTTTTAATTTTGTTTATTTCGCCCTTCTTCCATGCTCCAATTTTCTCATAACTGCTACTATCCCAGCAATTATATATTAAGCCAATGTTAAGTAAAGTCATTACCAAAGAAAAGAAATCTGTAGAAATATTTCCTGGAAGAAATCAGTTGTGAATAGGGTTTTGAAGAAAGAGAAAGATCTGGAATGACATCAAGGTAGAAAAGTCATTTAGTTCAAATAGATTTTGAGGAGCAAAAGTATACAGTCAGAAAGTAATAAGTTGCTGGAGAGTTAGCAGATATGTTTGAGAAATGTGAACAATGATTACCACATATTTTAAAAACAAGGATCTCTGACTTTCTGAAGAAAAAATCAAACTACTGAAATATATCAGAGGACTATGAGCTACTCAAAATGAAACTGGCAAATAATTCTAACTATATATAATTTTCATCAGAATCAAGTAAAGGAGCTCCCCTAAAACTATATCTCATAAAGTAAGGTAGAGTAGAGGAAGTTCTGTCTGGTTTGATGCAGTATTTTGTCGCAGGTTCATTCGTTCTGCTCCATTATGTTCCCCATCCAGAGAGACAACCATCCAATCTTCTATTTCCCTCCTCATTGGATAATGAGATCAGTCACTCAGGCATCCTTTTCTCCATCTATAGAGTATCACTCAAATTTACTTTGTGACACCTATTTTCTAGGAAAATTATTAAATGATTTTAAGATTTGAAGATGTTCAGTATATTTTCCTTAGAGAAAAATATATCTTAAAATGTGAAAATTTGGTTCACCTACCATTTTAAGGTCCACTGAAAACTGCCTAGGTGTTGTCTCAGAGTCAGCATTTTTGCCTATTTTTATGCATGAACTATAATCATCAGAATGGGTTTCTTACAAGCTTTGCATTTTTCCTCCAAACTTAATTTCCTTTTAAATGCTCCCAAAATCAATAAGTCCTAGTTTTCTTTCTTTTCTCTTTGCCCATTTACTTATTTGTTAAGACTGAAACTAACTTATATAATTAAAAGTTAGAACAAATGGGAAGAGAAAGTCATGATTTACATTGGCAACAGAATCAATCTCATCATACCATGAAGACAGACAGAAAATACAGGATTACATTTACTACAACGGCTTTTTCTGAGTAATGGAGCATTAAACAAAAAAAAGAGCATATTTTGAAAAATGTTAATTTATGGCCAACCCATATTTAAAAGAGACATAAATTTGAGATTTTATTGCTCATATTAAATTTATCATTAAAAAGGCAGAAATTAGCTACATACAAACTGTGCGTCAGGTTTTGTAAATTCAAATCTCCCTACTAGTTTTTGCAAAGGAACAAAAATTAAGTTTTTCCCAATGAAGTAAAATGAATCACATGTTGTTTGCAGGGATTACTTATATCATTTAGAATAGGATTTATTAAAAAAAACAAACAAACAAGTAAATCCTAGAAAATGTCAATGAGAGATAAGAACCAGTACTAAGTTAGTTATACTATCCTCTGAAATGATCAGAATATGTCTGGAGCATTGATTTCAAGGCTGAGCCACATTTCATGAAAGACAGAAATAAGAAAACATTCTGACCACAACTTGAATGAAGGATTTCCATATCATGTGAGATGAAGACCTGAAGAAATGAGAGTTCTTCAGACTGGTAAAGAGAAGACAGAGACATGAAAGTTATCTTTGAATAGCTGAAGAGCTTTCCGTGAAAGAGGAATTTCACTTGTTCTGTTTGACTCCAGAGGGTAGAGCACTGTGTGTTTGTAGAAAGGCCAAAGAAGTAGATTGATCTTTCTCAGATCTAGAACTATTCCAAAGTAAAATGGACAGCTTTAAGAAGATGTGAGTTTCAGAGCACCGGCCCTGGAGTCAGGAGTACCTGAGTTCAAATCCGGCCTCAGACACTTAACACAAAAAACTAGCCGTGCGACCTTGGGCAAGTCACTTAACCCCAACTGCCCTCCAAAAAGCAAAAAAAAAAAAAAAAAAGAAGAAGAAGATGTGAGTTTCCCTTTAGAAGTCTTCAAAGGTTAGATAATCATTTGTCAGGTATGCTGGGGAAACTCTTGTTCAAGAGCCAAGACTCTAGAAAGCTTTTAAGGTTCCTTCCATCTCTGAAAGTCTATGCTACTATGTTTTATTTAAAATAATAATAATAAAAGATAGGCCATCTCTCAAATTTTCTTCCCTGTGTGAATTTTTCAACCATTTTCCCAAGAACCTTGAAATTCCTCCCTATAATCATAGAATCAGTGAAGGATGATTAAGGTCTAGGTATGTCCCCATTTGAAACACATCTAATAGGCATAAATATTGATTGTTAAAAGGTAAACTGAGGGGTAATAATAAAGAGAAATGTATGTTCCTGTGTTTATTCCACATATCATATAATGATAGTTGAAAAGAATTAGGGATTTTTAGCCAAAGAAGAGAAGACTTAGAGAGTGCATAATTTCTAACTTCAAATATTTGAAGGGCTATCATCTGGAAGATTCATTGATTTTTTTATATATATATTTTTTAGCCCCAGACAGCAGAGGTAGGAGAAATGGACAGAATTTGTCAATAGGTGGGGAAATGTCTGACAATCTATTCAAAAGTGTAGGGAGATATCAACTAGGCAAATAATAAAATCTCTTATAGCACAAAGTCTTTCTAGCACAAAATGAATGAATTTTTCAGGGGGATGTAAGAATCTATAATAATAAAAAGCTAGTTCCTCAAGAAAATTTAGAATATAATTCTTTATAAAAATTAAATTCCATGCCAATGTTTGGAAATATTGCTATTTCTTAAATTGTAGCATACATTGGCTAGAATGGCAATGACATTGGTGAAACGTCTTACAGGCATGTTTTTGTTTTAGGGTCTATGTTTCATTTCCAATTATAGGGCTATATGCAAAAGTGAGAATAATTGTCTTAGAAGCAGCTAGGTGGCAGAGCAGAGAGAATGCTGAGCCTAGAGGCAGGAACAACTGAGTTTAAATCTGATGTCAGACCCTCACTATTTGTGTGGCTCTGGGCTAAAGCCCTTAACTTCTTTCTGCCTTAGTTTCCTCATTGGTAAAATGGGGATAATAATAGCACCTACCTCACAAGATTGTTCAGAGGATTCGATAATACATCTGTAAAGCACAGTGCGATGCAGAATTGAAGTAGCTCAAAAGAAACATGAGATGCACAAATTTAGAGAATGCACCCCAAATGTTCACATGGACTATTTGTGTCCGACTTGTGGGAGAGCATTCTGAGCTCTCATTGATCTTATCATCCACAGTCGGAGACACCATAACTTGACTCTAACAACAACCAACCAACCAATCAACCAATCAACCAAGCAAATCAACCAAGCTGGAACATAATAGGTTTAGTAAATGCTATAAAAGAGGCAACTAGGTGGCACAGTGGATAGAACATGGGTCCTAGAATCAGGATGACCTGATTTCAAATCCAGCCTTGGACACTTGACATTTACTAGCTGTGTGATCTTAGGCAAGTCACTTAACCTCAATTGCCTTGCCTTACCACCTCCAAAAAAATTTTTTTAAAGTAAATACTACAAAAATGGATCAATATAGGTGAACATCCACACACACCCACACACAATGCAAGAAGTATAGTCTTGGGAAAGACCATAGAAAAACAGATTTTATATTTCCTCCCACCACATTTCTTCTAGGTAAATTTAATTTGTGCTTCCATGAAAACATAGGCATCTGGGAATTTAAGGGCAGAAAAAAACATGTGTAGGGACTACATATTAACAGTAGGGAATGGGTGTGTTTTCTCTCTGTATCTGCCTCTCCCTTACCCTGCTGCATGAGATAGCAGGAATTTGGCTCAGGACAACAACAGGAAGGAAGGAAAGAGATTCGGGGGTGGTAGAAAGCAACCCAGTTTAAACTCAGGTCGGAGAGAAAAGGAACAGCAGGAAAACAGCAGAACTGTTCCTTGCTGAACTAGCTGCTGAGCCCATAATGTCCTGTCCCATAATGAGGCACGTCTGAGGCAAGATTCAGTCCAAGGTCTCCATCAGCAACCAAACATCCAGACTAAGGAAAGCGTGACTTTCCTGAGCTCCAGAATGGGTCAGCTCCTGAGCTCCACACACTAGAATGAAACAAAGACATTGACTCCGTAGCTTCTACCTAAGAATCAGTTTTACAAAAGTATGAATATTTTGTGTTGTTAGACTGTTTTTATTGACTGAAGAACTTAACATATATTTTGCCCAGCATTCCAGTCCTTTGCTGAGAGGTAGTTCACAGAGTCTGGAAAATTGTGTACTAACAGCTGCTCATGAAAAGATTTTGTTACCCAAGTTTCAAGCCTGGGCATTTGTTTAAGACTGTCTTCATTCATGGAAAGAATGATTACCTGATACTCCTTTGACTGGTAGGACAGAGAAGGTGAAAGCTTAGAAGAGTTGTTTTTGGTTTTTGTTTCGTTTTTGCAAGGGAAAAAAATATGGTGCCTGCAATTCTAGGCTGTCTTTATGGAGAGGTCCCTGGAGAGGTAGAGAAAGATTCCAGGAAGAACTCAACATGTAAAGGAGCAGATACCTTCAGTATATGACTATATCCAGCTTATCATACTAGAGACTTCTGGGAATTTCCCCTTGAATGTGGTTTGGAAGTCTCTTAGTTGAGCTTAGATATCCCTCCTCTAATGGGGGAACTAACTCCCTCTGTGATATAACTTCTCTGAGTTCTATTTGTTATCAGCTCCTTTAAATGGATATTTACTATCTGAAATTGTGGCTGTCTTTGGTTAGCTGTATTTCATGGGAAATAAGTTAATCCTTTGAATTGGGACACTCTGTTCTCCATTAAGGGAAAGTGGCCAGGAAAAAGTTTGAGCCTAAAAATTAATTTTTTTCTAGATTACCCCAGATCAATTATTGATCATATATTTAGGAAGGCATATAGATTTAATTCTAGTCTGATACCCACTCTCTGAGAATAAAAGAGCAGCCAGCTACATGGCCCCAATCTCCTGCTCATCTCCGGAAAGAAAGTAAAGTCTCCTTGGCAAAGGGTGGGTGAAATTCCAGAGAAATCAATTCACTTTTTTTTAAACCTATGAAAAAGATTGAAACAGACCCTTGAGGATATACACATAACCTACAAAGCAATATGGACTTCCTTCATTTCATTGTTTTATTATGCATTGTGTTTGCTTTTACTATATACTATTTATTTCCTTATTGATTGTATGCTAAGAGGAAATGTTGTATGTAATATCTACGCTTAGTCCACTTTTTTATAAAGTTGATATCGTTAGGCCACAGTCACGTGACTAGAGCTCACTGAAATGGAGCTAGGCTTCTAGCTAATCACTATTATAAATGATGTTTGCAGATAATTTGAGATAAATACTTTTTTATTGATTTAAGGAAAATCCATTTATATCAATACTTTCAAGTATTTTTTAATAGAAATTAGTGTTCTACACTATCAAAATTTTTTTCTACATCAATTCATATAATCAGATGATTTTTTTAACTTTTTATTATTGATATAATCAATTATGCCAATAGTTTTGCTTATATTAAACTATCTCTGCATTCCTGGTTTAAATTCTGCTAGGTCATAGCCATATGAAGGAAGATGATATCTGAATCCAGAGAAAGAACCGATACACAGAAATATATATGAAATAGTTTTACATACATATATATGTTATACATGTGTATGTATATATACAGACAGATGTTTGTGTCTAATGGTAGCTATTTCTAGGACAGGGGGGAAGAAAGAAAAAAATGAAAAAAGTTACATGATAATTTTATTACATATTACATATACAGCAGATCTGCAAGTTTCATGTTTTCATATACAATCATCTTTTTCTATTGTACTATATTATGGAAATGCTTATTTTATTTCTTAGGTTCAGAATAAAATAAATAAAATTTGAAAAAAAGAAATGGAACTAGGTCCAGATTATTGCAAATAACCAATCTCATGAAGGGGTTGAAATATCCAAATTCACCATGCATGTTTCTGTTGTACTGGAATCAATGACCATATTTTAAATCAATCTAACTTTAAGTAGTGGGAATTTAAATATGTGTGACCAGCTCACAAGAATTCCTTATTTGCATTAACTGAGATCTAGCAAATTGTAAAAAGGGTCAAAATTAAGTGGAGTCAAAATGGTCAAGTGATAGGAAGCAGTTCAATAAGTTCCCTTTCACTCCATCTTCAAACATCTAAAATTCCACTGGACAGAACTGAGAAATTCTGGTGAGAAATTAAAAACAAATAAACAAGAAAACCCTGAAAAACCACACTGAGCTATATGTCCAGCAAGCTCAGCATAGAGTGAGAGAGAGACAATGAGGTTTGTATATACTGAGGGCCCTGTCTATCGAGGAGCATGCCCCATGTAAACAATCTAGCTTTCAGTGAGAGGCTGTGCACTAGAACAAAATGACCTCCCAGTCCCACACCCAGCACACCACCAGACCCCCTGATCACTAAGACAAAAGTAGATGTGAATTGGCAGCTCTGTTACTCATCTCCCAGTCCTGGGTCACAGGTCCAGGGTGGATGGAGAAGAGGACCTGTGCGCAGTTATGGTATACTTGGGTAGAGAGGCCCTGAGCACAGAAAGAAAGGGACAAAGAAAGGAAAGGAGGAAGGAAATTCAGAATCCAGCAGAAACAGTGTATACCTCAGACCTCAAGCATAGGGTAGGGTTTCACTTCCAGTATTGAGTCTAGTCAGCAGAGGAATAACCAAGGCAGCAGAACAAACCAGAATAAACAATCCCAGACCAAAGAAGTCCTACAGTTTTGTTAATCTGAATCAACAGAGCTTTCCAGATGGCTGATAGGAGATATCCAGCAGTATCTATTTTTCTTCAGACCCAAATCCAGGTTAAGAATTTGCAGAGCTCAGACCAGGAAAGCAGCAATCAGACTTTACCTTCAATCAAAACACTTTAAAAGCACTAAAAGCTTGTAGATTCCCCAGACTGTTGCTTAGATCCTGGAATAATGCAACTTCAACAGCCTCCAAAAATAACAGCAATATCAGTCCATTCCCTTCCTTTCCAAGTACCACAGATTTAGGCTACAAGAATGAACACACACACACACACACACACACACATACACACACACACACACACACACGGACTCCCACCATGAAGAGTTATTATGGTGATAGGGCAGTTCAAGAAACAAACAGAGAAGAAGAGAATAATTCCAAAACATCTATAAGCAAAGCCTCAGAAAAAAATATATCTTAGGTAACAATTCAACTAGAATTTCTGGAAGAGATGAAGCAAGAATTTATTTTTTTTTAAGTTTGAAAGAGTTTTTATAAATGAAATGAGAGCACCTGAAGAAAAAAATAAATGAGAGCTACAGAAGAAAGAATGTGAAAGAGTATGAACACTTTGGAATAAGTGATACAAAATGTTGCCCAAGCAATAAACTCCTTGAAAATTAGAATGGACCAAACAAAAGTCAATGACTCTATAAGGGAAAAAGAAATATTAAAACATTTTGTTAAAAAACTGAAAATATAGAAGAACATATAATTTGTAGCAAAAACAACTGACTTGGAAAACAGATCCAGAAGAAAAATTTTAAGAATCACTGGACTATCTGAACACCAACAAAAAGTGCTGACATCCTATTTCAAGAAATCTCAAAAATTGCCCAGATCTCTTAGAAACAAAGGGGAAATGGAAGTAGAAAAAATTCACCAGTTATTTCCTAAAAGAAGGCCCCAAAAGAAAACTCCTAGTAATATCATAGCCAAAAATCCACATTTTTAAGATCAAAAGAAAAATATTGTCAGCATCTAGAAAGAATTCAAGCACAAAGGAGTGATAGTTAAGAACATATATATAATTTAACAAGCATCCTTCTCAAGGAGAAGAGAAATTGAAATACAGTATTCTGGAATATTTATTCTGGAATCCAATAGTGAAATACAATATTTCAATATTCCAACCAAGAATAACTTTCTCAACAAAACTATGCTGTATAATATTATGGGGGAAAATAGATTTTTAATGAAATAGATTGCTTCTAGGCATTCTGGATGAAAAGATAGAGCTGTGTAGAAACTTTGAAGTTCTAACAAAGGAATCAAGACAAAAATAAAAAGGTAAATATAAATAAACAATTATAAGGGACTAAAAGAGGATGAACTGCTTTCATTTATACATGGGGAAAAAAATATACAAGTGTCCTCTTTGAACCCCTAGCATCATCAGAATTCACAGAGTCCAATCAGCAGACAAGGTCTTCTAGTGATTCTACTATGTCTTGATGACCTTAAAAAAATTAATGGAGAGGGGAGGAGGAATATACTGGGTGGGGCAGGGGAGGGGGAAGGAAGGGCAAGAAAATTTGTCTCACATGCACAAGTAGACTATATACAAAGAATACGGGGTGAGGGGAACAGTTGACACAACTCATTCTCATCAGGATTGATCAAAAGAAAGAATATATATACACACAATTGGGTACAGACATACATTTCACTCAACAGGAAAATAAAGGGGAAAGGGGAGAAGAGGCAGGTAAATGAAAGAGGGAGAAAAAGGGGGGAGGGAGGGAGAGAGAACAGAAAACGTAATTGACAAATGTTGGAGGGAATGTGGGGAAAATGAGACATTAATGTATTGTTGGTAGAGCTGATTCAGTCGTTCTGTAGAGCAATTTGGAACTATGACCAAAGGACTATAAAATCATGCGTACCCTTTGACCTAGCAGTGCCACTACTAGGTCTGTATCCCAAAAGACATAAAAAACAAAAAAGGAAAGGGTCCTATATGTACAAAAATATTTATAGCAGCTCTTTTCTTGGGGCAAAGAATTAGAAATTGAATGGATGCCAATCAATTTGGGAATGACTGAACAGGTTGTGGTATGTGATTATGATGTAATACTATTGTACTATAAGAAATAATGAGCAGGATACTCTCAGAAGAACCTAGAAAGACTTGCATGGACTGATGCAAAGTGATATGTACCATGTAAAAAGTAACAGCAATATTGTAGAATGATCAGCTGTGGCTATTATCAGCAATACAATGATCCAAGACAACTCTGAAGGACTTATGATGAAAAATGCTACCTATCCCCAGAGAAAGAACAGGTGCTGTCTTAATACAGACTGAAGCATACTTTTATTTTTTACTTTATTTTTTACTTTATTTTTATTGAGGTTTTTTGTTTATGTTTTCTTTCACAACATGACTATTATGGATATGTTTCGCATGACTACGCATGTATAACCTGTATCAATTTGCTTGCCTTCTCAATGGCGGAGGGAGCTGGGAAAGGAGGAAGGGAGAAAATTTGGAATTCAAAGTTTTAAAAACAAATGTCAAAATTTTTTTTAAATGTAATTGGGGAAAAATAAAATACTAAAAAAAATTAATATAGAAAATATTTAAAATTTGTATTGAAGTGGCAAAGAATGTGAATTTGAGGGGCTGCCCATAAACTGAGAAACAGATAAGTTATAGTATATAAATATGATTAAATACTATTGTGCTGACCTCTCATCAGCATAAGGATCAACAATAATGATTCCCCAAGAAATAGTGATGAAACATGCTACCCACTTTTTGATGGAGAAATGAAGGACTCAGAACACAGAATAAGAATTTATTTATTACTTATTTATTGCAGAGGAACATGACTAATATGGAAAATTGTTTGGATCAATGATACATGGATTTTGTTTTTCTTGTGTTCCCAAATGGAGGTGGGGAGGCTGGAGAAAAAAACTATGAGAAGATGGATTTTCCCTGATTAAAATAAAGGGGAAAAATAAAGAAGTCAGTGTTAGCCAGTGGGTAGGGGGCTTAGATAAAGAACAGAACACCACACACCTCTTGACAATAAGTCAGTGATACCCCTTAGAAAATACTGCACTTAGTCAATACTTCCATCAGAATGGGTCACCACAAGTCACTACAGAAAACATGGTACTCTCCAGTGAATGACTACCAATTTTACCTGTTGATTAAGCAAGATTTTATGAAAACTATACAACTCCTGTAAATTCAGGATCCCTAACTTCAGATCCAGAACTCTTTCTTCTGTATTATATTCTCATAAAAGATAACTCACATGGTCCATGCTCCCACCTCCAAACTGCTGGTCAAATATTCAAATATACTATGGAACTGAAAAGGCTAATTGGGGGCCTATATGAGCCTATACTTTTACAAGGAGCAAAAACATTCACATTAGCTGAAAAACCTTCGTAAATTCCCTATTGAGGACTCATACCTATTATAGCCCTTTCAAAAAATAAAATCCTGTTAGCTTTGGACCAAAAAATTCCTTAGGCCTATTCTCATCAGTCAAACAACATGGACTTAAGCACCTATTAAGTTCCAGGGACCCTCTTAAGTTCTGAGGATAAAAAGAAAAGGGGAAAAAATGGAGGGAAAGGGGGAAGGCAGGATATGATGCACAGTTTCTGCTCTTAAGGATTTCATAGTATAATGAAGGAAACAGCATGCAAATAATTATATACAAAAAGAAGAGCTATATTGCTTAAAATGGAGATCATCAGCAGAGTAAAAGCACTATCTATATGGGGAGGTTGGGAAAGACTTCTTGCAGAAGGTAGGATTTTAGTTGGTTTTTGAAAGAAGTCTGGGAAATCAGGAGGTGGATATGAGGTAGGAGGGACATTTTGGAAATGGAGACAACCAATGAAAATGCCCAGAATCTAGAGAGTGGCTGTTTGGTGCAAAGAATAGAAATAATGCCAGTGTCACTGGATCATATCAACACTATGATTTAGTGAGGCAGTGAGGTATAAGAAGACAGGGAAGGTGTATCAGTTGAGTAAGGGGCCTTATTATGAAAGATTTAAATTCTAGAAAAGGAAGATTATATATTTGATCACGGAGGGAGTCATTAGATTGTGTTGAATGGGGTTGGGGCATCATTAGAACTTCACATTAGGAAGATCAGTTTGAGAACTGAGTGGAAGATGGATTGGATGTATAGATTTGAGGTATGGAAACTAGTCCAGGCAGGAGATACCAAGAGCTTGTTCCAGAGTTATAGCAGTGTCAGAGTAGAGATGTTGTGAAGGTTGAATCAATAGAACTTGATAGTGGATTGGCTATAGAAAGTGACAGAGAGTGAAGAAAGATGCCACTTAGATTGTGAATCTAAGCAAGTAGGAAGATAGTGGTGCCCTTGACAGTAAGAGGAAAGTTAGGAAGATGGGTGGGCTTTGGAGAAAACAGTTTTCTTGACCTTGGTAAGTGAATCCAAACCAGGGAAGCATCTTATATTAATGTAGCTTAATTTCATGTAAAACAGGGAAAGAGAAAGTGACAATACCCATGACCATTAGCATTGGATAAATCAAGAGAAAGTGAAAGGAATGAAAAACTTAAGTTTGAGGGCTATTTTTGAATGACAAAGTATATAAGTAGTTCAAAGAATAAAGAATATTTAGTAAATTTAATAAAGAGTAAAGAATATTAGTTGACATTAGTTGGGCAACTAGGTGGTACAGTGGGCAGTGGATAGAGTGCTGGGCCTGAAGTCAGGAAGACTCACTTTCCTCAGATCATATCTGGCTATTTTCCTAGCTCTGTGACCCTGGGCAATTCATTTAACCCTGCTTGCCTTAGTTTCCTCTTTATGTAAAATGAACTGGAAAAGGAAATTGCAGACCACTCCAATATATTTTCACAAAATAAATAAATAAACAAAAATGGGGTCACAAAATCAGACCCAAATGAAACAAATGAACAACAAAAACAACTATATAATTCAAAACATAACTTCTAAAGATGCTCTGCTTATCTATGATTGTCTCTGACCTTACTTCAGTTCTGTTCTCTTTAGGGGTTGGGTGGATAGGGTTATCCCTAGCCTCCCTCTCCCACTTAAATATCTAGCTATAATTATATGATATGATAATACAGTTTAATCATTGAAGGCATTATTTACAACTAATAAAGGAGTAAGTACCTCAGCTACCTCTGAGCACAGCCATTGGTGGTATGTATATATCTAGGGGAAATTAAATTCTCCTGACTCCCACTAAAAGGATCTCTTGATGCAGAGGTATCAAAATCTGCCTGCAAAACTTGACAGAGGTTGAACAAGATTAAAATGTAATTGGGAAATGTTTAACACATAAAATTATGATTACAACATAGACCATGTTACTTTGTGGTTTTCTAAGTCAATATGCAGACCAAGGATCAGTTTCTATTTGAGTTTGATACAGAAAATTAGTCTGGAATGCAGCCATTAAAGATTACAAAAGAAGAATTCCTATTTCAGATCTCTGGGATGGTGGAGACACATCAAGTTTTTCTGCACATTCATAGGATCAATAAGGGGATTCCCTCAGGACGACAATATTGTGCTTTTCTTAGAAAGGTCGCCCATATCAATGGTGACATTTTCAAGAAACAAATATTTCCTACACTGTCTTCCTGTTTTTACATAAGCATTGATTTCCACATCTAGAATGAATTCCCTTCTCAGCTCCACCTCTTAGAATCTTAGCACACCTTCTCCTGTGTGAAACCTGCCTTGACACTTTATAGTCCTCCTCCAGCTCAGATTTCCCCATATGTACTTTTATGTATTATATATTGTAAAACTTCAGGAGAAGGTAAGCTCCTTAAGCTCAACACCACTTTTTGTTTTGTTTTATCTTGGCACCACCAGCACCAGGAACATATTTTCTTTCATGCAGTACTTAATCAATGACTAATAGATTGGTGCAGGATTCTCTTGATAGATCCTGAGATAGTCTTTAGTTTTAACTCTTTAGCTTTCAGTACTAAATGCTTTCAGATTATAGACTTGTATTCCTGATTCCTTAAAAATATTTTTTTCTCCAAAATTTTCTACAAAGTATTTCAGAGAATTAGATTTTATTCTGAATAGATATGTATATGTACCATGAAATAATTTAAAATTTAAGAAAGTCTTCAAAATACCAATGCTTAATTTATAACTCTTCCCTATATATAGTGTTCTTTTTAATATTTTATTTTTCCAGCTGCATGTAAGAATAATTTTTAACATTCATTTTTTAAAAATATTGAGTTCCAAATTCTCTCTTTTCTTTCCTCTTCTCCCCACTCCTTAAGATGGCAAGCAATTTGATATAGGTTATACATGTGCAATTGTGCAAAGTATATTTTCATCAGTCATGTTGCGAAAGAAAACTTAGACACCTCCCCCCCACACACAAAGAAAAAGTTAAAAAAAATAGTATTCTTTGATCTGCATTTAGTTCTTTCTCTGGAAGTGGATAGTATTTTTCATCATAAGTCCTTTGTAATTCTCTTGGAGAACAGTTGTCATTCATAGTTGATCACTGTATAACATTGTTATCACCATGTGCAATGTTCTACCAGTTCTCCTCACTTCATTTTTCATTAGTTCATGTAAGTCTTTCCAGGTTTTCCTGAAGTGTCCTGATCATCATTTCTTACAGCACAATACTATTCTATCACAACTTGTTCAACCACTTCCCAATGGATGGAGATCCCCTCAATTTCCAATACTTTACCACCACAAAAAGAATTGCTACAAATACTTTTATACATATAAGTCCATTCCCTTTTTAAAAAAATCTCTTTGGGATACAAACCTAGTAGTAATATTGCTTGTTAAAAGGGTATGTACAGTTTTATAGCCCTTCAGGCATACTTGAGAATTGCTCTTCAGGATGGTTAGATCAATTCACAACTCCACCAACAATGCATTAGTGTCCTGATTTTCCCATATTCCCTCTAACATTTGTCTTTTTCCTTTTCTGCCATATTAGCCAATTCGATAGTTTGAAGTTGTGACATAGAGCTTTTAAAATTTGTACTTCTCTAATGAATAGTGATTTAGAGCATTTTTTCATATGACTAAAAATATCTTTAATTACTTCATCTGAAAACTACCTGTTCATATCCTTTGACCATTTATCAGTTGAGACGTTCCTAGAAATTTGACTCAGTTCTCTACATAATTGAGTAATAAAGCTTTTATCAGAGAAACTTGCAGGGCAGCTAAGTGGCACAGTGAGTAGAGCAATGACCCTGGAGACAGGAGGATCTGAAGTCAAATCTGGCCTCAGACACTTAACACTTACAAGTCATGTGACCTTGGGCAAGTCACTTAACCCCAATTGTCCTGTCTTTCCCCCTGTGAAAAACAAACCAAAAAACACTTGCTGCAAATCCTTCCCTGGTTTTCTGCTTTTCTTCTCATCTTAACTGCATTGATTTTATTTGTACAAAACCTTTTTAGTTTAATGTCATCAATCTCTCTCTATATATATATAGTGTTGACTACCATGTCCCAGGTTTCACTTTATGCCTCTCTATACCCAGTCAGGGTTCTTTCCTTGCTTCCAGTCAGTAACTATATAATTCTTTCTTATAATTTTCATACAAATCAGGGTTTCCTTTTTTAAAAAGCCTTCATAACCTGGCCTCAAGCTATCTCCAGATTTCTTATATGTTATTCTCTCCTGCACTCTTTAGATTCCACTAATTTGGAATTATCTGTATGCTTCACACACAACAGTTCGTTCCTCTTCTGTCTGTGCCTTCACAATGGCAGTCCCTTTTGCCTATACTATAGTCCTTCCTCACATCTGCATCCCAGAATCCTTCTCTTCCATCAAAATGCAGCTAAAGCACCACTTTTCCATGTGAAATCTTACTTGATTACCCCCAACAACTGTGCTTCTTCCCCACCCACCCCCAATTTGTTCTTATTCTCTTTATATTTATTCCATATGTATGTCAGGGGTGGGGTGTCAAGGACAGGTTTTTTCCCCCCCTTCTTTGTGTTTTTAGTCCCATTGCCTAGTATATGGTATATAATAGGTTCTTAATATCTGTATGTGTTTGTCGATTGACTGACTACCCTACTAAAGCAATCCAAAAAGCTGGGTCAATTATACCTGCAATACCTGTAGCCCTCTTACAAGGAGGAGTCAAAAAAAAATATTTGTTTGATGCATGGCATGATGGTAAAAATACAAAGGGTTGTGAGTCAGGATGTCTGGATTCTAGCTTTGGCTATGTCCCTTAAGTAGATATGTGATCCTGGATAAGTCATACAATGTCTCTAGGAGTTGGTACCTCATGTGGAAAATGAGATGGTTGGATTAAGTGATCTTTCAGGTCCTTGCCAGCTCTATCTTTCTTTGAATTCAGAAATAGTTCTGAACCTCAGTAATTTGATACGTTCTCATCTACCGCAATTGAGAGATTACCTAATATTGTATGAAAGTCTTAAACACTAATAAAGCTTGCTCTGTGGAAAATTCACACGGAGTATTTAGTTCAGTTCTCTGTGTGGAATGAAATCTTCTGTTGACATAAAGCAAGCAGGTTTTGTTTGGCTTTTTTATCAGAACTGTTTGTAGTTATCTCCAGTGCCTGACACTGTCTGTGTGTTGGAATACTCCTGCTATACGGTCACTTCAGGTTTCATATTCAGTCCATTTTGATTCAACAAAAATGGTTTTTTGTATCTCATGAATATTGTTCAACTTATAGACTGGAATCCCTGAATCTTTCAATATCTACGAATTTTTCTACATTACATTTTCTATAATTAGACTTGATTATGAATGATCACCTACCTGCATAATGAAATAATCCAAAAATTAAACAAGTCTTCAGAATATGAATGTTTAACTTAGGAATATCTTGTCTATATCTAGAACTGGCTACCATGACATAAGTCTTGCTTCAAGTCACTCTCCACCTTCCTTGCTGCCAATCAATAAATAAAGCTTGGTTGTTTTTTTTTTGTATAATTGCCACTCCAAGTCAGATAACTTTTTTTTTCACTCTCCAAGATGACTGAGAAAGCTAGAGTAGGTAGGTGCTATTATGATTATAACAAAAAGGAGAGATGTTCTGAGCATTCAGAGTTAGAACTTAGAACACTCGTCCCCATAGACACAAAATGATTAAATAGACTTGGTTTAGATTTCACTGTTCCGTTGCTACTATAGATCAATGTATTGTGGATAAAATAGGTTATTGTGGGTCAGCCCAGGAAACTTACATCACTTAAGACATTTTTTTTTACTATGGAAAAGCATATTTTAAGTTCAAAATATCTCACTTTGGATCAATCCAAAAAGTATGTATTAAGTTTCTATTTTGTAAACAGCACTGTACTTTCCTCACAAGAGACATGAAGTATCGTGCCAAGGGTGAAGGAAGTTTGTGTTCCTTTTGTCCACAAAAGTATGATGTCTTTTTACCTTACCATTCCAAGATATCAAGTCATTTTGTTCAAATTTGGCACCTTGTTAAAGGGTTTATATGTACATGTAGATATGTATATATGCATATATATGAATATGTACATGTGTTTTTATACACATATATGATTACTTTGATTTTAAGCTAGTAAAGATGTTCTTAGAGAATGCAAAAGCAATTTTAGTTTCATTGTAGATATTTCACTAGAAAGGTAATTTCCAAGTTATTAAAATCAAGAATTTATTATTTTATTTTTTGTGTTGGCTCAATGGTTATTCTATAGTTCTTTCTTCTAAATACTGTGGCCACTGAAGAGAAAACTATGTGGCTGTTCTAACGTTAAGCTGCTGTGAACACTATATTGTGGTTTTCTGTGGTAAGATGTAATGTTGTGAATATTATATTGTGATGTGTTGTAAATGTTTGCCTTCATTTGTAATGGAATAAATGGAGTGTGCACTATACTGTGTAATCATAATCTTAAAAGCTGTTCACAGTAGCATTCTTTTGGGGAAGCTGCTTGTGCATGGCATTACAGCCCTGCACAGAGCCAGGCTCATAACAGATACTTAATAAATGCTAATCACTTCCCTCTCCTTTTCTACTCCTTAATTATATTCTATATCTTCTCTTCAAAAGGAAGATGCCATCTTCAACTCCACACACACACACAAAAAGCCTAGTCCAGTGAATTTGGAGTCAGATGACCAGGATTCAAATCATAACTACTCGTGTGACTTCACCTGTCTGGGCCTCAGTTTCCCCACCTACAAAATGAAGTGCTTAGACCAGGTGATTTCTAAGGTCTCTACCAGTTTTAGATCTATGATTAACTACATAAAAATTGGAGACTAAGCTCTCAGACACACAGATAAATCCCAGGCTTACTTTGCTTTTTTTTGCTTTTTTTTTTTTGGAGGGCAGTTGGGGTTAAGTGACTTGCCCAAGGTCACACGGCTAGTTTTTTGTGTTAAGTGTCTTAGGCCGGATTTGAACTCAGGTACTCCTGACTCCAGGACCGGTGCTCTATTCACTGTACCACCTAGCTGCCCCCCCAGACTTACTTTGGAAAGATAAATATAATACATACTTGTAGTGAGTTTTTTTTTCTCTTTTCTTTTCAGTGGATGGGGATAGGGGGAGGGAGAGAATTTGAAAA
>CM053594.1:306518391-306530763 GCA_028646575.1 Pseudocheirus occidentalis
TCCCCATCTCTCCCTTACCCTCCCCCCCAAGATAACAAGCATATTGATTACTCCTTCCCCCAGTCTGCCCTCTCATATATCCCCCACCATTCCTCCCCTAACCCTCTTCTCTCATACTTTCTTGTAGGGCAAGATGGATTTGTATACACCATTGCCTGTGTATCTTATTTCCTGGTTGCATTGACTATAGTAAAATTTTAAGTAAACAGAAGTGAAAGGCAGTTTTTAACATTCAAATCACTACTAAGGCAAGACCTTGATTAACCAGAAGGTACAGAAAATGACCTTGTCTGATTCATTGGATTTCTGATTAATTGAGGGTTATTTAGACTACTGTTTTGTTTTCAGCAAGCATTTTAAAACTTTGTAAAACAGATTAGCTCATTTAATGACCCTAGTTATAACAATATACTGAAGATAAGCAACTAATTAACAAGTATTTATTATGTTCATCCTCAATAGGATCCACAGTTCTAGATGCTTGGGATACAAAGACAAAGGTGAAAAATCTTCAAAAAGCTGACATGTTCTTAATGGATGAATCTTGGAAGATGAAGCTTAGTGCAATGGTTCACTGACACTTCTATGTGAGCTAATTATACAACATGCCAAGAATATAATACCGATGTAAAATACATCTCTGATACTTTATAATCTTGTTTTGTTGTGAATTTGCTCCTCTGAAGAAACAAAAAATAAAATCTGTTTAACCGAAGGTTCTTATAAATTTCCAGATAGTTGAGGGCTTTATTGTTTTCATCTTTCTTCCTGGTACATTAAGGTCAGTTATGCAGAACTCAAAGAATCATGGTTATGTAACTATATGTTCTTGGCTAATTTGAAGAACTGAAGAGTCCCAGATAAAGAAGCTGAGATTAATCCAGAGTCATCAGGAGGTCATTAACATCTTACTTGGAAGGAACAAACTAATGAATACTAACAGAATTCAATGAACCTGTGGGCAAAATGGTATTGCTACTCTGGAAGATTGCCCTAGGACCCCAGAGCTTAGATTTAAAAGTAAGATCATGCAGCTAAAATCACTTGTCCACTCAGTGGAAGCCTCTGTAGTAGTCCACAGAGGCTGTAACAGCAAAATACAAATTAGATGTTAATATGATATATTAACACAATATTAGAGTATGTTAATATGCATATATATTATTAAGAAATGCTTAATACTGACAAATGTTTTAATAAACTTAAAGCATTTTTAAATGCTCTCATAATCATCATCATCATCATCATTGTATTTTAGAGTCTAAAAGTTCTCAAAGGATTATGCATCAGGAATTTCAGAAATCATAAAAAGAGATAATGCCCCAGTCCTGCAAGACCTTACATTTAAAAGGTATGAGAATTATGGAAGCTCATGCATACAGAACATTTTTCAAATAAATGTTCTTTATTTTTTTCAAAAAAAATTTCTTTATTCTCTCTATATTCAAAATATTTTACTTCACGTTGAGATGAAAAAAGAGAAGTCCTTTACATCCATTACTCCAGTTCTCCTGGTCTCTTGGACTAGGACCAGGGCACAGCTGTAGTAACAGTTTGCTTACCTTCTGTGCACATACCTACCAGTCCTGAAAGTCATCAAGGTAGAAAATGGTACCTAAGAAGATAATGTACTTGAAACCTCAGGGCAAATAGTCTCTGTGCTAAGATCAAACTTAATTCAAAGAATTACAGAATATCAAGAACTAAAAGGGTCCAAGAAGGACATCTAGTCTGACTAAATGGACAAGAATCCCCCTCAAAAACAGGTCTTATGATTGGTCATATAGATTTTGATTCAAGATCTCCAATTATCAAGAATCTTCAACTGCTCATGGAATACTATTCTACTTTGGATTAGTTTTAATATTTAACAAGTAATTCTATCAAGCCTCAGTGTTTTTGTTGTTCATAAGGCAGAAAAGTTTAAAAAGAAAAAGGAAGGTATTAAATGTTGTAGAAGATGTGGAAAAATTAGAACACAAATGCATTGTTGGTGCAGTTGTGAATTGATCCAACCATTCTAGAGAACAATTTGGAACTACACCCAAAAGGCTAAAAAATTGGGCATACCCTTTGATCCAGCAGTACCATTACTAGGTTTGTATCCTAAAGAGATTGTAAAAAAGAGAAAAGAACTCACATGTACAATTATAGCAGCTCTTGTTGCAGTTGCCAAAAACTGAAATTTGAGGGGATGCCCATCAATTAGGAATAACTGAACAAGTTGTGGTATATGAATGTAATGGAATACTATTGGGCTATAAAAAAAGATGAGCAGGCAGATTTCACAAAACCCTGGAAAGACTTACATGAAGTGATGCTGAGTGAAGTGAGCAGAACCAATAGAACATTGTGCACAGTAACAGCCTCATTGTATGATGACCAACTTTTACAGACATCTCTTCTCAGCAATACAATGATATAAGAAAACTCCAAAAGACTCATGATGGAAAGTGCTTTCCATGTCCAGAGAAAGAACTATGGATTCTGAATGCAGATTGGAGCATGCTATTTTCTCTTTTTTGTTGTTTTGTTTTGTTTTTTTTTCTTGTGGTTTTTTGCTTTTTATTTGGATTCTTCTTTTATAACATGATTAATGTGGAAATATGTTTAATATTGTTGTACATGTATAACCTATATCAGATTACTTGCCATCTTGGGAAGGAGGAAAAGGAAGGAGGAGAGGAGAAAAAAATTTGGACCCCAAAATCTTATAAACATGAATGCTGAAAACTACCTTTCTATGTAATTGGAAACAACAAAATAATATTAAGTGGAAGAAAAAAAAGAAAAGTCAAGTCACCAAGCCTAGATGTATCCCAAAGTATGGGAAGGACATAATTATTTGTTGCTAGCACCATATTTAATAAATAACTTCAACAAATGTTTATTAAGTAGCCACTTTGTTCAAGTTCTATAGTAGACCTAAGCTCACAAAGAAAACATGCCACAGTCTTTTATTCTTAAGAGGTAAGATGTACAAAGAATTATGATGCGTAATAGAAGGGAATCAGCATGCATAATAGAACTGGAGCAAAGTATAATTTCCCTACCTGGTCATATAAGGTTCTGGACCATTCCCTGACTTGACACCTGGAACCTAGTTACTCTTTTTTAATTGCTGACCTTCTGAGTACCGTGCCTTCAGCTTCCATGGCACAATTCTATGAGTAACTCTCTGACCCTTGCCCACTAAACTCATGACTTTGGGTTTATTTCTTCCGACCTCTAATCCTGCTAAGGCATCGACCCTGACCAGCCTCTTTATCTTAGGACTGGACACCTGCTCAGCACTCTTCTGGCCTTTGTCCTTTTGTGGTATACCCCCTCTGTCACCAGACCGGCTATATTCTGCTTCTGCTTTTACTCGGATGTGATCATTTAGAGCAGTGGTGTTATACTTAAATTTAAAAAAAAAAAAAAGAGCACTACCAAACCATACAGAAGTAGCCCTGCGGGCAGCAAATTAACTTTGACAATCACATATATGGTTTATTGCATTTTTATTTATTTTGTGAACTATTCCCCAATTACATTTAGTCTGCTTGCACTGGAGAGCATTGTCAGTCATATGTAGCCTCCTGGATTTTGTCCAGCACCTCTGATCTACAGGATGAAGTTAGGATTTATTTGGGTGGAGGGAGTAGGAACAGAGGAAACAATCAAATTCTTAAATTTCTTCTTATAACTTTTTCTATGTTTAGTTGTAAATACTATTAAAATGTAGAGAATGTCCATTGTATAACTGGTAACATCATACAGTAGAACTGTGACAATATAATGTTTGTAGAACAATCATATGCACCATATACTATGCTATATTAATTAACTTATTCATTCACCGCGCTTTTATAAACTACTTCCAATGTATCAGTCACTGATGAGGATACAAAGAAGACAAAAATGAGAGCCTCCCTGCCATCAGAGAATCAGCATGCTGTTCAAGTATAAAGGGGACATGACTAATAGTTACATACACAGTTTTACAGTTGAGTTATTTACTCTGGATGATTAATTATTTTTTCTAAGGCTATTTAGTCTTCATTGCTGTGCACCACAATATCTACATGGAAGAAAACCACAATAAAAAAACAAACTGCAAACATTAGAATGACACTCCTATCTCCAGAATGTAAGCACCTTGAATTGAGGACAAGGACTGTTTGCTTGTCATTTATAGTCCTATTATCTAGTAGAGTACCTAGGATCTAATAAGTCCTTAATAAAGTTTGATTTGATTAAGTGCATCTTAATACTATTTTGTCTTTTTTCTTCTTAACAGCAGCAACAACAAAAACTTACAAATATATCAAATGAACTTGGAGGTAAAATGCACATTAAACAGGCCAGAGGAATTGAATAGTTGACAAAATTGCAGACTGGGGGGAAAAAACATTCTCAATTTTGAAAAAAGAAAGTAGGGTAACAGGTAATAGGGTATGTTGAGAGAAAGACATAACAGATGAGAAGAAGAAAAAACAGAAATAGAGTAAGTTTTATATTCTCTAGCTTTTTGTACTTAACTTCTTCTACTCTCACTCCATATTTGTGAATTTCCTTTTTTTTTTTTTTTTTTTTTTTTGAGGGCAGTTGGGGTTAAGTAACTTGCCCAAGGTTACAGGGCTAGTTTTTTTGTGTTAAGTGTCTGAGGCCAGATTTGAACTCAGGTACTCCTGACTCCAGGGCCGGTGCTGTATTCACTGCACCACCTAGCTGCCCCCATGAATTTTCTTTTAAAGGAATGGCAAACAATTCAGACTGTCAGAACAACAGAATGTTAGAGTTGGATGGGACTACAGAGATTTCCTCATGAAGAAGGTACAGGTCCACACAGTTACACATGTCCAAGATAAACAGGTATTTCACTCTGCCCCTGCCTCAAGGTTGTTCTGAAGCTCTCTTAGACCAGAGAGTTGATTGTTAAATTTTCAGTGTGAGTATTTACACTTTAAAAATCAGCAAGGGCTACAAATCAAAGTTTGTTTTATTGTTTTGTTGATTGTCTAGACTTAAGAAAGTAATAGAAAAAAATGTAATAATGCAGATTAAACTTAAACGGGCATCATATACACAGATTTGGAGGGGGTTGTGGCATGTTGAGAGACAGTTGTTAAACATGATCCAGCACATCCCTACTGGCCTGCCCCTACAGAAAGGAAAGTTTTATTTATAGGCAATATTTCAAAACCTTTATTATGGATCTGTGACTTTGTCCATGTGGATGTTGTGGATCACAATCCATCCATTTCTTCTCTTTCTGTCCCACACTTTTTCATGTTCTCTCATTGATCCTCCACAGAAGGACTACCCAGTGTGCTGCATGAGAGTTGTTCAGTCTCTTGACCTTTCACAGATACCAACAAATCACACAGGTAGTCCACTGGTTATCCCATATTCTCTCTAAATGATCAGTCTGCTTTCCTTTTTTGGGCCTCTCTGATACCCTCCTCTACCAAAACTTCCTTGATAATATATTGCAGTCCATTCACACTCACCATCCACCGCACTGCCCTTTGAGTGACCAGCAACTTCAGACACCCATTTCTTTTCACAGACTGTGGTATTCCATGACTCATAATCATAAGGCATCTCATAAAGCCTCACTGGAAGAAGATTATTCTTTAAAGTATGGTCCTTTGTTTCAAGAACAGCTTGTAATCATTAAAAGCATTGTAGAGTTTCCCAAAGGCAATGTTGTCTGCTTCCCTCCTGCTGCTTAATCTGGGCTGAGTTCAGCATCCAGACAAGATATGTGTACTGATGGATGGGCGCTGTGATTGTTCATCCAACTCTGTATCATCATGTGATTACAAAGCATTCTTCCACTTTACGTTTTTCAGCAGACCATGGGAAAAGAATCTTTGAATATGCGAAGCCACTTCAGATTCTAAACCAGTATACATGGATTTTGTAGCAAGGGAGTATTCCCCAAAATATATGGAACACAAAATTATAGGGAGAGGAATAGGAGAGGTGGTGCCCTCCTTTCTATCAGTGTCATGGAATGGCTGAACCATGTTAGCATAAAGAGAACCAATGACAATTCTTTTCATATGGATGCTGATCAATAGAGACAGCCATAGGGGACGGAAGAACGGTGCTTTAGATCTTTCTCCTTCCCATCATCTCAATAAATTTGGCAAAGAAAAGTCACTAACAGCATTTGAACATTGAAGTAAATTCTCCAAAAATACTAGAGTAATATAGCACTTATAACCAAATCCTTAGACAAAAGTTAGTTTCCCCTTCACTGCTACTGATGGTGATAAGGAACTCCCAAATATGTCCTATACTTAGTCAAATGAGCCAGTGCCCCACAAAGCATGAATGGAGTCACAGGCCCAATTCTTACCTTGCCATGTCAGAGACTTAAGCTAAAAATTTTACCACTAAAAAATGAATTTAGTGTGCTGGGAAAATTTAAAGTTAACATCCAATTAGCAAAAATTAACAAGATTGAAATTATTTTTCATAATCTCTTAAACACTAATCACATTTTACAGCATGTTATAATCACTTAAGCAATATAAATATGGCAACATTTCCATTTTTTGCTATTATATGCAATGGAAAATTTGATTATGTGGCAGAACAATTAAATTCCCCATGTTGCTTTTGTACCCAGTTTCTGAAGTTTGCATGCCGTTTCTGTCAGTTGGCTCTCATTTCTCAGAATCAATCTGTATATATTTCCATTGTTTGATGTGAAATTAACCCTACAGAGCAGATGGGAGGCTTCTATACTAGCTGATAATGACTACTTAGTACTTTTTTTGGTGATGCACAGCTTATGTTGAGCAATCCTACAAACAGATCTCTCATTTAAGTGAAATGTCTAATGCCTAGGCTAACATTAGAATGGAGCTGCACTAATTTATCTCTTAAAAGACTCTCTTTATTGCTATCTATTTGAAAATTCCACAATGACTCCCTTACTCTTGCAGCAGGCTTTCCTTAGTATTTGATATATTAGTTATTGCTATTAATAACAAAGTAATGTCCATTCATTGATTTTCACTAGTTTATACTGTTCCTTAAATCAACAGTACTTCCTGCATCATCATCCTCACCATCATCATCATCATCATCCTCACCATCATGTCATCATCATCATCATCATCACCATCATCATCATTGCTAGCTTTCATATGTTGCTTACTATGTGCCAGTCACTGTGCTAAGAGCTTTATAATTATTATCTCATTTGATCTTCACAGCACCTTAGGGGGGTGGGGGGTAGGTACTTTTGTTATCACCATATTACAGATAAGGAAACTGAGTCAGACAAAGGTTAAGTGATTTGCCATGGATAACATAGTTTGTCTGATGCGAGATTTGAACTCAAGAAGATGAGTCTCCCTCATTCCAGACCCAGAAATCTATGCATTATGCCACTTTGCTGTCCCCTACATACATAAAACAATTTTTTTAAGTTTAATGTTTGGGGAAAAAAAACTTTTCAGAGTAAACTAAATGGATTTCAGAAAACATTTGTAGACTATAGAATCTCAGTCCTTCATGACCACATGATGCCTATAGGTAGGGTCTGCCATTACCTAGTTAACAGGACGTATTACTGCCACTACACTTTCTCTTCTTCTACCTCTCCCCACATGCTCCTCTTCGTACAGTTCTTCACTCCTACTGCCCAGTCTCTATCCTCGACTGCTCTCCACTTCCATCATGCCCTCTTATTCCCCCATTACTATAATTAAAATTCCCAGTTATCTTAGACCTTTTCCATCCCTACTCTTCTCATTTTATCAATCCCTGAAACCCAGCTTTCTCCTGTACCCTTTATAAGCTCTAAAAGTCCTTCCCACAGTTCTGATCTCTCATAGATAAGTTAGTTCTCTAAACAAGAGACTATCTATCCCTTAGGGTTCTAAACTATACTGTGGAGAAATGACTTTCTCTAACATCCTTGACTTAAGCCCCCATTCCATTCTGTTCTGCCCAATGTTAATCACCAGTTACAGTTATAATCTCCTTTATATGATTTAATTAATTAATATCAACTAGGCTATACAAATGTATATATACTGAGAAGATATAGCAAGAACAGAAAACAAAAAACATTTTCCTCAACAACTAGGACCACATTCTCCCCTTTACTAACTCAGTCCTTGACATAGTTTTCATGAAATTTACATCTCACAAAGTTCGCTTCTGAATTAGTCACAGCCAGTGACTGAATTGCTGTACTTCCCTCTCGACAGCTGTTAGTCTACTTCTATGCTCAGTCAAGTAGGTGGATTGGGACTTCCCTCTTCACTGACTTCAGGTTTCTGCAAATTCCAACAAGGACTCCAGCTCTTGAAGCTCTAACACTTGTTATCCTGACCTTTAAAAGCCTACAATGTTTCAGTGGCCTTGAATATCCTTTCATCTAAAAACAGTAAAAAACAAAAGAAAACAAAACAAAGAGGCATGTAACAGAGATGAATATTCAAAGGCCACATGTTAGTCTGGGTAGACAAATAGCTAGCCAGCATAAGGAGGACACTTTCAGAAACAATAAGTCTATGATTTGTCAACTTCCTAATGTCCTTGAGACTACACGTAACCCTTCAGGTCCTCAAGTGCGGCCCTTTGACTGAATCCAAACTTCACAAAACAAAGTTCTATAAAACTGGAACTCAGTCAAAAGACTGTACCCAAGGACCTAGAAGGCCCCATGTGGCCTCAAGGCTACTCCTGTACCTAGTAGCCTTGGATAAGTGATGGACCAATGTTTCTCAACCATTTGGAGGAGGTCCATAGCAAATCATCCTCCTTATTTATCAGAAGAAGGAGAAAGAGAGAGGGGGAGGGGGGCAAATTATCTGCTTAGGGCTTTGTGGAAGCATTCTCAATTCTGGCTCAGCAGCCAATTGAAAGCCTCCTCTTCTTCCTGTTGTAAAGGGACTGAAAAAAGCCAAAATACCTGAGTATCTCTGAATCAAGGAGTAGTGCCTTTACATCTTTCTGAAAACAGGTTTTCCAGTGTCTTCCACATGGGTACCAAATCAGCCAAATATGCTGGATTGTTCAGTGCCCCATTAAACTTCCTGTAAGATACCTCAAATCTTGCCACCCTTTCTAGAGCTAGTTGTTCCTTCTTTCATTACCTAAATACACAGGACCAGGAGGAAGAGCCAGAAAACTCCCTTATATCTATGGATGTCTCCAAGACATACTTCATAATTCCATCAGTTCAACATCTTTGAGGATCCCTTCATTTATCTGTAGTTCCCTCTCTAGAGCTTTATCATTATGATCTACTGGCTTCCAGATCTTTCTCTGTCTTTAAGACCTGTCTCACAGTCTTCCCATCTACCCCAATGCCAGGCCCTCATTGCTTGTTTTCAGCATTCACAAGGATGTCTCTGATATATTAGCCTCCCAGTTCTTGAACCTTGTCAACTCCCTGACGTGCATTTCTGTGATATTTCTGCCAAACATAGGGTTGCTCACACCATAAACTTGACCATCAACCTGAACTGTGCCAGCTCTGTGATCTTGAACTTTTTAATCCCTCTCTCTCAGTACAATCTGTTATCCTTCCAAGTCTTCTTCTGCTTCATTCCTAAACCTGTTTGTCTTCTCTCTGCAATAGCTAGGCCCTTTATTCATCCCATTTTTACCAAGTCCACTAGTCTTTGTTCTCACATTCTTCCTTTTATAAGCTTAATCCTATAGATTAGGTGCATACTGTCCTTTTAAATCATTTGCCCAATAAAGGGTGATACAATAAGCAAATTAGGACTTCAACGAATAGTGTGCCTGTCAGATCTATGGAGAAGGGAAGAATTTGTGACCAAAAAAAAAGGACAGAGCATTGAAAAGCATAAAATAGATCATTTTGATTATATTAAATTTAAAAGGTTTTGCACAAACAAAACCAATGCAACCAAGATTAAAAGGAAAGCAGAAAGCTGGAAAACAATCTTTATAGTAAGTGTCTCTGATAAAGGCCTCATTTCTCAAATATATAGAGAATTGAGTCAAATTTATAAATACAAACTATTCCACGATTGATAAATGGTCAAAGGATATGAGCAGGCAGTTTTCAAATATAGAAATCAAGGCTATATAGATAGTAAATGTTCTAAATCACTTTTGATCAGAGAAACCTCTGTCCTTTTCATCTTCTGCTCTATACATCCTGTTGTCTTCAAGCTAGAAACATACCCTTTATCTGTCTACTTCGCTCCTACTCTCAAATTGAGAAATATTATGTGTCATCCCAACTGGTTTTACTTGTAAGGTCATGAAATCAAAGTCTCCATCAAGCTCTCACTGCTGCACAGCAGCAATTTTATACTTCTTGAGCTATCTCATTTTCCAGAGCAGGTGCTATTAACTTTCTCTTCTCTCTTTAAGTCTTCAGTGCCAAATCTGTTCTGCCTATCCCAGCTATCAACAGATAAACTTACTTGCTACTTTCTTGAGATAATCAAAGTCATCCAAAAGGAAATTCTATGTTTCTAATGCTTCCCAACAAATCATCCCCTCCACTCCACTTTGGAGAATTATCCCTTGGCTTATGCGATATTATTCTCCTTTGGCTCTCCTAATGGCTTGAATGCTTCTCACTTTCTCTCTTATTTTTTAAGGCATAAAACATTTTCTAAAGCAAAGCATTTTTTAAAACCTAGGAAGAACCAATAAGAAAATTTTGAGAGAAAAAAATTTAAATTAATTCTAATTGCAAACCCCATCTTATGTAAATTCACAGTAAAATCCAGCAAAACAAAATATTCTAGGCAATGCATATTAAATCAAGTTTATAACTTGTATACTAATTACATATCCTTCCTAGTTTAGTAAGAAAATTGAGTCCCTTCTTTTATTTTTTTTTAAAGGAGACTTTAAAAAAATAAATTTAGTCCCAAAATCTTTCCCTCCTCTTCCTCCTAACCCAATGACAAGGGAAGAAAAATATAAACTATTACAAATATACATAGTCATGGGGAGGGAAAGTCTTCATTATCCATGTTCCCCACCTCCAAAAGAAAGAAGAAAAAATAAGCTATGTGTCAATCTACACTCTGAATTCATCAGTTCTCTGTCCAGAGCATGCTTCATCACAAATCCTCTGGAACCATAGTAAGTCTTTGTATTGATCAAAGTTACTAAGACTTCTACAGCTGATTATAGTATTATTGTTACTATACAGATTTTTTTTCTAATATTGGTCATTTCATATTGCATTAGTTCATCTAGGACTTCCCAGGTTTTTCTAAAATTATGCCCTTGTTCATTTCTTATAGTACAATCATATGTTATCACATTCATAGACCATAACTCGTTCAACCATTCCTAAACTAATAAACCTCCCTGAAGTCTTTACCATTGCAAAGACAGCTGCTATAAGTATTTTGGCACATATAGTAGTGATATCACTAGGTTAAGGAATGTGCACAGTTTAATTGCCTTTTGGGAATAGTTCTAAATTGCTTTGCAGAATGTTTTGGCTAGTTCACAACTCTACCAACAATGCCTTAATGTACATGTTTTCCCAGATCCCATCCAGCATTTGTCATTTTCTCCTCTTAACCATTCTGATGGTTGTGAGGTGGTACCTCAGAGTTGTTAAAATTTGCATTTCTCCAATTGCTGATGATTTAAAGCATATATCTAGTGATAATTTTAATTTCTTCCTCTGAAAATAATCTACTCATAGCCTTTGACCATTTATCAATTGGGAATAACACTGATTCTTGTAAATTTGATGCCATAATATATTATAAAGGAGATCTTTTATCAGAGAAACTTACTACCGAGATTTTTCCCAGTTTCCTGCTTTTCTTCTAATTTTAGCTGCATTTTGGTGTGTTTATAAAAAAAATCTTTTTTTAATTTTATATAATCTATTTCCTGTTTGGTCACAAACTCTTCCCCTCTCCATGGATCTCACAGGTATTTTCTTCCTTGTTTCTCTTATTTGCTTATAGTATCCATCTCCTTTTACGTCTAAATCATGTATCCATATTGAACTTATCTTGACATATGATATGAAATGCTGATATTTGTGTAGTTTCTCTTAGACTGCTTTCCAATTGTCCCAGCGTTTTTTTTTTAAATCAAAAAATGAGTTCTTGTCCTAATAGTTGGGATCTTTGGATTATCAAACACTAGGTAATGGTACTAATTTGCTTCTGCATATTACATGCCTTGTATTTCTTACCCAGTACTAAATCGTCCTGTTAGGCTTCTTTACTTTCAACTTTTTTTTTCATCAATAATCTTGATGTTCTTGACGTTTCGTTCTTCCAGATGAAATTTGTTGTTAATTTTCCTGGCTCTATCACATACTTCTTTGGTAGTTTGATTGATGTGGCACAAAATAAGTAAATTAATTTAAGTAGTATTGTCACTTAAATTATG
>CM053594.1:306531263-306561847 GCA_028646575.1 Pseudocheirus occidentalis
TTCCAATCCACTCTCCTCTCAACTCCAGCTGTGATTACTCCTGAGGAGTTAACTGGAAGTAAGGAGCTAAGCCTTTGAGGTGCCAAGTGCCTTCAGTAGGTGCCAATAGAAAGGGGCATGGAAGATCTTCTGATTTCATTAACATTACAAGTCTTGGCTGGAAAGTTTTAAATAAGACCTACAGAATATGAGCAAGTTCCTCAGAACCATTGGAACTGATTTCTTTGGCCATGTCACTTTTGTGCATCTAATGACTTTCAAAGACATCTAAATTTTTCAAGGGCTTTTATACTTATTCTAAAGCCTGCAATTGATTGATTGATTCAATAGAAATGTATAGGCCTTGGAAACTCAGGAAACAATTAAGCAGGAAGGGGTGGAGAAGAAAGGAGGGGGAGCTGAGTATGTAGGGGCTGGGCTGGAGCAAGCACAGTGATTGTAAGCAGTGGTGGTGGCAGCTGCAGCAAGAATTTCTTCTGAGAGTCAGCTAGGACTTCTGCTGAGGACTGCCAGGGACAGGAACTGCTGGGGGTTTGGGGGAAATGGAGGAGGGGTGGAGCTGCTGGGAGCAAGCTAAGTGGAGACTGAGCAGTTACCATGAGTGAGGAGAGGAGGATCTTTGCCTGAGGGAGCTTGTTTTGTTTTGAAGGCTTGACGATGTGCATGTTTACTGCATTAACTATGTGTGCCAACTCCATGGCTACTATGAAGGCTTTAATGTTCTGTTTTAGGGTCTTAGCTTTCTGATATTTGAATAAATGTTCTGGCTATGTTCCCCATGTAAAGACCCTGTTACATTTTGTGATTAATAACTAAACCAGCATATTTATAGTCACTGTAGGCATTGTGAATATTGCATTGTTGTTACAGGGTATCAGGACAAAGCATCTTGCCACTTACTTTAAATGTGGTGAAATAATTGTTTAGGCTGACTTCCACCCTTATACATGTAAGTTACTTAAGAGAAGAAAAGAGAAGAAATTGTTGGGGCAGCTAGATGGCACAGTGAATACAGAACTGACATTGGCATCAGGAGGACCTGAGTTCAAATTTGTCCTTAGACACCTAACATTTACTAGCCTTGTGACACTGGGCAAATCCCTTAACCCCAATTGCCTTGCCTTCCCCCTCAAAAAACAGTTTTTGTATTTCTGTCACCAATAACTAGCACCATTCCTGGACTTAATGTATGATTGTTGATTGATGATTGATTACTCTGGTAGCAATGAGTAGGCAACCGGTACCACTCTTATAGCTAATTTCTGCCTATATGTTACTACCTTCATCTGAGGTTACTCCTGCTCTGAATTCCTCCAGTTCTTCATTTCCTATCTTGTATTTTAGCCCAGTGAGGCCAAGGATTATTTAATTTTTCTCTTTGTATCCCTAATGACTAGCAGTTCGATGCCTGATACATAAGGAGGGGCTGGGTAAATGTTGACTGAGGGATAATGTGTCCAGATGGGTAATTTAGATGGTATCTAAAAGGATTCCCATTCTATATTTAACACATAATCTAGATAGATAAACAGAAGTACACATTTTCAGGATCTGTGATTTGTTCCATATGGGGTACCTGCCTCTGTCAATGCAGATGGCAGTGTATTCAAATGGAGAGAACTGGTGGATCTGAAGCCAAAAGACCTTAGTTAAAATACCATCTCTGCCCTTTATTATCTATTATACCCTTGGACAAGCTCATTAACCTTCATATCTTGGTTTCCTAATCTGTGACTTGAGAAGTGTGAACCAGATGACCTCTAAGACCACTTTCAGCTCCAAAGCTGTGATTTAAGTAGATAGCAACCTTTATTTGTTGTGGTGGGAAAATTCAGCAGTCAACTTTATGAAGAGCCTCTTTGAACTTGGGTAACATAGGCATCAGCCAAGAAACATACCATCTGTTAGCAGACCTATATTTGCTTTTGTCCTGCCATTGGACTTCAATAATTCAAGAAGGAAGAGTGAGGGTCATGACTTTGCACGACTCTGTCTCACTTAAATCCAATTGATGCACAAGTCAAGACATAACTTGTAATGTCATTTGTCCTCCTCAAAAATGAAGGACAAACAACAAAATGAGCAGTGATATACTTGAGGTCTTGGGTTGGTGGGACTTGCTGGTTGGGACTTCCAGGTTGAGACCTGCTGGCAGAGTTTTCGAGAATCCAGGGTCACCTCCAAGTCACAAGGAGTTAACATAAGACTTCAGAGGAAAATACATGCACACACATGCACATAAACTCATTTTCAGTTCAATTGCCTTATTTTTTTCAGTACTTTTGGGATTGAAAAAAAAGTATGTATTTTCACTGTTGGATTTCTCAACCCATATTTTTATTGCATTTTTTTCTGCTTGTCTTACTATTTTTTCCTATATTACAGTAATCCTCACATGCCAGAAATATTCTGGTATATGCCATTCACCTGACACATTCTTCTTGACGTGACATTTCATCTGGATGCAATTGCATTATTCCACTATTTGCTTCTTTATCATACTCTAGAAATGTGAATGTTGGTACCTGTCATACCAACATCCAAATCTCAAAAATACATATTATAAATATGAAACTTCAAAAATAATCACTGATTTGCCGCTCTTACAACCTCCTTTCAGCTTAAAACATTTTAATTTCAACTGACCTGAAACGAGATGAGGAGACAAGACAATGTAGCAAAAGGTGGGGTTTCCTTTAGACAACATTTTCACTTGGTAGTTTTTCCTTTTCTTTTCCTCACAATCATACACCTTTCTTTTCCAGCTAAGGCTATTATTTGCAGGGGTTTGATAATGAAGAATTAGCAAGTGTATTTTGCCTAAATCATTTCAGGTTCAGTTTATCTAACCCAAGCCTCTGTGAGTTGAATCTCTAATAGAACCTAACTGGTTTCATTATCATCTTTTAGCCCAGAAAAAAAATAAAGGTGGCTTTGCAAATTAAAACAAAAATCGGACCACAAATGCCACTTCTGAGCAGAGTGGGCACCTTTCATATTGTTAAATTTTTCAAGGACCTTTATACTTATTCTAAAGTCTGCAATTGAGGAGGCACCATCTCCACAACAACATAAAACCTTGGCAAAGCCAAGCCCAAGTGATTGGGGTCAAATCTGCTTTTTACAGTTTCATTTATTTGTGTCTTATGCATTCTCCATAGAATTGAGGTAATGAAAAAAATGCTTCTTTGTAGATATTTTGAGAGTTTCAACATTTGAGAATTGAGTTATCTTGCTATGCAAATCCTTTTTTTTACTGTGAAGAGAATGGAAGAAAGCGGAATATTTGAAGCCTCAAGTGTACCCCCACTCAAGGAAGTCAAAATAACCTTCAGGATGATTCCTGATATATATGTGCCACAAAGAGGACAGAAAAAATGGTTTTTACTAATATGGTTTACAAAGACACTTGTAATCTTCTAAAAATTATATAAATTTCCTTTAAAGTCAAGAGCTTTCCTTTTGGGAGCTCCATGTATCTTTAGAGCTCATCCAAATTTATTTAATTTTCTTTTTAGTATTAGACTGTTTATTCTAACAAGAGGTGAGTTGGACTACAGTTTGGTCCAGTGGCCCAAATTGACATTGCAGGGATCCATTAGAGGCATTTTGGGGTGTCCCTAGGGCTATAGGGATCCACCAGAGTACATTTTCATCAGGATCTCAATCTGTATGTTTTTATATGTTTTCAGTAATCCACTAGAGAAATTTATGATTTTCCATCTGTGCTACAGGGATGTATGGGAAGAATTTTCAATTAGGGAAAATTGGATTCTCACCTGAATTTGAGAAAATTAACTCCAGTGGACACCAGATTCTCAATTCCTATTGAAAGAGCTACATGGAGAAATGATTTCAGGCTTTCTGATGGAACATTCTCTCTCTCTCTCTCTCTCTCTCTCTCTCTCTCTCTGTACTATTTTCCATTTTCCTTTAATTTTGTTTTTTTCTTAAATGTTTTCTGTTCCATTGACCTTTAGTAAATCACCCCCCAAGTTGAGGGAAAAAAAAACATAAGCAAAATATCAGGACTCACAGAAACTCATGAAGAATACAAGAGCACAAAGCACTCAAATAGCCCATTTACTTACCTCCTACAAAGCAACTGCAATCAGGGTTCCTATCAGAGCAATCTCCACCCATTACAAATAAGTTCATCTTACCTACAGAGTCCTACAGACTTCCTCCAAGACTCATAGTACCACCCTGTGGCTTAGTGACTGCCTCCTTGCCTCTGACCCCCATCAAAAAGAAAAAAAAAATAAAGGTGATCATGCCTTGGAGCTTAGTATTCAAGAAACCCCCTTTATTATCTTACTTCCAATGTCCTAATAACTAACCTGTTGTCCCCCATCTTCATTTTAAGTGTCATTTCCATTGCCTATTAAAACCAAAACCAAGCTTTCTAGTTCTCCTAGCATGTTATCTAGGAACCACTTAGATTGCCTTTTTCCTTCTTTCTTCTGTAAGGAGCAGGGCACATCAGTAAACCATCACTCTTTTGAAAGAATTGTGCCCAAACCTTTAAACTCTGGATTATATTAGATCATCTATAAGGTCCTCTCTAGTTATGATATAGAATTTTCAAAATAACACCAAAAACTTCACATCACAGAATTTATCCAATCCCACAAAGAAGATATTTGCCTTTCTTTGCTTTTGTTTTTGTGGATTGTAGAGAACCCAGTGTCTCTGAGCAAAAACTTATTCTACTTGCCAAGAAGAGAGACATGTCAACTAAGGACAATACTTGTTTAGAATATAAACTTGTTTTCAAAAGCTTACTGAAGAAAATGGTGAAAAGTTATGAGCAGTACACCTGCATAAAATGGCAAAGTACAGAAGAAAGAAAAACAAGTCTGCAAAAAGCTGGGCATGAGAAACAATTAAACCAAAACATCCTGAGATGAGGAAGGAAGACAATGAACAGAAGAAAAAAAAATGGAACCACTATGTCAGCATTTCTGTAACAAGCTATTTTCTTCATTGATAACAATAGAATCACCAGATCTGGACTCTACTGTCTCAGTCCTGGTGTGGGCTTTACGAGGCAATAGAAATAGCACTTAAGATAGAGACAGGAAATATAGTATTCTTAGAAGAAATCTATTATAGGTATAATTATGAAAGTAAGTATCAGTTCTCAATATATCTAAAGATGGAAAGTTATCAATTCTCTGGTAGATATCACCATCGGTACTATTACTGAAAAAATAGTTGAGGACATCAATAACTGCTCATGCACTCATTAAGCTATATGAAAAGACAGGTTTTTATAAATTATTTTCTTTAGTAGATTATATTTTCATGATCAAATTGGCTGAAAGATGTAGAAAACACAAAATGCAACGTATTTATCATTGGTTGATTAAAAAAAATCTTCCTCAGTAACCAAATGAAGTCTGAAGGGATTTTTCTGATAGGCTATCTCCTATATATGACAGAATCATACAATATTCCTTGAGAGATGCAAATATAAAGATGATGCTACAACCTTCTGGTTGACAAAATCAAATGAGAATGTCCAGTGTATAGACCAAATGGGAAAAGAAGTCCTCATTGATGATGACTTCTTCAAATATTATTTTTGTAAATTATTTTTATAGGTGTTTTGCTCTTGGGGTTCATTTGGACCAATGCTCGAACTAGCTGAACTAATTTATGTCCCTGACATTTCAACTCAAAGTTGCATGTAACCCACTTTGTGTGCTTATCTCAGAACAATCCATTATTGACTTAGTTTTGAGTAGACATAATGTACCAAACCTTAGTCATCAGAAATATGACCTACTTAGAAAAGTTTTCCACCCACTTTATTTCTCAAATGCACAGAACACTTTGAAAAGTCCTTATCTACAAACAACAGAGAGAAGTACGTTCATACTCTGAGAATCCATCATAAGCCAGTGGAGGATTTGACATATCATTGCACTCCAAACTTATCTGCCTTGAATGTTTTAGCACATGCTCTTAGATTATTAAATGAAATTCTCTCATACATTTCATTTTCATGTTTGGAACTTTTCATGGCCAGGATGTGGGTCCTATTTTTGGCCAAAAAATATCACTGTCTACAGCTGCTGGTTTAAAATTAAAGAACCTTCAGGTTTTCACATCGTTCTAAGGGTATAGGTTCAGAAATGATTATAGGTGATGACTCCCTTTTCACTTATTGCTCTTTGTTCTTTGGGCAGCAACACCCACTTGGAATCATAGCTATAAGGCTGAAAGATACTTTAGAGGTCATCTAGTTCAGTCCTGCTGATCAAGGCTGTAGTTTTTGTTTTCATTTTTCCTTATCATTTGCTCAAATTTCTATATTGCTTTAAGGATTAAAGGCTTTCCCTTACCCACTGTGAACAAACCATGGGCAATCAATTGCCAACTCTTGTCGATTATCCTGCATTTCATTCTCTTTTCTCCATTTACATAGCACCATCCTGGTTCAGGGTTTCATTACTTTTTGCCTCAGCTTTTACAATAGCCTCCTAATTAGTCTCTCTGCCTCCAACAGAGTTGCCAAAGTAATAATCTTTTGGCTCAGATTCGACCATATCATTCCTCTGCTCAAATAACTTCAGTGGTTTCATATTGGTTCTAAGTTAAAACGCGACTTCCTCCAGACTGGAAATCAAATCCCTTCACAATCTAGATTTGATCTACTTTTCCAGACATATTTCATCACTTCTCTTCATGCATTCTATGCTCCTGAAATTTTCCATGTCATCTCTGTGACTTTGTCAATGTAGGCTTACCTTCATCCTTGGAATATTCTCCCTCCTTCCTCATTTCTGCTTCTCAGAATACTTATCTCCATTCAAAAATTATCTCAGTTCACCCTTTCTCTGTGAAGACTTCCATAATGCTCCCCTCTATCAGTATTACTAATCTTTTCAGCGTATATAGTGTTTACTTACTTGTAATATAAGGGTTTTGTTTTTTTTTTTTGCAGGCAAACGCTTTAGATTTTTTACTTTATATCTCTAGAGCACTTTAAATAACCTGTTTTTCTGACTTTCTGCATTTCAGCTGCAGCCTCACCCTGGAACCTTATTGCTCAGTTCTGGGGTTTCCTCACCTTTTGATATCCCTTTGCTATGACAGCTTCTTTCTCTCATTCTTGTTTTGTTTTGTTTTTTGTTTGCTTTTTGGAGGGAGAAAAGTAGGGTAATCGAGATTAAGTGAGTTGCCCAAGGTCACATGGCTAAGTGTCTGAGGCCGAATTTGAACTGAAGTCCTTCTGACTCCAGGGCCAGTGCTCTATTCACTGCGCCACCTAGCAACTTCCTTTATTTCTTTTTGTAGGGCAGTTGGGGTTAAGTGACTTGCCCAAAGTGACACAGCTAGTTAGTGTGTCAAGTGTCTGAGGCCGGATTTGAACTCAGGTCCTCCTGACTCCAGGGCCAGTGCTCTACTCACTGTGCCACCTAGCCACCCCACAACTTCCTTTATTTCAATCTTGTTTAACTCTTGATACCACCTTTGTATAGAGATGATCAGACCAGCCAGCCTTCCTATCCTCCCTGCTCTGCTTCTGTCTCTCCAACAGCATGCCCCAAACCTGCCTCCTTCTTTGCCTCTCCCATTCCTTTTCTTCTCCTACTGGTACATTGTCTTCTATCATTAGAAGGTAAGCTCTTCCAGGGTACACAATGCCATTCCTTTTGCTTATGTTTGTATCCTAGCTCTTAGCATGGAGTGTCTGGCCCATAGTAAGTATTTAATTGGATTCTTGTTTCCTCAACTTAATAAATGTTAGCTAAGTTGCATCGGAAAGGTCATAGGGCCAATCAAGAACTGAATGGATTTGTCATTTGCTTCAGTTCTTAGTGAGCCTAATATGATTACTTGATGAAATTTAAGTTACTCCAGTTAGTAGATAGTGTTTTTCTGGTTCCTTTAGACCAGTTTCATAGTGAACTAAATGAGTTCATTTGCATCTCTGTCATTTCCATTTCAGGTGTTACATAAGCCATTTGTGAATCTTATCTCAGAAACAATTCATTTCTATGATTCTTTAGGGTTTACTAATCACTTTCCCTATAACAATCCAGTGAGGTAGGAAATGAGGCCATAGAAGCCTAGGGAGATTTCTGATTGACCTAAGGCCACAGAGCCAATACACTGTTGGAAACAGGACTTACATTCAGACCTTCTGTGAGATCAGTGAAAGGAAAATCACACTGACAGAAACCATAGAATAGAACTCTAGTTCTCAGAACAAATTCCTCCCACTTCTCTATTCATTTCACCCAAGGAGAAAAGGAACTATCTTGCAAACTTCTCAAAAATCCGATTCCCTAGAAGGCAAGATATGTAGGCTGCATTCCCCTTCAAACTCACAATCCCCTCTGCCATATCTGTGGGACTAGGCAACTCTATTTAAAGGCATAACTCAAGATGAGGAAGGTTAGAGAGAATCAAGAATGGAACCTGAATATGCCCTAGGATTGTAGGATTATAGATTTAGATGTGAAAGCGATCTTTGAAGTCATCTTGTTTAAGCCCCTCATTTTACAGATGGGGAAACTGAGTTTCATAGAGGTGAAAGGAGCTACCCAAAGCCGCATAATTTGAAAGTTAGAGAGCTGGGATTTGAATTCTGTTCTTAGGCTCCAAATTCAACATACTTTACACACAAAGTCACACACTGACTAAATTATTCTCATGGTGAGTTTTGGTCAAGAAGTGAAGAAACATAAACCTGGAAAATGTAGATCTTAAGAAAGAATATTTTTTCCCTTCAATTGTGAGAATTCATTGTTTACCACTGCCTGAACTCTGAGGAAAAAAATCAGTGTTATTTTTGCTCCAAAGGAAAAGACAAGTCAGAAATAACTATTAGATCATTTTGGGGCTGATTTTAAAATATAGGAAATGATTCCCTTTATGACACTGATTCTAAGAGATAGAAGTTATAGAGACTTTAAGCAAGCCATTTTGGCTTTTAGGTAGTCACAATAGGTAGGACTCTGGACCTGGAGTCAGGAAGACCTGATTTGAAATAATACCTCGGGCACTTCTAGCTGTGAGACTCTGGAGAAGTCACTCCAGTTTCACCCACTATAAAATTGGGATAATAGTAGTATTTCTCTCTTAGGATTGTAAAGATTAAATGAAATGACATTTGTGAAATGCTTGGCACAGTATTTAGCATTCAGTAGGTACTTAATAAATGTCTGTTTCTCTACTTGCTTTTGTAAGCAAGTTTGAATGACAGGGGTTCTTAACATAGGCTCCCCAAGATTCCGTGGGGATTTATGGATATATTTCAGGAAGTCTGTAAACTTGAACCAGAAGAACAGATTTTTATTTCTTCTAACTTCTAAATAAATTTAGTATTTCCTTCAATTATTTAAAAACAATATTCTGCAAGAAGGTCCATAGAATTCACCAGACTACTAAAGGGGGCCATAACCCAAAAAGGTCAACAACCCCTTACTTAGAGGCATGTTTCACTTAGAGGCATGTTTCACTTAGAGAAGAGATGAGGAGAAACATGAAATCTCAAAAAAAAATCAATCTTTAATTTATTAGGCAATTAGGTAGATAGACTGATGGGCCTGGAGTCAAGGAGAACTGAGCTTAAATCAGATCTCAGATACTTTACTACTTTTATGATCTTGGGGAAGTCACTTAAACTCTGCCTCAGTTTCCTCAACAGTAAAATAAAGATAATAATAGTACCTATCTTCCAAGGTTCTGAGGATCAAACGATATAATAACTGTAAAGTGCTTAGCCCAAGGTCTGGCATATAGTAGGCACCTTATCAACCCCATACTATTATTATTAATTTACTTTGCATATAGTTTTTATTTATTTTTTGGTATACATGGAGTTTCCTCCAATATAAAATAAGAGCTTGAGGGCAGGTATCATTTAATGTTTGGGTTTGTATCCCCACTAGCATAGAGTCCATAGGTCAGTTAATCAATGAGCATTAAATCCTGAGAAAGGATTTACAGAGAAGAGGGGATTTAAGATGAATCTTAAAAAAAAGCCAAGGAGACTGAGAGATGGAGCTCAAGAAGGGCATTCTAACTATGAGAAATAGTCAGGGAAATTACTTGGAGGTAAGAGATGGAGAGTATCAAGGGCAAGGAGCAAAAAGCAGACCAATGGTTGGATATAAGGTTGAGAGAGGGAAGCAGAGCATAAGGAGAATGTAAGAAAGGTAGTGAGGGGCCAGGCTGTGAAGGGGCCAAAGAGAGAGTCCAATTTGATCCTGGAGATAATAGGGAGACATTGAAGTTCACTGAGTAGGAGGTCACAGAGTAAGTACTTCCTAAATGCTTGTTGAATGCCTGATTGATTGTCATTGTGAGAACCACTGCAGCTTCTTGATTCTACTCTGCTATGCATAATGTAAGATCCTGCTCATCTCATAACCTATCTTCTCAAATGATAATATTCCATTACAAAGACATGATAATTTCTTACTCATATGGAGGTCAGACCTTGGCATTCTGACTGAATCCCATATGAACACAATCCCTAAACCCGAAGTGAGTGGGGAAAGGTCTCTGTGCTCCTGAAAAATTCTCACAAGTCTCATGTATGAAATCAATATGCTTTATTACTTAGATAATTCACTCAGATCCTCTTTGTTTTGACTATAAAATTCTGAACAAATTGTTCTTTGCCTATAGAAAATGAAAAGCACCAAACCATGACCTCCTCTGTAAAATGAGGGGTGTTGTTTTAACGGTTTTCTAAGATCTCTTGCAGAGATACAATTTAATGCTCAAAGTCTGGGTATCGTAGAAGGGAGGCAGTAGTAGTTAGAGGCGAGTCCAATAACAGTGATAGTCAGACAGTGGAATAGAGCATCCATATTACTAGATGGTGCAATAATGAATCTCATACTTAGGACTAAGTCATCAAGAAAAGGTCAAATTATACTCTGTATCTTCTATTTAAGGAGACAGGCAAGGACATAATGCATTTTACTAAGCTTTCCATCAAAACAGGAACAAAATATTAATAAATTGCTCTGATAGATGCATTTCTGGAGTGTTTGGCTCTGCTCATCCATGATGAATTAGCCCAGATGGATGCAGCTAGGAACCTGCTACACTCGGCCAATAACATGAGCACATCAAGTCCTGCCTGTTATCAGGGTCATTCTTGTGGAAGAGCCTGCAGGCCGTGTAGACCCAAGGCTGGCAGGAATCTAGTATTCTGAGAGATTGCAGCTAGTATGGCTAGGGAGGCTACATGCTACATGGTCTCAATAGAGTCCAGAGCCTCTCATTAGTCAACTTCAGCACCCCACTGCCTTCTAGTGGACACCAGAGGTAAAACACTGATTTAATGGCCCAAAACACTGATTCTGTCTCAGCTCCTATTATGATGCATCGGGATAGTCATAAGAAGTCCACTGTAAAGACATCAGCAATAATGATGGGGTTCCTCTCTCAGACCACAGTGTCTTAATTCACTTTCCTAAAGATATTTTTCTCGCAATCCAACTGATGCAAAACGAATTAAATGGAATGAGGTGCTCACAAACAAATCTCTCTTTGAGGGGGTGGTACCTTATAATTTAATTTAATTTTTTCCAATGAACAAGTGTGTATTTGGAGGCACCTGGATGGCAGAAAGAAAAGCTCTGGGTCTGATGTCAAGAAAACCAGAGTTCAAATCCAGTTTCAGACACTTACCGGCTATGTGACTGTGGGCAAGTGATTTAATCTGTTGGCCTCAGTTTCCTCAACTATAAAGTGAGGATAATAGCATCTACCTCCTATGGTTGTTGTGAGGATCCAATGATCTTTCATTCTCTTGGCTGTTCTCTTCCATTGTTTCCGGTATTTTCTATATTAGCTGTGCCCCTCCCCCTGCCCCAACAAGCAAATCAACAAACATACAAACAAAAAACCAAGACAAGACAAACAAACAAACCGTATCTTCAGACTATACAGAAGTTAAGGCTAGATTCATTGGATGCTATTTTCCTTGAAGAGTCACCTTTACCTTCATCTATATTTCTAGTGTAAGGGATGCAAAGATTTTCTGCAATAAGTAGCTCTTCACACAAAGTGTGGATCAACCCTTCACGCTGTGGTCTAGCTCACTTATTTTCACACTGGCAGATCTAGGTGACTCTAGAGAAGTACCATCATCACACAGTGACGTCTCAAATTCTCTCAGGGTTTTAGGGATAGTTGTGTGTGTATCTGTTTGTGTGTGTGTGTGTATATGTGTGTATTCTATAGACTCTAGCACAATTCCCAAACACACAAGATCAGTCAGTCATAGTGACAATTATTTTTTTTAATGTTCTTTGACATCTTCTGTTTTTATGTTGCCTAAATTTCCCCTTGTATCTCTCCTTCCTCCCCTCCCAGAAAGGCTTCCAATGTAAGAAAGACTTTTTTTTTAAAGAAAAATAAGAGGAAGAAGAGAAAAAAAATTAGGAAAAAAATCAGGAGTTATTTTGCCCAGTTGTATGCACATAAATTTGACAATCTTAGTGAAATGGCTGAATATTTACAAAAATATAAGTTGCCCAGACTGAAGAGGAAGTAAATTACTTAAATAACCCCATCTCAGAAAAAGAAATTGAACAAGCTATCAGAGAACTCCCTAGGAAAAAATCCCCAGGATCAGATGGATTTACTAGTGAATTCTATCAAACATTTAAAGATCAATTGATCCCAATACTCTACAAACTATTTGGGAAAATTGGTGACAAAGGAATCCTACCAAATTCTTTTTATAACACAAATATGGCACTGATACCTAAATCAGGGAGAGACAAAATGGAGAAAGAAAATTATAGACCAATCTCTCTCATGAATATAGTTGCAAAAATTTTAAATTAAATATTAGCAAAAAGACTACAGCAACTTATCACAAGAATAATACATTTTGATCAGCTTAAATTTATTTCAAGAATGCAAGGATGGTTCAGTATTAGGAAAACCATCAGTATCATTGATCATATCAACAATAAAACTAGTAAAAACCATATGATTATCTCAAGAGATGCAGAAAAAGCCTTTGACAAAATACAACATCCATTCCTGTTAAAAAACACTAGAAAGTATAGGAATAAATGGAGTTTTCCTTAGAATAATAGGTAGCATCTACTTAAAACCATCAGCAAGTATTATATGCAATGGGGACAAACTAGAAGCATTTCCAATAAGATCAGGGTGAAACAAGGGTGTCCACTATCACCCCTCTTATTTAATTTGGTACTACAAATGCTAGCAGTAGCAATTAGAGAAGAAAAAGAAATCAAAAGAATCAAATTAGGCAAAGAAGAGACTAAGCTATCACTCTTTGCAGATTACATGGTATACTTGGAGAATCCCAGAGAATCAAGTAAAAAACTTCTTGAGACAATAAATAAAGCAAAGTTGCAGGATATAAAATAAACCCACTTAAATCCTCAGCATTCCTATATATTTCTAACAAAGTCTAACAGCAAGAGATAGTCAGATAAACCCCATTTAAAGTTACTGTAGACATTATAAAATAATTGGAAATTTACTGCCAAAACAAACCCAGTACCTTTACAAACACAACTACAAAACACTTTTCACACAAATAAAATCAGATCTAACTAGTTGGAAAAACAGCAATTGTTCATGACTGGGTAGAGCTAATATAATAAAAATGACAATTTTACCTAAATTAAATTACATATTTAGTGCCATACCAATCAATTTACCAAAAATTACTTTATAGAACTAGAAAAAATAGTGACAAAATTCATTTGGAAGAACAAAAGGTCCAGAATATCAAGGCAATTAATGAAAAGAAATGCTAGGGAAGGTGGCATAGCTGTACCAGATTTTAATCTGTATTATAAAGCAGCAGTCATTAAAACTGCTTGGTACTGGCTAAGGAACAGAGTAGTGGATCAATGGAATAGACTGGGTGCAAAAGACCCAGTAGTTGACAATTATTGCAATATACTATTTGATAAACCCAAAGACTCCACTTTTGGGGATAAGAATTCACCATTTCACAAAAACTGCTGGGAAAATTGGAATATAGTATGGCAGAAACTGGGCATAGACCATCATCTAATGCCATACACCAAAGTCAAGTCTAAATGGGTGTATGATCTAGGTATAAAGGTTGATACTGTAAGTAATCTGGGAAAGCAAAAATACCTGTCGGATTTGTGGAGCAGGGAAGAATTTATGACCAAAGAAGAGTTGGAGACCACTATAAAATGCAAAACCGATAATCTTGATTACATTAAATTGAAAAGTTTCTGTACAAACAAAGTCAATGTAACCAAGATTTAGAGGGAAGTGGGAAATTGGGAAAGAATTTTTATAACCAGTGTCTCTGATAAAGGCCTCATTTCTAAAATATACAGGGAATTAAGCACAATCTATAAGAATGCAAGTCATTCCCCAATTGATAAATGGTCAAAGGATATGAACAGGCAATTTTCAGAGGTAGAAATCAAAGATATTTACAAGCATACAAAAATGCTCTAAATCATTATTGATTCAAGAAATGCAAATCAAAACAACTTTGAGGTACCACATCTCACCAGTCAGATTGGCTAAGAGGACAAAACAGGAAAATGACAAATGCTGGAGAGGATGTGGAAAAACTGGAACGCTAATGCATTGTTGGTGGAACTGTGAACTAATACAACCATTTGGGAGAACAATCTGGAACTATGCCCAAAGGGCTATAAATAATTGCATACCTTTTGACCTAGTAATACCACTTCTGGGGTTGTACCCCAAAGAGATCATAGAAGTGGGAGGAAGACCCATATGCACAAAAATATTTATTGCAGCTCTCTTTGTGGTGGCAAAAAACTGGAAATTAAGAGGATGCCCATCAATTGGGGAATGGCTAAACAAATTGTGGTGTATGAATGTAATGGAATACTATTGTGATATCAGAAATGGGGAGGAGATGGTCTTCATATTCACCTGGAGAGTCTTATACAAACTGATGCTAAGTGAGAAGAGCAGAACCAGGAAAAATTTGTACACACTCATAGACACATTGCATGTGTGATGATCAACTTTGATAAACTGGACTCTTCTCAGCAAAGCATAGTTATAAGACAACTTTACAAGTCTGAATATGGAAGGACATATCTACATTCAGAGAAAGATCTAGAAAGAACAGAGTTTAAATGGAGACTGAAGCAATCTACACGCTCTTGTTCTTTCTCATGTTTGGTTCTCTTTCTTTTTCCCATTATTCACTCCATTGGTTACAACCCTTCTGTACAACCAGACTAATGTCCAATTTGAAAATATTGCAGGTCCAATACTTCATTGCATGCCACCATGGGGTGGAGAGAGAAAATTTGAAACTCAAGAGAATTTTGTAAACTAAAAGTAAATAAACAAATCAAAATTTTTTAAAAAAAGGAAGATAGGAGGAAAAAGAGAAAAAATAAGGAAAATTTTTTTTAAAAATCTGAAAAATATATAATGGGCTATATATGTGAAGCACTCAGTTATATAAATGAGTGGGGTGTGTGGTATATACATATGACAATATTATTGTACCATAAGAAATTATGAAATGGCCTATTTCTGAGGAAACTAGGAAGACCTTTATTAACTGATACAGAATGAAATGATCAAAATAAGAACAATTTACACAATGACAACATTATAAAGAAAAAAACTTTGAAAGACTCGAGAACTCTGATTAATACAATGCGACACCATAAGTCCAAAAGAATGATGATGCATCATTTCTATCTCATCATGACAGAGAGGTGATGTGCCTAAAATGCAGGAAAGAGATGTACATTTTTGAACATAGCTAATGTGGGAGTTTGCTTTTACTAGATTGCATAGCTAAATATTGAAGAATTTGTTTTGCATCTAAAAAAGGGCTTAATGTATGATGAGGTAATAGGAGGGACAATTAAGGAAAAAAATTCTTGTTACAAAACATGCAAAACACACATACACAAAGAGCAGGATAAGGTGTTCATGAATATCTCTTCTTTTGGACTACATTCTTGGTAATTTTGAAACATTCACTTTAGAATGTTTTGTGCTAGTTCTTTCCAATGATCTTGTTGTATTCATGGTGTATATTGTTTTCTTGACTTTTCTTCCTTCACTGTGCATCAGTCTTTAAATATTCTTATTCATCATATTCTTACAGCACAGTTATATTCAATTAAATTAATATACCATCATTTGTTTATTCATTCCATATTAGATGGGCATCTACTTTGTTTCCATTTCTTTTCTTCCATAAAACCTGTACATATACATATTTTAAGAGGGGAAGGCAAGGCAATTGGGATTAAGGGACTTGCCCAAGGTCACACAGCTAGCTAAGTGTCAAGTGTCTGAGGCTGAATTTGAACTCAGGTCCTCCTGACTCAAGGGCCAGTGCTCTATTCACTGTGCCACCCAGCAACCCCCTATAGTTATATATATTTTGGTGTATATGGGAACTTTCCTCTTATAAGTGACCTCCGTGGAGTGTATACCTAGTGGGGGATATAGGCTTTTTAGTCACTCTATTTTCATAATTCCTAATTGCTTTATGGTTGTACTGATTTCCACTTTCACCAACAACATACTAATGTGTCTACCTTCTCACAACTCCAACATTTCCATTTTCCCATTTCAATACTTTAAAAAAAATCCCAGATGCATATTGATTTTGTTCATGCTGAATCTTTTCAATTTCATCAAAATTATTTATTTAATATTTTGCAATTTCTTCTATTTCAGGTTTGGTTAAGAATTCATCTCATACCCATATCTATGAAACATATATGACCTATTTCTCTTCTAATTTTTATGATGTAATCTTTAATACTTAGGTCACACATGCATTTTGAATTTATTATAGAATAGAGTATGAGATATTGCCTCAAGTTTAATTTCTACCAGACTGTTTTCCAGTTCTAAGAGCAGCAATTTCACATAGAGAGTTAGTTCCTAAGTAATTTATGTTTTAGGGTTTATTGAACACAAAGTTACTGAGTTCCATTATTTCTGATTCTCCTTTTTTTCTAATCTGTTCCATTTTTCTACTTTTTGATTTTTTAACCAGTTCCAAATGTTTTTGATGACTCCTGCTTTATAATATCATTTGAAGTATGAAAATGCTATCTCTCCTTCATTCTTACCTTCTTATTATTTCACATGATATTCTAAATCTTTTGTTTTTCCAAATAAACTTTATTATTTCATCAGTTCATATAAAATACCCCTTAGCAGTTTGTTACAGGATTAAAAATATAAATTAAATATGTTATTGTTTTGTCCTAGCCAGGAGCACTGAATATTCCTTCAGTTACTGAAGTTGCTACTTATTTCTTTGAGGAACCCTTTGCAGTTGAATCTGCCAAGCCTTTTGCCTGCTTTGTGACACCAATAACTCTTAAATCTAAAAATCTATATTTAACTATAAAGTAAAATCAATAATAATTGATGCATCAGTTACTTTATATAAAGCACTGCAGAAATAATTCAAAATGCATACAGTATCTGTGGGGAAGAGCAAGCACCTAGAAATTTAGAAATAAGTGAGTTACTGAGAGAAATGAATGAGTGAGCACAATTTATACCTGAACTATAGGCTTTGATGTTCTGGATTCCCTTATTGATAATCTGTAACACATAAAGCTACTTCTCTGATAACCGTTCCCCTTCTGTTCTATGCCTCTCTCTTGCTGGGAAAACCCTTTCATCTTCTATTTTTAATTTTTTATTTTTTTTGCTTTTTTGGAGGGCTATTGGGGTTAAGTGACTTGCCCAAGGTCACACGGATAGTTTTTGTGTTAAGTGTCTGAGGCTGGATTTGAACTCAGGTCCTCCTGACTCCGGGGCCAGTGCTTTATTCACTGCGCCTCCTAGCCGCCCCCATCTTCTATTTTTTGACCTGATGAAGGAGTGGCAAATTGTTTTAATCCATATAACCCTTAAAAGGGGTTTGAGGAATTGTTATGCTATTAGAAAACAGTTCCCCTAAGGTCTTCAGGTTGGCTTTCTGGGCAACGCAGAGAAGCCCAGCCATCTCCTTACCCAGTTGTTTACTATATATAATAGCCATCTAACTTCTAATAGCAAAGCAGAGCTCATAACAAAATTCCTCAAGTTGTCTCTAAAGGTAATGGAAACAATCTCAGTCAGCTCTTCTCTCGACTAGATGTGGTATCATTCAATCAGCATCAGCCTACACTACAATAAAGCAGCTCTAAAGACTGTCTTTCCCCTTTGTTTTTCTTTCTCAAAGAAGATGCAGGAAGCAGAGAGACACCAGGCACTTTTGAGGGATTTCACCTCCCTTAAACTAGAAATGAAGTTAATGGGCAATCGTTAGAAGTCATCTAGCAGCTCCTCTTATTATCTTCTCACTCAGCTCCTGCTGCTTTCTTAGTTTTTCTTCTTCTGAATCCTTCAACACTCTTAATGGCTCAAATCAGAACCTTCTGTTCTTGTGATTCATCTATGCCATACAACTTATAATTCACAAAATCTACCTTTCTCTTTGTTTTGAAACCAGTGTTTCTTTATCACTCTATAGTTCAAGAGACTTATTTGATTTTCTAATTTCTGTATTTTGCATTTCGAACCTCTAAAAACAGTTATGCCAAATGAGCTGAGGAATTACAATTCCTCGCAAGCTCAGTCAAAATGCTCTCCTCAAACATGTCCTCTATTTCTCTCCTAGGTCCTTCTATAGTCTGTGTCTCACATTCCACTGGAAAAACTATGACTTTGGGTACTTGAAGTTTAACATTTTTGTTGTTATTCACAAACATTTTTGTCTGTCACTTTTTGTAACTGACTTGTTAATATAAGAAAGAGATAGTACTTTACTCTAGACATCACAAGTAAGTTGCATAATGTATTAATTGTGCTTCTGCTTGCCAGAGCTGTTAGAATTAATCCTCTGGAAAGTAGTACAAGATGTCTAAACTCAGGCCCAGTTATATTTTCTCCAAGCAGGCATGATGCTCATATCCAAGGAGTTAGTTTTACACTGGCTACTGCATTTATTCCTTACATCTTGACCTCTGTAGGGGCAAGGTTCAGTTGATAATGTTTCCTCTCTGCTAAGAGAGTTTAGTGGTAGGTCATGGGGGAACCTTACACACGCAACTGTGATTTTTCATGGCCTAAACCGTGATGTAGTCATGTACCATCATAAGACCTTTGTGCTTTGTTTAACGACAACTGGAGTGGTTAATAGTTTTGCTATAATTCTCAACAACTTCTCTCCATACCCAGGTGTCATTAATATTGGATTTTTTCATATACCTGCATCTGTCCCAGGGTAGATGCCTTGATTAAAATGTCTCAATTCCTCTCTCATGGTAGATTGCTATCATGACCAAGGCATTTTCTAGAAAGAAATGATCTAAATCCAAAGCCTTTCCTCTCTCATCACTGATCAAGATACTGAATTTATTTTATAATTCTGGACTGCACAACTCACAAGACTTCAGATAAAAGTACCTAGTTTCCAATGTAATAACTTACATACACAAGAAAATAACATCAGGATAATTATGCTGCCTTACTACAGTGCACAGAACTTTGTGACAACTCAGGCCATTTATCCACCTCCATAACACCCTTCTGGACAAACCATGGTTTCTACATGTACTCTTTCCCCCTCTCTAATGCCTTGCACTTACTAGGCAATTAATGAATTCTTGTTAAATTGAATGCAATTGTACTCACCCTGAGCACAAAACCATAATTAGCACAGCATCAGGCCTTAACTGCAGGCTGCTAATATCTGTTGCCAGTAGAGCAAAGTACATGCATTTCTTTCTCATAGCAATCACTATCTTTGTTGGTCCATGTCTCTATAGGGCACTACTACTAATTGTCTTTTTCCCTCTCAAAACCTACCACTCTTCTGAACTTCCCAATTAAGGAGGACACCACCATATTTCTAGTTACCCAGATTTACAGCCTTTGGGGGATTTCTCACTTTTTCACATAACCAGTCATCAAATTTGTTCTTTCTGCTCCTACCTCTCTTATACCCATGTCCTTCTCTACACTCACATGGCCAGTACCATAGTTCAAGTTCTCATCACTTTTGTTTTTCTTCCAGGCAATCAGGGTTAAATGACTTGTCCAGGGTCACACAGCTAGTTAGGTGCCAAGTGTGTGAGGCTAGACTTGAATTTAGTTCCTCCTGACTCCAGAGTTGGTGCTCTATCCATTGAGCCATCCATCTGTCCCACTCTTATCACTTCTTGCCTGGGCTATTTCAGTAGCCCATTAATTAGGCTCCCTGCCTCGACTCCCCTTTATAAATTATCATCCACTCAGCTGCCTGTAAAGCCAAGCACAAGCAGCTCTCCAGAGGACTGCTGCTGTGAATGGTTCTTTTATTCAGCAATAAACTAAGGTAAAACATTCACAGAAAACAAAGTACAGCATTTACAATGATATAACAACTTATCACTAAAGTGGCCATATAGTTTTACACAAAAGATATCATTCAGTAAATCTTTAAATCAATCATCCTTAAGGAACAGTTCTCATTAAGGGATACAATGTACAAAGGTCTCCCACCTCCTAGGTCACATTGTCTTAATCTCTTTAGTCAAAAAGTCTTCTTTCTTCTTGATTGGATACTAGTTTCCAATCATCCTTAACTCAATCATTCTTAAGGGGTACAAGGTACAAAATACAAAGTTCTCCCACCCCTAGATCACAGTAAATCATGATCTTGCCAATCAGCACTAAGTATCCAAGGAGAGGTCTTTTCATCTTGGCTTGAGGTTGGCTCCTGAATTCCATGGTTGTTCTTCCTTGGATCCAGCTCCCTGGATCTACCCAATTGCCACCTGAATTCAAAGGCAGGCAGCTCTCAGCCTCTCATCCAGTTCCTCATCTAGTTCCTTGTCCAGCTCCCATTCCATATGGAAGCTCACAGTGTTCAGTCTACCTCAAGTCTTTCACAGTTTCTGTTTTTGGGAAGACAAGGCTTAAGAAAGCCACAATAACATTCAACAACATTGCCAACACCATCGTCAATTCAGTTTTTGCCTGGGAAATCAACATAGACCCACAAACGATGTCTGAGAAATCAACACAAATCATCAGTTATAGTCCCAGGACCTCTGAAAACATTGGTAAAACCCTTATCTAGAACTTCTGTAAACAAACAATAAGAAAATCCTTGTTCATGGCTTCTGAAACAGCAGTAAGGTCCCAGGGATTCTGTAATAACAGCAACATCCTCTATCAACAGACAAATCTGACAAAGTAACATCAAAACAGACATACAAAGTACCAGTGCCATAACTGTGCTTCCTTCCAGTTCTGTTCTATCCCAGCTTTCCTTCTACTTTTGCATGGTCATTAGCCCCTCCCTGTCTCACGCCTTCCTGTTGCATCAGTAGGTTCCTCCCACCTTCAAATCACAAGGGGCTCAAACAAGGCACTAAATACTTAAATATCTGGAACAAGGTGCTAAGGACTTCTTTGCTTGCGGTTACAGCTCACTATTACTTTTACAAGTAATCACCTCTCTAGATGTAGCTAGGTGGCACAATGAATATAGACCCTGAAGTCAAAAAGACTCATCTTCCTGAGTTCAAATTTGCCCTCAGATACTTATTGGCTGTGTGATCCTGGGCAAGTCACATAACCCTGTTTGTCTCAGTTCCTCTTCTATAAATGAGCTGGAGAGAGAAATGGCAAACCACTCCAGTATCTCTGCCAAGAAAACCCCAAAAGGGATCACAAAGAGTTGGACATAACTGAACAACAACAAAAATTACTTCTTCAATGAAGTACAAACTCATCTGTTTTGCATTTAAGCCCTTCACAATCTAGTTCCAAGTTATTTTTCTATCCTTATTATACAGTGTCTCCACTCACACATTCTCCTGTGTAGACAAACCGGACTTTGCCGTTTCTTACACATAATATTCTACCTCCTGTCTTGGAGTCTGAATAGGCTGTCAATTTACTCCTTCCTCATTTCCACCTTTTAGAATTCCCAGTTTCCTTCAAAACTCAGCTCAAGCACTAGGCTGTGCATGAGACCTTCTTTGATTTTCTCCATGTACTAGGGTCTGCTTTCCAAAATTACCGTCTATTTATTTTGTATATATATATATTTTTGCACATATTTTATCTCCTCCTATGGAATATAAGTCCCTGAAGGACAGGGATAGTTTATTTTTTCTTCAACTCTCCAACATCAAGTACAATGCTTGACATGTAGTAAGTGCTTTATAAATGTGTTTTCATTGAATATAGTGTCCATTTCCCAGATTCCATTTTTTATCCAATATCTATGGACTAGACTCTAGGATAATGGCTGGCCCATTTTCTACTGCAAGCAAAGTTACCATCAGACTATCCTAAAGCAATCCTAAAGCTATCCTAATCCCCCACCCTCTAAATGTTCTCTGTACCACCATCAATCACCCTCTTCTCCAAATGTTTCTGGCCCAGGTTAAATAATTCCTGGTTATGGCTCTACATGAGTGGCATAGGCCTAGAAAAAGTAATCACTCAGAGGACTTTCAGACTTCCTCTTCTGACTTAGAGTGTATTTCAAACTGCCAAAGGAGAAATGACTACCATTGCCTTCCCCAGGAAACCCTTGGGTATAGTAGACCAAGTCTTACTATCATTCATCAACCCTCACACCAGAAGGCATTTCTAGATATCACAAGAAAGAGTGGTGTCCTTTTCCAGCACTTTTGTATATAGATCTGTGACTTCTTGCTGGAGTTTTCCTCTTTACTGTTTATTCATTCCATGATCCACTGGCTTTTGCTAGAGCACATCTTGACTTTGTCTTCACATACTACCACTAATTACAAAATTATAGAATTCCAGTGTTGAAAGAGACCTCAGAACCCATCTGACCAAAAATGAAAAATTATTCCCATATAACATACTTATCAGTTTGTCATCCCAGGTTGTCTTGAAAGGATTTCCCAGGGAGGGGAAACCCACAATCTCCTAAGACAGCCCATTCCAGTTTTGGATAGGCCTAATATTTAGGAACATTTTTTCTCTCCCTTTAATTTGTTTCTTCACAACATTTACACATTATTCCTAGTGTGTTTGCTTTTATTTCCCCTGGGGCCAAGGAGAACCAATAAAATTCCACTTAAACATAATAGTCCTAAAAATATTAAGATAATTAATTATTGTTATATATTATCCCAGCCTCCAATCTTCTTTGCTTTAGCATGTTAAACTTCCTAGCTCCTCTACTTCATAAAATCTCCATCTTCCTTCATGACATATCTCAAATATTATCTACTTTTCCTGATCCATCCAAACTCCTAACACCTCCCCAGCTACCTAGTACTTAACTACTTTGTGTTTGTTCTTTTTATATATCAACTCTGTATAATTCCTAACTTTTTCCAAACCTACCCTGCCTACAGTATAACTATCCTCCCCAGATCCCTCACACTAGAACTAGGATTTTGCTCCTGGGCGGGTGGGTGGGGTGCGGGGGTGGTGGTGGTGGTGGTGGTGGTGGTCTGAACTCAAATAGGTTTGCCTTGTCTTTCCCCAAATAAGGCCTTCACCAAGCTTCCTGGTCATTTCCTGACCGTGCCAGTGTTGGTTTACTGCACATTCTCTGCTCTTTCCAGTTCGTCTGTGAGCTATCACCTCTCCTTAGAATGGAATCTCTTTGAAGGCAGAGCCTATCTTGCTTTCTTGTATTTGTAACCATAGTGCTTAGCAAGCATTTAAAAAATACTTTCTCATTCATCCATCCATCCATCCATCCATTCATTCTTGTGTGTATATATACTTCTTGTTTTTGTAATTTAATAAAAAACAAGGAACCAAAAAGCCTTGAGGCATGTATTGCATGAAAGATTTGTGAATTTGTCAGGAAAGGGGAACAAATGGCTTAGGAATTCTCTCCACCAGTGCTGGTAGCCATCCATCTATGATTTAGTAACTAACTCTTAGGGAATTGACCTAGACACATAGATGTTAAGTGACTTTCTTGGTGTCACAAAAGTAGTAAGGATCAGTTTTGAAGCTAGATATTTCTGACTCTAGGATCACTAAGTACTCTATCCACAGTAAAAACCTACCTCATGCTCTGAATGTCAAAGCAAAGATATTCAACGGAGTGGGGTAAAGTGTGACCACGATTGTATTTTAAAGGAGCCAAATATCTCGTTATCTAATGTAAGAATATTCTACTTCCTTTTTGTTGAAGGTGGCTTTAGCCAGAGCAAATAGGTTCAGCTAGGTCTCAGACTGGGTAGAGCCCTGGGCCTGGACTTAGAAAGACTTCATTTCAAAGCAGACCTCAGACATTTACTAGCTGTGTGACCCTGGGTAAGTCATTTAACTTCTGTTCACCTCAATTTCCCCAACTGTAAAATGGGGTAATAATAGCACCTACCTCTCATGGTTTTTATATGGATAAAATGAGATAATGATTTTCACGTGCTTAGTCCAGTACCTGGCCCATAGGACTATATAAAGTCGCTTATTCTCTTTCTTTTTCTCTTCCCCTTCATGGAGGTGGCATATCTTCTCATGGAAGGAAAGATAAATGATAAAATCATCCTCATTCTTAATAACACTCCAACACAGTAGTAAAACATGACAAAATGCTTGTAACAATTTGCATTTACAAAGTGCCTTTCTGTTCAGCTCAGCCCACACAGATCTCTCCTTTCTCTGAACTCTTACAAGACTTAACTGCTTCTAACATCCAAACTATATTGTTTTCCCTTTCTTCTATGTGTCTTGTCTCTCCAGTAGGTATTGTTCACATCTTAAGAAAAGGCAAAATATATATCATACTTCTTGCTGCCACCCTTTATCCAGTACGTGATATAATTATGTAAAGTGGGTATGCCCCATCTAATTTGCATCAAGCTCCAAGCAGTTTACATTTTCATTTTATTTTTAAAGATTAAAAAAAAATGATATCTTCAGTGGAACCGCTGCAGGTTGCAAATGGAGCAATATTTACTATTATTCATTTTGTTGAGATCCACAATGGAATTATCAATGATGTCTACAGAATAGAATACTTCCAGTTTTATTATTGCATGTAACAAATTCCAAGACCAATGAAAATATATGGTGCTTACATTGAATAGCTCACCTTTGATTCTGTTCTCATCTTTATTAGACTTGATATGATTGTATTTATTATCCCTTCCTCCCAACTGATTTTGGTGCCTCTATTTTGCACTTTCTTTGGTAGGTGTAATCTTCCAGGGAGATAAGAGGAAGGTAAGGTTCCTACTGAGAGATGCAGACCAGGCATTGGCCCTGAGCATTGGGCAGAGACAAGGTTGCTGATGCTCTAGTTTTCTGCTTGTAGATCTTCCCCTGCTCACGTGAGTTTGCCTGACATAGACTGGGACTGCAACATAGTGGTCAGGGCCAGTGAGTCCTCATTAGGTCCAAGGAAAAGAAAGGAGTGAAGTAACGACCTACTTGAGTTTTCTCAGCAGGATCCCATCTCTCAGGGTCTTTGCCTTCAATGATCTTCTTCATATATGCCTTTTAGTTTTTCTGGCTTCTTTCAACACCCTGCTCAAGTCCCACCTTCTGCAAGAGACCTTTTGGGCCTCCTCTAGCTGCCCCTCTCAGATCGTTGTCCACTATTCTGTATAATCCTTGTCTGTATTTGGTTATTTATGTCTTTTTCAATGTGTTGTTGCTTAGTCACTTTTCAGTTGTGTCTGACTCTTCCTGACCCCATTTGGGGTTTTCTTGGCAAAGATACTGGACTGGTTTGCCATTTCCTTCTCCAGCTCATTTTACAGATGAGGAAACTGAGGCAAACAGGGTTAAGGGACTGGCCCAGGGTCACACAGCTAGTAAATGTCTGAAATTGGACTTGAACTTAGGAAGAGGAGTCTTCCCGATTCCCAGCTTACTTTGTCACCTAGCTGCCCTTCTTTCTTAAGAACTCTCTCATTAAAATGCATATTCCTTGAGAGCAGGGACTGTTTTTTTTTGTCTTTACCTTTTTTTTTTTCTGTGCTTAGTGCAGTGTCTAGCACATAGCAAGTGTTCCTTGCCTACCTAGTGGTCTCCTTATTTGCCTCCTTCCCCCGACCTCTTTCTGTCAGAAGATGGGGCTTCCTAAGAGAAGAGTTATTGTCTGAGTGGATGTACAACAGTGAATGATCTTCCTCTCGATGTCCTCTTGGGACAGTGGATAGTCAGAAAGATGAGAGAGGTAGAGGGGAGAGGTTGTTCCCCTGACTCATTATCTCTGATAAGGTCACATCTCGTAAGAGAATTCCGTATCATCTCAAAGTTTAAGCTCTTTAGCCCTGAGTAATACATGTCTAGAAGCAGGCCCCAGAACTGCCATATGGTCTGCCAGAACCAGGAAGGGCAACTCTGATCATTCTTTGTGGGAGGTTTCCGTAAATCAATTCAAACTCACTACACTGGAAAGTCCTTACCCAGTCAGCATTTCTGGCTCAGGTCACTTTCCTTGAGTGTCTATGAATACCAGGAAATTCCCATTTGGGTACTGAAGTCACTCAAAGACAATCTGGATAATAACTTGGTTTGAGGAAGACATAAGGAATGTCCTCCATTTGCTTTCAAATTTCATGGATAGGTGCCATGTCCATATAAATGTGTTGTTATTTTGAGCAAGCAAGACTACTTCAACTTCCAGTCTCTGTGATTTGCAAAGACCTCAGGCATTTGTTGATCACTCTCCATCCGTCCGTTGTGAAGGATGTCTCTGCTTTTACTCATTCCTTTTTCCTACCCTGTAATGACTACACTCCATCTCTAATATCTAAATTTTACCATTAAACATGGTCCCTCTCCCCTTGGAACTGGCCCCAGAGGATCTGGGTTTGAATTCCAATTTCATCTCTTATTAGTTACATGATCTTATATGAGTTACTTCACTGGTCACTGGTTTTACAGTTTCTTCATCTGTAAAACAAGGATATTGAGTCCCTTACTGAAATTCTATAATAGTTAGCCTTTATATAGTCTTTAAGGTTTTGCAAAGGGTTTCACAAATATTATCTAATTTTATTTTGCATAATAGTAGTAGGTAGTAGGTACTATTATTATCCACACTCTACAGATGAAAAAACTGAAGCAGGCAGAGGTTCTACCTAGCATCATACAGCTATTCTTTAAGGTCAGATTGGAACTTGGGACTTCCTTACTCCAGGTACTGTAGCCTACTAGGCCAGTGGGCTAGCAGTGTAAATTCTTTGTACTTATAAACCTAAAATCCTGTCTTCCCTGATGACCTCAGCCTAAGGAGATGTGTGTTTTTCCTGACCTCTTTGGAAACTTACTGCCTAAGCTGCTTAAGTGAAATTTTGCAAAATTAACTTATACTTCAGTCATTTCTATTCATATTTTACCTTCCCTTCTAGACTGTAAACTCCTAAAAAACAGAGGATGTCTAAAGCTTCTTTATATCTTCCACAGCTGTCATAGTGCACTTAATAATAGTCATGCATACTGATACATCTATCCTATCCTATCCTATCCTACCCTACCCTACCCTGTCCTGTCCTGTCCTGTCCTGTCCTGTCCTGTCCTATCCTATCCTATCCTATCCTATCCTATCCTATCCTATCCTATCCTATCCTATTCTATCCTATCCTATCCTACCCTGTCCTGTCCTGTCCTGTCCTATCCTATCCTATCCTATCCTATCCTATCCTAAACTATCCTAAACTATCCTATCCTATCCCATCCTATCCTAAACTATCCTATACTATCCTAAACTCTACTATGCTATACTATACTATATCTTTATCTATCTTCCCCATTTACTTTGTCTATTGCTAGATGTAAGGAAGGCATCAGAAACACTCAAACGTACCCATAGGTCAACCAAGGTCCGATTCTCATTAGTGGTAATCAATTTTGACTTATTTAGCCATGCTGGGACCTACCTCTGAATTCCCTCAGCTCCTCAGATATGTGAACCAATAAGCAGATATCCATATCACTCTTTAAATTCATCAAGCTGACCAGAGAATTCTCTCGATCAGTCCTCCTGTGCCCCTTCCTACACTAGCTATGATGTATATGGGTTTGAAGATTTGCTCTCAAAATACTATGTAGTCAGAGTAAAAACAAAACAAAAAGTAGTGTTCTGAAAAGAATCTTTTCTCTCCATGATGAGTGAGTAGAAAGCAATTATAAACATGTCTCTGGTAGATGTCAGGGGCTGTCAGTTGCACAGAAAGCATTCAGTTGTTATTGCAAATCTGATTTCTGTTTGTTGATGCATTGCATGAGCCCTTTTTATGGAAACCTTGATGCTGTTCCTTGCCAGTAGTGATCACATTGAGGTCTGAAAAGGCATTGCTGAAAGACGCAGAGGAAGAGAGAGAATAATAAATATGTCTGACTCTTCGATAGACTATGAAATATCACATCCATCATAAATCTTAGACTGGCTGTGAGGAAATGGAAAGAAGGGTAGTGATCGCATTGTGAGAAGAAACAAGTCATTGACAATATAGAAAAGCCTGGGCTGCATGAAGCTATTCAGAGAGGATACATGCAAATAAGCATGAAGCTAGATTGGGAAGGAGGTGGAATTGATTAGGGGACACTTCAATTTCACTTGCAGCATTCTTCTTCCTTCAGACACCCCTGGGAAAGAAAAGCATCGCTCTCTACTTCTCCAAATAAAGTATCCTGCCTCAGATTTGATATTAAATGTGCCCCCTCTTTCAGAACTTTACTGGATCTCTGTGACATCAAGCAATGATTTCTCTCTGCTAGAACTGGTCTAATGAACTAATAAGTGCTGGATTGTTGATGGCTGATGGTAGTCTCAAGTATTATTGTCACTTAAATGTCGTTTTTATATTGATTTTCTGCCTATGGTTACTGATTCAGAAAGTGCCAGTTTAGTATAGTAATTATTGAGAAATTGATTATATTCTCTACCTTGGGCTGAAGGCAGAATATTAATTCCAGTGTTACTGACTAAATACATGAATGAAAAAGTACTTAGATATGCATACAAAGAGAAAAGTAAGACATTCATGACTGGATCCAAAGAGTTCACATTCTAATAGGTGAAGACAATGTATAGGAGATTTCAGTTACAAGTGAGGAAAGGTCAATGTTCCTTGGTTTGAGTGCGGCAGCAAAACATACAGGAATGCATTTTCACTAATGCTTTGATATAATTCTCATCACTAAAATGACATCTGTTTCTGATGTTGAGCCATTTAACAGTGCCAAGAGCTTTCTCTTCTAGATTTTCAGAAACTATAGCTAGGTCTCCTAATCACAAGAGTTACTCTCCTGGGGGAAGCAGGACTGAGATGTTCTTGGAAATCCTTCTTGCTCTTGAGGGTTCGTGGACTGTGGCTTCTGGGTTCTCTTCTCTAAGCCTGAATGGGAGATGGTGGTCAAGGTGACCTATGAACTTATGATTTTATGATCTAACCTTTAGAAGAACTATATAAAATCTGTGGCATGCATGCATCAAGTCACTGTTTCTGGGGTTGCTGAATCCCTCCAGAAGTTAGAGCAGAAGATGCAACTTCAGTCCTTGAAAGTGTTAGCTTCCATTGCAACTATAGTTAAGGACTGCAAAGACAATTTCTTTGAGAGAGTAAGTCCTGACACCTTCCTTGGGTCCTTGTAGAGCACCTTACTCACTGTATAAGCAATGGACCAGATAGTAGCTAGTCATACTTACAGTGGAAAGAGCCCTGCAGTAGGAGTCAGAAGAAAATGTGATTCTGGTCCAGGCACAGGTGAGTTTAGAACAAATACTTTAATTGTGGCTTTCATCCCCCCACCTCACATCATTCAAATGGGTCTAATAATAGTTTCACTACTTTTCTTAAAAAGAAGTCATGAGGGGCAGCTAGGTGGCCTAGTGAATAGAGCATTGGCCCTGGAGTCAGGAGGACCTGAGTTCAAATCTGGCCTCAGACCCTTAACACTTACTAGCTGTGTGACCTTGGGCAAGTCACTTAACTCCCATTTCCCAGCCTTCTTCTCTCCAAAAAGAAAAAAAAATTCATAAGTATTAAAAATGAGAACAGGTCCTAAATTCACTTAAAAAGTCAAAAGTATCACATAAATGTGCTATTATTATTATTAAAGGCTATTCAACTGAAAAAATTGCTTATTTTTTTTGCAGTTTTGAGACTCATCATATCACTCCACTTCAAAACTGCTTTGTACACTTGTATTGATAATGAATGAATGAAAAACATTTACTAAATGCTTCCGATGAGCCAGACACTCATAAGTACTAGGAATACAAACACAAAAAGCAAGACAAACTTTGTCCTCAAGAAACTTATATTTCAATAGGTTAAGATAATTCATATTGGCAAATAGTGGTGGCCAAGAAAGAATGATTTTGTCTGGATGATCACAGGCATTGTATAGTCATAAGGTGACTGAGTAACATCCTTTCCAGGAATGGTAGTGCTGATTTGATTCCTTTACCAGAAACATAGGATGACAGTAGGGAGAGACTATTGATTGGGCTGTTGGGAAGGTGGCTAGAGAACAGTATTGGAGGTGTGAGACCTGCTAGATATGGCAAGCTCTTATCAATTACAAGTAAAGGACCAGTTGTGAACTGATACAACCATTCTGGAGGGCAATCTGGAGCTATGCCCAAAGGGCTATAAATA
>CM053594.1:306562347-306631964 GCA_028646575.1 Pseudocheirus occidentalis
TATGGTTTCTGAATAAAGACCTTGGTTCTGCCTTCCATGTGGAGAGTTTGCTATATTTTGTGATCCAAAACTACACCAACATATTCATAACCATCATGGGTGTTGTGAATATCTCATTATTGATACAAGACTTCAAAAAGCAATTGCTTATGGGGGAAGAGAACGACTTAGCCTTGGCTTTGGTCTCCTCCCCTCAAGATTTGGACTTTTTCATTGGCAGCAATGTCTGTGTTAAGAGTAAGGACATAGTAGATGGGATAAGGAAAGGCAGATTCAAAACTTTACAAAGAGCCCAACAGAAAAACTATAACACTCCTAGGAAAAACTCCACTTGGTCACAAAAATTCTGAGCTTAAGCCTTCTTTTCCCCTGGACTCTGTCTGTACTGGGGAAAAGTGTGTCACCCGAGGGGGAGGGGATATTTTGTACAACTCCATGACCAATATGCTGATTTCTAAAAGCTAATTAGGGCTACCTAGATGGCTCAATGGATAGAGGACTGGGACTGGGGTCAGAAAGACCTGAGTTCAAATCCAGCCTAAAATACTTAGTTAGATGTATAACCTTGTGCAAGTCACTTAACCTCTGTTTGCCTTAATCCCCTGGAAAAAGACATGACAAATCATTCCACTATCTTTGCCAAGAAAACCACATGGGCAGTATGGTTCACAGGGTCATGAAAAGTAAACAAAACTGAACAATGGAACAAAAGCTAAGTCTGACTAAAGATATTGACTGAATTATTGAAAGAAGTATACTTGTAGGGAATTATGAGTTATAGAATTTAAAACGACACACACACATACACACACACACACATACCCCTCAAGGTTGTGCCTAGAACTGAGGGGATAAGTAAGCAGCTACCATCTACATGTCTGAAAAAAATACAAATGGAAGTTAATATAATCACCCCACCACATGTACTACACGTGACTTGACTTTATCATTCCATAAAGCAATGACATTGTAGTCCCTACATAATACACTTAGACAGCAGGATGAAAATTGAACACAAACTAATCTAATACACACAATAAGAGATGCAGAAAGATGAAGGAAAAGGAAGGGGAATAATAAAAGGAGAAAAGGGGAAGGTAAATCAAAGGACATTGTAGCAAGTCATAAAGTAGAAAGCAGATGCAAGAAAGCATTAAGAAACGTGAAGTTCACAGAGTTCTACAAAGCAACTGTAGCCTCTGACCTCCTATGATGTCTGGCACAGGACAGCACAGACTGGCTGCGGCCTTGACTTTGTCCGAGTATCTGGGGCCACCCCCCCTTCTCCAATCAGACAAAGGCAAATACACTGAAGAAGGTAGAAAAATAAATATGGAGTCATAGAGGGTTGCATGTGCAACACATATTCAGAAAAAAAAAAAACTAACCTCCCCAAAATATCTCATGACTCAGACAGACTTGTTCCCATAATCAAACCCTAACATACATAAATGCATAGAAACAACACAGATGCACATTTAAACATAGCCTGGACTAATCACTAGGAAGTCAAAGATCTTTTGTTCAAAGCAACAGTGATCTTTGAACATCACTGTTGGAATATCAAGAATTCTTCATTCATTTCAATGAAGTGAGGTTTTCTTTGTGAGGATTCCTCCTCCCGTTCTATGGTATTTTGAAATACATGACAATGGATTTGAACTCAGGTCCTCCTGACTCCAGGGCCAGTGCTCTGTTCACTGTGTCACCTAGCTGGCCCAAAATTGTCATTTCAATTTATTCTGCACATTTCTGGGAATTTTGCAGTGCTGATGTAGAACCGGTCATAAAAGTAACCATTCATTTAGTCATCCTGACAAAAGTTCCCTGTACCTGGATTTATCCTGTGGCTTCCTGAAACTCCACATGTCAAAACAAAACAAAAATCATCTTTCCTTCCAAACTCATCCCTCTTCCAACTTTATCTGTTTCTATCAAAGGCACCATGAGCCTTCTAGTCACCTAGGTGTGCAGCACTATGCCCCTTGACTCCTCTCTTCCCCTCAACCACCGTATCTAGTCAGTGACAAAATCTTGCTCATTCTACCTCTACATCTCTCACATCTGTCCCCTTGACTCTACTCTTACACACTGTTGTTCCTCACTACCTCTTGCCTGCCTTGTTATTTTCTAGTTAGGAAATACATGTTGCTGTTGAATTGAAGTGCCTGGAGATTGCTAGTTTCCTTTATCTTTTGGAACATGCATTCCAGAGGCACTGGGCTTTTTGCCTGAAAGGAACCCCCTTGGCAATTATTCCAAAAGGGCTATAAAACTAATTTGTTTCCTTGTGTCCGGGACTGAGAATGGGAGCTGTGGGAGACCATTAGAATCTGTGAAGGCCAAGCTACTGGGTTTCCTAGTGGAAGTTATGACAAATTTGGAATACTTATACCTCTTACTCTGCTTCTCACAGTTGGTAGAAAGATGCAGAGTAAGGAAAACATGTCATCCTGTCTAGAATTATTTTTTTCTTTCCTTTGTTTCATCTGTCAATGAATAAGTATTTCTAAAGTACCTACGTTGTTCTAGATCCATAGCAAGGTCTTATAGAGACTAATACAAAGAAAGAAACAACCCCTACCCTCCACATATTGATGAAAGCATGGAACAAGGAGAGGTTCAAATAAAAGGAAAGTGATTGTGTCCCCTCAATTCCCACCTCAGTGTTTACCTACCTCCTTTTCAATTCAATTCAATTCAATTCAGCAATTATTTGTTGTCTTTAGTATGCAGAGGACAGGCTCTTGGGATACAATAAGAAAATGAAAAATAATCTCTCTGAGCTGAAGGATTCATTCCCGACATATCAAATCAATTCAAATGTTGTACATTTAAGACAGTATACACCTGAATCCTACCCTAGCATCTTCTGAAAAGTCACAAAAATCATCAGGATTTTAATTCATATGCTTACCACTTACTAACTTACTGCATATATGTATGTGTATGTTATATGTGTAGGTATGTATGTATGTAGGTAGGTAGGTATGTGTGTATGTGGCTACTGTGAGCTAGATGCTATGCATAACACAAGAGATACTAAGCCAAAAATAAATTAATGACTCTCTAAATAAACATATCCTGGGATGGCTAGATAACTCAGTGAATAGAGCAATGGCCCTGGAGTTAGGATGACCTAAGTTCAAATCCAGCCTTAGACACTTAACACTCACTAGCCCTGTGACCTTGGGCAAGTCACTTAACCCCAATTGTCCTCCCTTCCCCTCTCCAAAAAGCAAAAATAAATAAATAAGTAAACATATCTTTTGGGGGCAAACATCAGATACATACATGTACATGTAAATGAAAAATAAATATAAATTAATTTCAGGTGAGAAAAGAAACCAGTAGCTAGCAAAGATAAAGGACTTCAAGAAGAATGAAAATTAAAGCAGAGGTTTGTGTATATGTGTATATATGCATATATACACATACATACATATATACATATCTGGTCCCAATACAGATTAGCACTTACATTGGAACTTAGGGTCTTTGCAAGCTGCCTGGACCACTTAGAGGTTAAGTGACTTGGCCAGGGTCACACAGCCAGTATGTGTCAGAAGGAAGATTTGTACCCAGGCTATCCTGACTTGAAGGCCAGCTCTCTATCTACTATGCCCTGCTGTCTCTTTTTACATTCAGCTTCCAAAAAAATGTAATTGAATTTCATTGGCCCAAGGTTCTAACCTAATGAAATATTCTTGGAACCTGAGTCAGATATTAAATGTTTATCTTTCTGGTATCTGCTAATAAGATAAGCATCCTATCTTGGTTTTCATCTAAGTCATCCTCAAGATAAAATCAATTCAAAGCACTCCTTACTCTAACCCTCTCCTTATATTCTAAACTTACCTCACGTTAAAATGAGCACCGATTACACTGGTTTGCCTTTGAAAACACCTTGTACTTTCTAGCCCTTTGCTCATACTATTTTCTGCAGTTTTCTACTTTATCTTTTATATTTCTACGGATTCTTTAGAGTCCAACTCAAATGCCACCTGTTCTATGAAGTATTCCCTGATACCTTGTCCCTTCCTTCTGTTCTATATTAACTAATAAGTCAGTAATTTAATCAACAAATGTTAGCTAGGTAGCCGTTCATCTGACTAAGAGGTTTTGTGGACAGTGAGTACAAAGAAGCAATTATGTATGACAGTGGTCAATAATTCCAATTTGCTCTTAGCATGAAGAGAAACATGGTTCCCAGGTTTAGGAAAGTGAGCATGTCACTGAGCTCTGCTTTGATCAGATTATGTATGAAGTATTGTGTTCTTTTCTGGATTCCACATTTGAGGAACAACAATGACAGGATAGAGCAACGGAGTGGTGAAAGACCTTGTGAGTGTACCAGATGAGAAGCAACTAAAGGTACTACATAAGTTTGGTTTAGAGAAGGCTCAAAAGGGGTGTAATAATGATCTTCAAATATTTGAATATGGAAGATTAGTTTTAGATTAGTTTGGCTTGGAGCTAGAAGGCAGAACAAAGGCTGTCTTGGATTTGGTGTCAAGAAAAACAATTCTTAACAATTAGAACTAAATAAAAGGATGATGATGTACTCCCAGATGGAGTATGATGCTTAGATGGTGCAGGGTATGGAAGTCCTGGAACTGGAGTCTGGAAGACCTGAGTCAAATCCAGCCTAAGACACTTTGCTGTGTGACCTCAGTTGGTTTTTCTATCTGTAAAATGGGGAGAATAATAGCACCCACCTCTCAGAGTTGTTGTGAAGATAAAATGAGGTGATATTTGTAAAGTATTTTGGCAACCTTAAAGCACTGTGCAAATCTAACAATGATAATGATGATGATGATGATGATGATGGTGATGATGATGATGATGATGATGATGATGATGATGATGATGATGATGATGATGATGATGATGATGTTTCCCCCTCAGGAGAAATCTTATGTCAAAGGCTAGGTGACTGTCTGATTTCTAATAGATGGAATTATTTTCAAAAATTGCTTGGACCCTATGTTTCCTAAAGATGCTTCCAACTGTAAGATTTTCTGATTTTACAATTCTGATGCTATGAAAGATATACAGGAAATAACAGTTAACCAACTGTTGTTGTGGACATTATATAGAATGAAGAGATTAATAGAGCAGAACAAGGCACTCCACTTCTTAGCTCTGGGCATTGTCTCTGGCCCATCCACCATGCCTGGAATTCTCATCCTCACTTTCCTGGCTTTCTTTAAGTCTCAATAAAATACCATCTTCTACAAGAAGCCTTTCCTAACACCTCTTAAGTTCTAGACCCTCTCTCTGTTGAAACTATTTCCTTCTTATTTTGGAAATTGTTCGTATTGTATATATCTGTTTGTATGCTGTCTCTCCCAATTAGATTGCAAGTTTCTTGAGGGCAGGGATCATCTTTTGTCTCCTTTTATATCCCTCACTGCTTAGCACAATACCTAGGTGCTTAATAAATATCAATTGATTGATTGAGTGATTTATTGATTGATTGATCAAAAGAAAAATCAATGAGGGATGGAATAGTCTGGAAAGTTTTCAGGGAAGAGACCTGGGCCTTGAAGAATGGGTAAAAGTTCCAAGGTTTCCAGAATATCAAATAGTAATAGGGAGTGGAGCAAAGTCCTGGGAGTGGGGATGGTGTTGTTGTTTGTGAGATGGCAAAAAGGGCTGCAACAACTCAGTGCGTATTTGTTAGGATGAGGCTGGATAGATTGTGTAGCACCATGGGTCTAAAAGGTTAAACAGGAAACAAGTATTTCTTGTGAAACCAGTGACCCATCATTCTCTCCAAAACACAGCAAACCAAAGAGTTGATGAATAGGCTACAGAGAGAGGTTTTCTTTTACAAGCCTATCACAGAGATAGGTCTATTTGGGGGATGAGGGGGTGGGAGCGGTGGACTTTGAGGTTGTTAATTTCCTATCTTTATGTTTAACTTGCTGGTTCCCACCTGTATTAACTATCAGTCTTTTGGGGTTTTGTTTTTATTATTTTTTTAAACAATTTTCACTTTGATCTAGCTCTCTCTTTTGTTGTGACTCCTGTGGGATGTCAAGTAGAACCCTGTGCTGGTCACTCAGATTCCAGGGTTGTCTTGGGGATCCTCTCCCTTTTGTTTGTGGCACCCTAGACAATAATACCCTGTCAGCAATGTCACCACCTACTACCTATCAACCTTTCCCTGGGTCACATTCTTTACCTACAAGCTTGAAAATGTGTCAACAAATATGCCTTTTGTTAAAGATAAACTAGAGGAAAAATGCATGCTTATATAACTATTAAAAACCAATGTGTCTATATATGTTATAAGTAGTTAGTAGATATGTAGCTAAAGGCACAGAGAGAGAGAGAGAGATAAACAAATAGGAGACAGATCGATAGAAAGAGAGAGAGAGAGACAGACAGACAGACAGACAGACAGTGGATATTTAAACCACAAATAATAGCTTGAGAAACTGAATGAACAAAAGAAAAAAGAGTCACAGTGAGGCTCACAAAAAAAATGTGGAGTCACAGAGTCCTAGATGTAGAACTATAAGGGACCTCAGAAATCAGCTAATCCAACCCACTCATTTTACAAATAAGGTAACTGATGCCCAGAAATGGGAAATGACTCATTTAGGTCATACACATGGTAACAGAAATGGAGTTTGATCCCTGGGCCTCCAGCTTCAAATCTAGTGCTCTTTCCATTATGCTAACATCTTGGGGGGGGGGGGCCGAGAAAAGTATCCACAATGATATCAATGATTCATATTTATTGCTTGCACTCCAGAAGCCTAGACCCAAGGATAACAGTATAGCTAAATTTTCATGACAAAATATTCAGATATACAGAAAAGCTATGGTTTTCCTTCTTATTCACAGATGATTTACATTTTTGATCTGACTGACCTCCTGGATTTTATGATTTTCAGAAACCTAACATTCTCAAGATGAAATCAGCTCTGAAATTCATTCCTCCTTAGCACCCCTTGTCCCTGCTGCCTCTCCTTCCCTTCCTTTGATCAGAAAAGGCAGAAATTAGAAATTGGAGAGATCCTCCCTAATCCTCTACCATTTAAGGAGGGAAAGAAATTCACTTCATCATTTTCCCTAATTGATCTCTTAGGATCTCTAGAAACTCATAATTCTGCAGGATAAAATCCCCTCTTGTGACTCACACCTCTCATTTTCCATCCTGGCTACAGGACTTCATCATTCACGGGACACTGGGTACCCCTTCTCCCCTTTTCAGCTTCTTTTTGTGCTTTGTCTTCCTCCATCAGATCATAAGGTCTTTGAAGGTAGGGACTGTTGTGTTTTTCTTTTGAGTTCCCAGCACTTAATACAGTGTCTAGCACATAGTGGGTACTTAAATGTTCCATGATGCTGACTCTGATGGATTGTGTGTGTGTGTGTGTGTGTATGTGTAAGGGGTAAAGAAGTTAATGAGTTCTGACATGAACAGTCAAGGAAACCTTCTACCTAATTTTTCCAGCAATCTTTGAAAGTTTCTATTAGGTACACAAAGATGAACAATTATAAAATCTCTTTGTTGATTTTTGTTATCACATGTGAAATTACTATTTATTCTTTGATTATTTTATCTACTGTCATTAACTAGTCATAATCCAAATAGACCATAAGGAGTTTGGGAGGTCACAAACAAGGTGTTTTCACACATACATACACACACACACACACACACCACACTCATGAATACGTGGACAAGAGGGTTTTTTTTTTTTAGGAGCAAATGGGTTGAAGGCCCCTCTTTGGGGCCTGCAAATTTAGCTTTTCCTCCTGGGTATCATTATCCAATTTTCAAAAGAAGAAATATAAATTATTCATAACCATCTAACTATATGTTCAAAATCACTTATAATCAGAGAAATGTAACTTAGAACACCCCAAGATATAACTTTGTGTGTGTTGAGTTAGCAAAGATAGCAAAGGATAGAGAAACTCAACTGGATATACTGGGGAAAAAAGTTTACTAACTCATTCAACTTTTCTTGAAAATTACTTATACAGAAATAATTAATTATACAAAAAAGCTTACTAAATTGAAAATGCCATTTGATATAGTTTCTACTATGAGGGTTATATCCTAAAGCAGTATATTAATGCAAGGAAAGATCTATATGGACAGAAATGCTCCTAGAAGCAGTTTGCATAAAAACAAAAAGCCTGAAACAAAATATGTAACACAGTGGTGAGGGAATGGCTAAGCAAAGTGTGGCATGGGAATATAATGGAAAGTTACTATGCCACAAAGAACAACAAATATTAATAAATCAAACACACATGGTGTCATCATAACACAGCCACTCTGGCTAGATCTAGTCCAGTGGTTCTCAACCTTCCTAATACCGTGACCCTTTAATACAGTTCCTCATGTTGTGGTGACCCCCAACCATAAAATTATTTTCGTTGCTACTTTATAACTATAATTTTGCTACTGTTATGAATCATAATGCAAATATCTGATATGCAGTATGTGTTTTCATTGTTATAAACTGAATATAACCTACAGGTTGAGAACCGCTGAACTAGTCCCTTACAAAATGAAGTGACATCAGTATCATGAACACTGTGCTCAGCAGGGCAAACAAGCAATAGAGGCATTTTTCTATGCCAGTACATGTGCCTATCAATTTCCTTCCAAAAGAACATCTTTCTAGTCAGTGAAGAAGCAAAGATTCTCATCAGTGAGCTGCATGAACTGAGTTTCAAAGCAGCTTCTTTTTGATCACTTAGACAGCCCAGTGATGCAGTGGATAAGAGCACTGGGCCTGGGGTCAGGAAGCCCTGAGTACAAATTAAACTTCAAACACTTACTAGCCATATGGTTACTTAACCTCTGTTTGCCTCAGTTTCCTCAGTACAAAAATGGAAATAATAACAGAACCTACATCACAAGGTTGTTAGGATAAAATAATATTTCTAAAACATTTAGCATGGTGCCTTGAACAGAGTACGGGGTACATAAATGTTACCTGTCATTATTATCACTTGACAACCTGCCTTAACAAATAGGCCTCTAGAACAGGCAATTTTCAGAGGTAGAAATTAAAGATATCTTGAAGCATATGGAAAAATGCTCGAAATCACTATTGATTCAAGAAATGCAAATCAAAACAACGTTGAGGTACTGCATCTCACCAGTCAGACTGGCTAAGAAGACAAAACAGGAAAATGACAAGTGCTGGAGAGGATGTAGAAAAATTGGAACTCTAATGAATTGTTGGTGGAACTGTGAACTGATACAACCATTCTGGAGGGCAATCTGGAACTATGCCCAAAGGGCTATAAATAATCACATACCATTCAACCCAGTAATACCATTTTGGGGGTTGTATCCCAAAGAGATCACAGAAGTGGGAAAAGGACCCATATGTACAAAAATATTTATTGCAGCTTTCTTTGTGGTGGCAAAAAACTAGAAACTTAGGGGATGCCCATCAATTGGGGAATGGCTGAACAAGTTATGGTATATGAATGTAATGGAATACTATTGTGGTATAAGAAATGGGAAGGAGATGGACTTCATATTTACCTGGAGAGGCTTATACAAATTGATGCTAAGTGAGAAGAGCAGAACCAGGAAAAATTTGTACACAGTCACAGACACATCATATGCATGATGACCAACCTTGATAATCTGGACTCCTCTCAGCAATGCACAGTTTGAAAGACAGCTCTATGAGTCTCAGAATGGAAGAAGATAGCTACACTCAGAGAAAGATCTAGAAAGACCAGAATTTAAATGGAGACTGAAGCAACACATGCTGTTGGTCTTTTCCATGTTTGGTTCTGTTTCTTTTTTTTTTTCCCCATTATTTGCTCCATTGGTTACAATGCCTCGACACAACCAGACTATTGTACAATGTGAAAGTGTTTGCAGATTCCATGCATGATGGTACGCCACCATGGTGGGGAAGGGAAAAAGGAGGGGAGAAAATCTGAAGCTCTAGTGATTCTGTAACTGAATCTTATAAACTAAAAGTAAATAAACAAACCAATAAAGTAAAAAAAAAAAAAAAACCAAATAGGCCTCTACTTTGGTATCACCCTCAGCACCTTACCCCTGCACTATTACAATAGGCTGCTAGTTGGTCTGCTCACCCCAGGTAATCCCCATATGGCTGCCATTGTACAGATCCCCCAAAGAGCTGCCAAAGTACAGGTCTGACCATATCTCCCCACCTCCCACTTAGTAAACTCCTGTGGCTCCCTATTATCTCTGGGATAAAGTAGAGAATGTTCCCTTCATAATCTGACTGCTTCCTACTTTTCCAGGTTTCTTAAACTTTATTACCCTCCACATCCTTTATGATCCAGTGGTGCTGACCTTGCTGTTCTCATACATGACACTCTACCTCTGACTCCTTTTTCACTGGCTGACTGAAATTCTCTCCTCCACATTCCAGCTTTCTTGTCTTCAAAACTCAACACTAATCCCCCTCCCACTTTCTGCAAAAGGCTTTTCCCAGTCTCCACACATCTACCTCTCCTACCCCCACTGCTCCTGTCTTTCTTCTGAGATTAGTGCCCATTTAAGACTGCATATATTGAGATATAAGTAGTTGGTTTGCAAGGTATTTCCCATTAGGATGGAAGGAGATGTCTACATTCAGAGAAAGATCCAGAAAGATCAGAGTGTAAAAGGAGACTGAAGCAATGCATGCTATCATTCTTTTCTATGTTTGGCTTTTGTTTCTCTTTTCTCACTGTTCACTCCATTGGCTATAACACCTATACAACCAGACTATTGTACAATGTGAAGGAGTTTGCAGATCCTATACATGATTGTATGCCAAGGGGAGAAAACTTTGAAACCCAAGTGACTCTGGAACTGAATCTTGTAATCTAAAAGTAAACAAACAAGTCAATAAAATAAACTAAAAAAAAAAAGGAATGTAATTCCTTGAAGTCAGGGCCTGTGTTTTTGTCTATGTTTGTATCCCCATCATTTACTACGAATCTTCACATGTCAATAAATAAATGCGTGTTGATTTATAAACAAGAGAAGATTGGTACTAAATGATGCAAAGTGAAGGAAGCAGAACTAAAAAAAATAATGTACACAGTGACTCCTAAAGTGTAAATAAAGCTAACATATAGAGGCAAAAAAAATTTTGGTCAAATACAAAGTTCAATATTAGTATTGTTATGAAAGAAGTATCGCCTCTGCCACTGAAATAAATCTACCACAACACAGAAATAATCGAGGTAAAAAGCTAACTTTTATAATGCTTAGGCATAGGTTCAGGAGGTAGAAAAATAACCCTGAGCTCTGATTGGAATCTCTGAAAAACTGTTAGAGAGAAAATTGTCAAAGAGGGAGAGAAGTAATTCTTTTACATATTACAATCTTTTTTTAAGGCTATAAAAGTTAAAAAGGACTGATTCATAATCTTTTTTCAATGTCATAAAAGTTGAACAAACTTAGGTAAACAGAATCATAAGTTCATATATTCCCTTAAGGAAACAAACCTGGCTAAACAAACAAAAAAAGGTAAAGTGAGTCGGGTCATAGATTAAACTACATTTAGAGAGTTCATGATGGTTTGACTGAAGGGAAAGGGACTGACATATTGCCAAGATAACCAAGGTGTCAGAGACAGTTGGGATTCTTCTTTCTTGAGGTCAAATTTCCCTTTGGAATGTCAAATAGTTTTCCATTAACATTATTATTCCATGAATTAGGTTTTGGTCAGATGAGATTAATATTCACAGAAGAAAGACTTTTAATTAATTAAATGATGCCCAAGGAATGACTGAGCCCCAAATAATAAAAATTAATAAAAAGAAATTTAAAATTCCCATCACAGTATCTTACAAAGTTAAAGAAAAGCTTTTCTTTCCTGATAAGAATTAATCTAGAAGGCTTAGAATATGATTTTTCCATAGGTCATAGGATCTAGAATTAAAACCAAGAATCACCTACCAACAAAACTGAATGTAATCAAATGTAGGGGAGAAAATTGATGACATAGAAGAATTTAATGCATTCTTGGGAAAAACTGAGAGCTAAAGAGCTAAAAACTTTCAAATATGAGACTCAAGAGGAGCATGAAAAGCTAAAAAAGAAAGAGAAATCATAAGGGACTTATTAAAGTGGAACTGTCTACATTTCTATAAGGAAAGATGATATTTGTAATTCATGAGACCTATCTAATTATTAGGGTAGTTGCAGGGGAAAAAATACACACACACACACACACACACACACACACACACACACATATAGAGGGCACAGGTTGAATTGAATATGAAGGGGTGGTTTCTAAAAAATAAAATTAAGGGGTAAGAGAGGAATGTACTAGGAGAAAAAGAAAGGGAGGGGGTAGAATTGGGGAAATTATCTCACATAAAAGAGGCAAGAAAAAGCTTTTACAGTGGAGGGGAAGGGGGGGAGGTGAGAAGTTTACTCTCATAGGACTGAGTCAGTCAAAATCTCTTCTCAAATGGAGATCAGTTTCCAATCATAAACAAAGTACATTCATTTGGTCAATCACGGAATACAAAAAGGCCAAAGGTTTCCCACTCCTGGACTCAAAGTAATTACAATACCATCCATTAATTAATCCATTAACACCAAACACTTTCTCAAAAAGGAACAAGAGAGCACAAAAGGTCATCCACCCTTAAGCCATAACAAGGTCAAGATAACATCTCAGCATTGAAAACCCAAGGAAAGGCCCTTCTTTCATCTTCACTGAAGGCAAGCTCTCAGCAATCTCAGTTCCTGGGGAGACAAGGCTCAACAAAGCCATAGCCAGTGTCCTCATCAAGTCACTCTCTGCCTGTGGAACAGTCCAGAACCCCTGAAAGTATCAGCAAAGACCTCTTCCAGGATTTCTGTGAATATAAAACAAGAAAATCCTTCTTCAGGAATTCTGAACCAACAGCCAGGTTCCAGGACCTCTACAACAGGAGCACTGTCCTTTACCAACAGGTAAATATGGAAAAAAAAAAAACATCAAAACAGACAGACAAAATGCTGGCATCACAGTCATGCCTCCTCAGTTCTTGGCAGCTTCAGGTGGCAGTTCTCAAAAGTCCTCAAAAGCAGCTCCAACAGGCTCTCAGCAATCTTTCTCTTAGCAACTCAGGCTCCATATTAACAGATACTGCTCTCCCAAAGTCCTTCTTCTGGCCTTCTCTGGGCTTGAGCCTTTCTTTCAATTCATGGGTCTTCCCAGTTCAGCCCTCTCTCTTCATGTCAATAAGTCCATCCCACAAGTGGGATTCACAAGCTCTGGTTCTTAACACTCAACCCAAAAGCCAAGTCAATTCAGGGTCATCTCCAAATTCCATTACCATTACGGGAGGGCAGGATAGGATGAAGGGAAATAGAGTTAATCTTTCACAACATGACTATTATGGAAGTGTTTTGCATGACTATACATGTACAACCTATATGAAATTACATGCTTTATCAATGAGGGTGGGTGAGGAGGAAGGAAGGGAGAGGATTTGGAAGTCAAAGTTTTAAAAAAAAATATTAAAAATTGCTTTTTACATGCAACTGGAAAATAAGATACACAGGCAATGGGGTATAGAAATTTATCTTACCCTATAGGAAAATAGAAGGGGAAGGGATTAGAGAAAGAAGGGTGGATAGAGGAAGATCAGCCTGAAATAGTAGAGTACAAATTGGTGTGTTTATTTTTCATCATTTTTTTTGTTGTTTATGAGTTATGACCATAAAGTAAAAATAGAGGAATTTTCAAAATTAAGTGTAAAAATTTTAAGCAAACAAATGTATAACATTCTTCAAAATATTCATTTTAAAAGACTTAACAGTATTTTAATGATGGTGCCATTAATCAAAATTTTATTTTAAAAATATTTTAACATTATTTCTTTTTACATTTGAGTTCTAAATTCTCTTTCTTTCTCCTATCTTTTCTCTACTCACTAAGAAGGTAAGCAATACAATAAATTACAACACAATACAAATACAATGAATAAATTAAATTTATTATGTAATTTGTATGAGATAATACATGTGAAATCATGCAAAACATTTCCATATTTCAAAAAAAGGAAGAAAAATAAAGAAAGAGAAAATTATATTTCAATTTGCACTCAGAATTCATCAGTTCTCTTCCTGGAGGTGGACAGCATTTTTTTCATCATGGGTCCTCTAGAACTGTCTTGTCATAGTATTAATCAGAGTAGACAAGTCTTTCACAGTTGATCACCACTACATTTCTGTTACTGTGGATGTTCTCCTAGTTCTTCTCACTTCACTTTGCAGTAGTTCATATAGGTTCTGCCATTCCACCCCCACCATCCCCACCTTGAAACCATTCCTCTTTTCATTTTCCATAGAGCAACAATACTCCATTACAATCATATGCAACAACTTGTTCAGCTATTCCACAATTGATGGGCATCCCCTTGATTTCAATTCTTTGCTACCACAAAAAAAGCTGCTATAAATATTTTTGTACATATAAGTCCTTTTCATTTTTCTTTTCTTTTTTAAAATTTATTTTTAGTTTTCAACATTCATTTCCACAAGATTTTGAGTTACAAAATTTCTCTCTGTCTTTGCCCTACTCCCACCCCAAGATAGCAAGCATACTGAATGCCCCTTCCCCCAATCTGCTCTCTTTATATCCTCCCCCATGCTCCCTCTAACATTCTAATAGGGCGAGATGGATTTCTACACTCCAGTGCCTGTGTATTTTACTTTCCAGTTGCATGTAAAAAACAATTTTTTTTACATTTGTTTTTAAAACTTTGATTCCAGATTCTTCCCCTTCTACCCTGCTCACTCACCCCCATTGGGAAGATAAGCAATTCAATATAGGTTGTACATGTGTAGTTACACAAAACATTTCCATAGTAGCTATATTGTGAAAGACAAACTATATTTCCCTCAATCCTATCCCACCACCACTCCCCCATTCTATTTTCTACTTTGACCCTGTCCCTCTTCAAAAGTATGTGCTTCTAACTAGTCTCCTCCAATCTGCCCTCCCTTCTATCATCCTCCCTCTTATCCCCTTCTCCCTACTTTCCTGTAGGGTAAGATACCCAAAGAGAGTGTATGCTGTTCCCTCCTTAAGCCAAATTCAACGAGAGTAAGGTTGACCCATTCCCTTTCACCTTTCTGCTCTTCCCTTCCATTGTAACAGTTTTGTCTTGCCTCTTTTACATGAGATAATTTACCCTATTCTATCTTTCCCTTTCTCCTTCTCTCATTATATTCTTTTCTCACCTCTTAATTTTATTTTTTAGATATCCTTTCCTATTCAACTGATACTGTGCCCTCTGTCTATGTATACATGTACACACATATACACACTCACATATTTATACACACATACACCCTCCTATACATACATACATACAAATATATGTATGCATACATATATATATATATATATATATATATATACACACCCACACATTTATATTCTCTTCAACTATCTTTATACTGAGAAAAACCTTATGCATTACAATTATCATTTTTCTATGTGGGAATGTAGATAGTTCAACTTTAATAAGTTCCTTATGATTTCTTTGTCCTGTTTACCTTTTCATGCTTCTCTTGCTTCTTGTATTTGAAAGTCAAATTTTCTGTTCAGCTCTGGTTTTTTCATCAAGAATACTTGAAAGTCTGCTATTTCTTTTTTTGCTTTTTGGAGAGGGGAAGGCAGGGCAGTTGGGGTTAAATGACTTGCCCAAGGTCACACAGCTAGTAAATGATAAGTGTCTGAGACTGCATTTGAATTCAGATCCTCCTGACTGCAGGGCCGATGCTCTATTAACTGTGACAGATAGCCACCCCTGAAAGTCCTCTATTTCATGGAATGACCATATTTTTCCCTGTAGCATTATACTCAGTTTTCCTGGGTAGGTGATTCTTGGTTTTAATCCTAGCTCCTTTGACCTCTAAAATATCATATTCCAAGCCCTTCATTCCCTAAATATAGAAACTGTGAGATCTTGTATTATCTTGATTGTGTTTCCACAATACTCAAATTGTTTCTTCCTAACTGCCTGTAATATTTTCTCTTTGACCTGGGAACTCTGGAATTTGATTATAATATTCCTAGGAGTTTTCTTTTTGAGATCTTTCCCAGGAGGTGATTGGTGAATTCTTTCAATTTCTATTTTGCCCTCTGGTTCTAGAATATCAGGGCAATTTTCCTTTAAAATTTCTTGAAGGATGATTTCTAGGTTCTTTTTTTTCATCCTGGCTTTCACATAGCCCAATAATTTTTATATTATCTCTCTTGAATCTATTTTCCAGGTCAGTGGTTTTTCCAATAAGATATTTCACATTGCCTTCTATTTTTTCATTTGTTTGGATCTGTCTTATAATATCTTGATTCCTCACAAAGTCATTAATTCCCATTTGCTCCAATCTAATTTTGAAGGAGTTATTCTTTTCAGTGAGCTATTGAAGTTTCTTTTCCATCTGGGCAATTTGGGTTTTTAAGCATTCTTCCCCTCATAGGCTTTTTTGACCTCTTTTGACATTTGAGTTAGTCTATTTTTTAAGGTATTATTTTCTTCAATCAGGTTGTTGACTTGCTTTTCATGATTTCTTTGCATCTTTTTCATTTCTCTTCCCAATTTTTCCTCCACTTCTCTTACTTGATTTTCCAAATCCTTCTTGATCTCCTCCATGGCCTGTAACCAGTTCATATTTTTCTTGGAAGCTTTTGATGCAGGAGTTTTGACTTTGTTGACCTCTTCTGGTTCTATGTTTTGATCCTTTTTGATCCCAAAAAAGGATTCTATGGTCTGATTGAACTTCCTCAGCTTGTTCATCTTGTCAGCCAATTACTTGCCTTTTGAGCTCTTTGCCAAGGCAGAACTCTGCTTCCACAGTGGAGAAAGCTGTGTCCCAAATCACTGGGGGTTTCCACAAATGTTGTCAGAGGTATGAGGAGGGTGTCCTTTCTACAGACACCCTAAGCTCTGGCACTCTGGCATTTCTCACCCCAGGACCATTGCCCAAGACCAAGCAGGTCAAAGCAAAAGCAATTTCCTTTTGAATGGTTGCTTGGTTCCCCTAAGATCAGCACACCAGGAACTCTGGAGGTAGCTGCCACACCTCTTCCACCTTTCACCCCAGGGGCAGGAGCCAAACAATGCTCTTTTCTAACCAGTTCCAACAGAGTTCCCCACTGATCTTTTACTTTCTCTTTGTTGTTTATGGGTTGAGAAGTCTGGAAATCACCACAGCTGCCAGTGATTCACTCTCCTGACATCAGCTCCAGCTGGTCTGTGCTGCTGTTTGAAGCCACCCCAGGTTTGGGACTGCATGGCTCATGCAGTACTGTGCTCAGCTCCCAGCTTGGTACAATAGACCCATCCTGTCCACCTTCCAGGCTGCCTTCAGCAGGAGATTTGTTTATCTCTGTCACTTTGTGGGTTTTGTAGCTCTAAAATTTGTTTAGAGTCTTATTTTATAGATATTGGAGGTGGTTGGAGCAGGAGCTCAGACAAGTTTTTGCTTTTACTTTGCCGTTTTGGCCCCATCCCCTTCCTTTTCATTTTTCTTTTATCTCTTTGGAATACAGACCCAGTAGGGGTATTACTGAGTCAAAGGTAATTTTATTGGCCCTTTGGGCCTAGTTCCAAATTACTCTCCAAAATGGTTGGAGCAGTTCACTATTCCACCAACAGTTTACTAGTGAACCTATCTTCTTTCATCCCCTCCAGCATTTGTCATTTCTGATAGGTGTAAAGTGGTACCTCAGAGTTATTTTAATTTGCCTTTTTCTAATCAATAATAATTTAGAGCATTTTTCATATGAATATAGATAGCTTTGATTTCTTCTTCTGATAACTTCCTGTTCATATCCTTTCACTATCAGTTGGGGAATGACTCTTATTTTTATAAATTTGACTCAATTCTATGCTCAGTATATATTGAGAAATGAGGTTTTATCACAAAAACTTGTTTTTTTTTAAATCTGATATTAATTGGCTATGGTACCTTTTAGAAAAATGTAGCTTTCCTGATTATCCCTTTTAATTACATCTATTTTTGCTTTTGCTTTGTCTGAGATCATGATTGCTATCCTTGCCTTTTTTAAAGTATATTAGATTCTGCTTCAGTCCTTTATTTTAATTCTGTGTGTGTCTTTCTGTTTCATGTGTATCTCTTGTAAACAGCATATTTTTGGATTCTGATTTCTAATCCATTTTGCTATCCATTTTCATTTTATCAGTGAGCTCATTCCATTCACACTTATAGTTATGTTTACTATGCATTTTCCTCTATCAAATTTTCATCTATTTCTTCTTCTCTCTCTTTTTATACTGTTCTTCCTCAAAAGTCTATTTGGCTTCTAACCACTGTTCCCTTAATCTATCCTCTCTTGTATTAATTATGTCCCCTCACTTTCCTCTTATCCTCTTTCCCTCACATTTCCCTATTGGGTAAGTAACATTTCTATACACAACTGAGTGTATATATCTTCCCTCTTTGAACCTGATGAGAATGAGATTCAAGCATTACCCATTAAAACCCCCACCATTTCTCCCTCCATTGTAAAAATTCTTTCTTTTTTATGTGAGAAAATTTTTCCCATTCTACCTCCCCTTCCCCTTTATCCTAGTGAATCCCTTTTTCTCATCCCTTTATTTATTTATTTTTTTGGAGAGCATTACAACATAATCAACTTGCATCCATGTTCTCTGTCTATGTAAACTCCTTTTAACTGCCCTAATAATGATAAAATACTTAGGAGTTACATGTATCATGTTTACATACATCAATGTAAACAGTTTAACTTTATTTACTCTTTCATATTTACTTTTTATGATTCTCTTGAATCTTGTCTTTCAGTGTCAAAATTTCTATTCAGCTCTGGTCTGTTTATCAGGAATGCATCTATTTCATTAAATATTCATTTCCCCCCTGAAGTATTATAATCAATTTTGCTGGACTGGTTATTCTTGGTTGTAATCCTAGCTCCCTTGCCCTCCAGAATATTATATTTTAAGGTCTCTGATCCTTTAACATGGAAACCAGTAAATCTTGTATGATCCTGACTGTGGTTCCATGATATTCCAATTGCTTCTTTCTAGCTGCTTAAAGTATTTTCTCTTTGACCTTTGAGCTCTAGAATTTGGCTATGATATGTTTGGGAGTTTTAATTTTGGAGTCTCATTCAGGAGGTGACCAGTGAATTTTTTTAATTTCTATTTTACCATATGGATCTAAGATATTGGGGCAGTTTTCTTTCTCGATTTATTGAAATATGAAGGTTAGGCTCTTTCTTTGATCATGGCTTTCAGGTAGTCTGATAATTCTTAAATTATCTCTTTTTTAATCTACTTTTTGGGTCATTTTTCCCCCAATGAGATATTTAACATTTGGGTTTTTTTTCCATTCTTTTGACTTTGTTTTATTGTTTCTTGATGTTTAATGGAGTCATTAGCTTCCACATGATGGATTCTAATTTTTAGGAATGATTTTTTTAGTGAGATTTTGTGCCTATTTTTCCATTAGGTAAATTCTGCTTTTTAAAGGTATTATTTTCTTCAGAAATTTTATGTGTGTGCCTCTTTTACCAAGTTATTAATTCTCTTTTCATAATTTTCTTGCATTATTTTCATCTCTTTTCCTAGGTTTTCTTCTACCACTCTTATCTCTTTCTATAACTCTTGCAGAAGTTCTTGTTGGACTTGGCTTTATTTAAGATTTTTCTTTGAGGTTTTGTTTATAACTGTTTTCACATTATTGTCTTCTGTGTTTATGTCTTGATCTTCCCTGCCACCATAGTAGGTTTTTTATTTTTTATGGTCAAATTATTTTTTATTTTTTATTTTTCTAGCCCATTTCTTAACTGAACTGCTAAAGTTGGGCTCAGTTCACCTGGGTTTGGGGAGGCACTGTCATAAGCTTCAGGTTTTCTAACGTTCTTTACAGAATTAGTTCTGGGTGTCTACAAGCTTTTCAATGTGATATGATCCTGGGAAAGGTATAATCCCTGCTCTCCCTATCTGCACTCTGGTCTTTATCCAGGTTCCTAGTACACTGCAGTCACATGTGGTAGTGTTCTTTTTGTTTTGAAACTATGATCAGCACCCCCAATTCCTTGTAACAGACCTCCTCCCAGCATTCCTACCTGCCCTGGAACTATGACCTGGAACTATATATGGGCAATGGAGTTGCCAGTCAAAGCCAGCTGTACCCAGTAAGAAAAGGTTCCTCATATTCTCTTTCTGACCAGTTATCTCACTCCCTTATCATCTTAGGGCTGAAAGCTCCCAAAGATGTTGCTCCTGCATCACCTGCTGTTGCTGCCCCTACATGTGGGCCCTAGATAGGTCACAAACTTCTCCTGCTAATCTCCTAAGTTTCCTTAGGCCAAAGCTTTGACCTTTTGTTGGCTTTGCCACTCCAAAACTTGATTTGAAACATTTTTTAAAAGTTTCTTGGAGAAGAATGTTGAGAGAATTCAGTTGGGTTGTCTCTAATCCACCATCTTGGCTCTGACTGTTGATCAAAATTTTTGCAGCTCTATTTTTGGAATTGTCTTCAGAGCTCCACCCCTCTACCCCCACACGTCACCAACTCCCATGGGTTTAAATAATCAACTCTATGCAGCTTATTATCATGTCTGTATAGTAAGGCCATGTTCATCTCCTGAGCTGCAGTCCTTCATCACCAACTGCCTTTTGGTTATCTAGAACTTGACATCCTACAGTTATCTCAGACTCAACATTTCTAAAACACAATTCATTATATTTCCCCTCAAACCATCACCATTTCAAATTTCCTTATTAATTTTAGGACAGTCACCATCTTCCCACTCACCAAGGCTCACAACCTAAGTGTCATTGATGACACCTTGCTTCCACTCACCCCACCTATCCAATCTGTTTCCAGATCTCATATTTTTAACACTATAATATCTCTCCTAATACGCCCTGTTCTTTCCCCTTTTGTAGACATGAATTTTCTTCGGGTCTTTATTTCCTTGAGGGGCCTGGACTGCTTCAGTAGTGTTCTAGGTTAACTATTTGCCTCAAGCCTCTCCCTACTCTAATCCATTCTCTATTTGGCTTCCAAGTCATTTTTTAAAGTGTTGGTCTGATCAAGCCACCCTTCTGAGGATGAGTCCTAGCAGCTTTCTATTACCTCCAAGACCTTCTATGGAGTCTAATACAAAAACCAGTAAACTGCTTACCACAGGTAAAATCCAGCCTTCTACCTATTGATGTAACTGAGCTAAGGATGGTTTTACATTTTTAGAGAAAGTATTACTGTATTTTTTAAATGTAAAGGCCATTCTTAGCTCAAAAACAGAACAAAAATTTAGCCCTCAGGAAATAGTTTTCCAACACAGAGAAAGGGTATTTAAAGCTCTTCATGACCTGGTCCCTTTAATGGTAATGGTAGTTTGAAGATCTTTCCTGCCCTTTAATAAGTCTAAAGGAATTTGAAGACTTTCCCTTCTTTGAAGATATAACCTGCCTCCTAATAGGCTGAATGTAATCACATGGAGCCTGTGGTGGGAAGAGTTTGCTGAAGGGTGGAGCAGAGCCCACAGGAAGCTGGGAGTCAGAGCAGCTAGATGGTGGGAAAGAGGACCCGCCCCACGGAGACTTATTAACTTCTTTGCTACTATGATATAATCAGCTTGCTGGTCTGGGGACTTGGTTTTCTGGTATCTGAATAAATGTTTTGCTTCTGTCTTCTATATGGAATCTGTTATAGTTTGCTATTGAGCACTATGCTGGCATATTTATAGTGACCATCAGCACTGTGAATATTATATTGGCACTACAATCCCTTCCAGACTTTCCAGGCTTCTTATATCTTACTTCCCTCCATGTACTCTATCTAGTTACATTAGCTTACTTGCCAGGTCTTGAACTCAATGATCCACTTCCTTATGGCCATGATTTTTCACTGATTCTCTTCCATGTTTGGAATGCTCTGCCTTTTCACTTCTACTTCTTATTTTCTTTGGCTTCTTTCTAGACTCCGTTCAAATCATATAGTCTACCAGAGACCTTTCCATTCCCTTCATCTACTAAGGCTCTCTTTTATTTACCTTCATTCATTATTACTTTCATCTACTACATGTAAGCATGAATGCATATTATATATGTGTATATATATGTTGTATATAGCTTATTATTTACATATTGCCTCTCCCATTAAAATGTACTATCCTTGAGAACAGAGACTATTTTTTTGGCTGTTCTCTGTATCCCCAGATATAGTGTGTGGCACATACTAAGAGCTTAATAAATGCTTGTTGATTGACTGATTTATTCCTTCAATAGTCATATTACATACAGAGTCACTGAAGCAAGGATAGCAAAGTGATGGGGAAAATGGGCACTGAGGACTTCCTTCAATAAAAAAAAGTACAGAATTTAATTAGCATATGAATTATTTGTAAGTAAATGCACACTTCTAAAGTGCTTGAAAATAAGACTTCCTCATTAGTTGGTAACTTAACCCCTTGATGATTCAGTTCATACTGTTAATTTGCTTAGCAGCATGTTTTTATTTTCATAGAACTAGAGTGATCTGTAAACTGCAACCCTTAGCTTCCATTAAAAAGTCATAAAATGTAGTAACCTGAATTAATAAAGCATTAAATTCCAGAAACTCCATTTGAACGCAAGAGAAATGGAAGGAATGGTCAGGTGGAATGTGGAAAATAATGTTGTACACCAGGGATATGCATACAAAGAGGTAGGTACAGGAAAGAAGATAAAGAGACAATTGTGAAAGATTAAAGACTATTAAAAAAAATTCAAAGCCACAATGAGGCTTGAAAGAGTATCAATTACTTCTGACAGTCGCTTCCATTTCTTCTTCTGTGATCATAGACCCTCTAATCTCAGGGGCAAAGAGGTAGAGTACTAAGGCTTATTGTTGTTTGTTCTTCATCCTCAAAGAGGTCCAGCTGATATCCCAAGAGTGACTTGCACTTGAATTGGATTTAAGTGAGGCAGAGCAGCACAAAGTCATCAACCTCACTCTCACCCCCAGAGACATCCAAGTCCAGTGGTAAAAGAAAAGTCAGGACATCTGTGAGGTTGAATATAAATAGCAATTATTGTCCATTCTGGTCAGCATCCCTAAGGGTCTTGCCCTCCCAGACTGATATTTTGCGATTAATTGTGCAATGTTTTGCCTCAATTCTTACCTAGCCCTTAGTCATTGAATGGGCATTGCCTGAGACAAACTGACCTGGAAAAGGTCTTAATTTAGAGGAGCTGTGTCTCTTTTCCTAAGACCATCAGAAGTATGTGTTTTCTCATGGTCTTAGGTGACCCTTGTGAAAGGGTCATTCCACCCCCAAAGGGGTCGTGACCCACGGATTGAGAACCGTTGTTCTAAGCCATGGAAACCTAACCCAAAAACAAAACAAAACATATATGTGTGTGTGTATGTGTATATATATATATATATATATGTATGTATATATGTATGTATGTATGTATATGAGCCACAGAGGCTTTTAAATTTTTTTAATTAGTTTTTTTTCCAAACTGGAACATTTTGCTTTTGGCCTGTGTAGTTTTCATTTATGATTTCTTGAAATATAGCTCTGAAGAGGCTTCAAAAAAGCCCGTTCTGTTTCAAATGATATTACTTGACTATACCTTTAAACACAAATCACTAAAGCTGATGGAATATTACAGGATACTAAGGTTTTATCAATAATAAACTAAATGGGGCACGATGGGCAAGTCAGAGAAGTCCCAGGGTAATGCAGCCTCTGGGAAATGAGATATCTGTGCTGAGTTCCCTTCTTTAATGGAGGTTTTCTCATTTTCTACTTCCTCATTAACTTCTGCCCTGATGATTGGAGAGCGGAGCCATGAACTCCCCAACCTCCATTTAAGGAAGGTATTCAACTCACTGATAGACTCATGTCTATCTCCTAATTTCTCCCCTGGCTGCACTGCTTTAAAACTGCTGTGACTTCTCCACCAAATACTAGTTATATACCCTTCTGTCCTTTTTTAGCTTCCTTTTGTATGCTGTCTCCACCCATTAAATTGTAAGCTCCTTGACGGCCAGGATTGTCTTTAAAAAAAAAAAAAACTTCTATCCCCAGTGCCTAGAACAGTGCCTAGCACATAGTAGGTGCTTCATAAAGTTTTACTGATTATTGGTGCAAAGTTCTTGCAAATGTCTGAGTTCTAAAGAATGTCCTTACTTCCACCACCACCAATCCTCACTGTTCTAATTCTCTGCACACTATTTTCTTGAATATATTGGCAATCTCTACATTAGTCATTACTAATGACATAAGCAGGGTACTTGTTATTTGTACTATATAATTCAAACAATCCATGTGTGCGTGTATGTGTGTGTGCGTGTATGTGTGCCTGTGTGTGTATACACAAGCTGAACACAGCCCTTCCTCTTCTCCTCACGTGTGATGGCTAAGAAGCTGCTTATAGGCTTCTGGATTACGGGGAGTATAGTTGGGGTACTTTTAGCCAGTCAATTGCTTTTAATCTTCTCTGATTTATGGTAGGCAAGAAGAAAGTTTAACCGACTCCCTCTGGGAAAGCCAGAAGCAAATTAGGTAGGCATAGTCCATATTATCAGCCATTTTCCCTTTTGAAGATCATTTAAAAGACTCATTATCAGAACGCCGAGGACTGTGTCATAATAATGTCCAAGGGAATCATTAAAGTACTTACTAGAGCAATGAGGGCTTGCAATTTGTCATTAGAGAGAACATTCCCAATGATAAAACTCATGTAGCTTTGAAGTTTTGAAGATGATTTTCATTCTCTTCTTTTGGATCCCCTAATATTGATTGATTGATTAATTGATAATACATATCACTATTCTACTTCTTTTTTTAACTCCTCTTTTCTTTCGATGGCATTTTTGTCACTAGCTCCTAAATGTGGATTACTCCTCCAGGTTTCATACTCATGTTCTCAATTCTCTTCTGTTGCTTCTTACAAGGTCACTTATGGCTTCAGCTACCACATATGACTATCCCATCTCTTCAGCCCTAACCTGTGCTCTGATTCTATAAGTCCACATGTATTCAGAATATGATGTGGATTTTTTTTTCATCTCAAATTCAGCATGAAGCATGAGATATAGAAGGGTATTGATCTTGATTTGAGTCCTGTCTCTACAACCTGTAATATGACTGTTTTCTCCCTTCTATAAAGTGGATATAATGTTTAAACTGTCTAACCCATTGAAACATGGAACTCTTCCTTCTCTGCCTATTTACAATATGAAATCCTAAAATGCCAAGAGCTGGAATGTTATGGTTTCAGATATCCTCCACTGAAGTTCTTCACTAAGAATATATGAATTTTAAAAAATATTCTGATAACTGCATTTTGATATAATTGGGTTCTTAATTCTATATTTTAATGTACTTAAAAAAAATACCACCACCACATTGCTCTAAGGGCCCAGAGGTTTCAACCAAATAGTGAAAGGAATCCATGACACAAAAAAAGGTTAAGAACCTCACTTTAATCCAGTTCCCTCATTTTACAAATGTGGAAACTGAAAGCCTTAAAAGATTAAGCTGCTTGTCCAAGGTCACAGGTTGAAAAATGAGGTAATTGGTCTGTGTCTGCTACCATTTTTCAGGCTAATTCCCAAGTTCTGTTTAAGGTTATCTTTTAAATGCCTCATACATTGGATTTTCGTCTTGGTTGTCATAATCTTATGTCTGAATCGCTGTAACTACTTAAGACTCCTCACCTCCACTATGCACCCTTGAATCTTTTCAACACACTGCTACCAGACTTTATTTCAGGTCACTTCCTGTTTAAGAATTGAAAGCTACTCAAATAAGTCTAAAATCTTTGCTTTCTAGGCTTACATCATACCAACACAACTTTACTTCCCATTATGGCTTAATACAAACTCATTACTTCAAGCAATAAGATTTGTTGCCAATTCTGCACATGTACACCTTTGCTCATGCTGTTCCATCAGCCTTGACTGGCCTCCTTGAGCCGTACTTGAAAAGATATTTCCAAGTTCCATCCCATCCATGAAACTTTCCCTACTATTTGCTCACAGGGACTGTTCACTGCATTTTTCATAACACTTATAGGCTCTCTTATAACACCTCAGACTTGATTGCTTTTTGTTATTGTCTAGTTCTTTAATGAGGGATTTTTTTTCTCCCCAAATACACTATAGTTCAGGAACAGTGCCCTAAACTTATCTCAGGGCAGATATTAAATATTTAATAAATATTAGACTTCCTTAAGCCAAGTGTAAATTTTTATGTACTAAATTTTAGACTATGGTTTCCCATAAATTAAAATATTTTAAGTCCTGGAAATACAAAATTAATTACAAGTTTAATATAAATGTGATTTTTTTTCCCAATTTGGAGAAGCATGGTATAATAGGTAGAGAGAGCTATGTAACCCTGGAAAAGTCACTAAACCTTTCAATGCTTTGGGTAACTCTTCAAGTTTGTAAGTTGCAGAGATGCTCACTTGCATCAGTAGAGAGGAAGTTTCTTCATCTATCCCTTTGTTAATGAAGTCACAGGTCCATTATGTAACCCTATTTAGTGAATTCTATTTCCTCACATAACTAGGAAGTGTAGTTATATATATAATTCCTTGGGATGCTTCTTTAGTCATTGTGATTTAGATATATTATTTTAAAAGCTAAGCTTTAACAAAGTATTGGAGACTTTTTCATGTGTACATGTAAAGTACACGTATCCATTGAGATAAAAAAAATGAATGTAAGGAATAGAGAATGATGGGAAGACATATTTCTCTCTACAGAGAAACCTAGGAAGATAAATCTTCTATATAGATATCTATAGATCGATAGACATATGTATGTCTATGTATATGGATGTAAGGTGAATCGAGCATAATTAAATTGAGAGGTATGAAATGATAACGACCAAGCTGGGCCCTGAAGAAGAGCTGAGACTATATGTCTCCTTCCGTCTTTGAAGTGGGGAGCTATGGATGTGATAAACCAGACACAACTAGACATAATGTACTTTGCTTGACACAGTCATGGTTTAATTGAACTGCTTCCCCACCCCCACTGCCACCTCCATCCCCACCTCCTCCCTTTTATTCTTGGTTATGAAGGATGTCTCTTAGGGAAGAGAAAGAATATACTGGAAGTGATAAACATAAAATATAGCGATAAAAATTTTGTTAAAAGGTTATTATATTGTCTTGAAATGTACGTCATATTTCTAGGCAAGAAATTCTTCAAAAATCTAAGATGGTTCATTTCAAATGCCTCTTCAGACATCATGTCTACAGGTTTCAAATTGTACTGTATATTTGAAAGTGTGTAAATCTACGTTATACTATTTTTGAATGCAACATTAAAAACTGAAATAGCATTCACATCCATAATCAATTATTTCCTGGGGCCTCCCTCAAACCACTCTGAATATCAAGACATGAATGTTTTCATCTGACTGTCAGCAGAAGGGGAAAAATGCATAATATCTATTTGTTTTAGATTTCATTTAGACCTTCCAAAAAATATCAAAACCCAGAGGCAAGATTCAATAAGAGAGGAGGCCAAGCTCTACTCGAGTTCTCACAATAGTGCCCACATATACAGTACTTGTTGAACAAATTCAGATTTATTGAAAGTAAACATTTACATTGGCTACAATGTTATAACTGTTACAAAGCTGGATAAAAGAGGCTAGAGTAGCAATAGAAAGCAAGTGCCATAAAAAGTGATAGAGAAAATATTTGGCCTTAGTGATCTTTTGGCAGTATTTACATTATGTACATATTGTTAAATATTTATAATAACTCTAAGGCACCAGAGGCTAAATAGCAGGCTGCAATACTATTTTGTGCACAAAATTCAAGAAATTTGTCAAGAAGGCTGTATAGTTAAAGAAACAGAGGCATATCTTAATGTTTACATAAAGGAATGACTGTATTTTTTTTTCAAAAGATACAGTAAATATTGGGCAAATTGAATAAAATAACTTTAGAACATTAAATTATGTTGAATGTATCAGGATTACTTTTACTGACTTGCTGGTAAATGTTTAAGTCATTTATTCTTCAACACAGCTTTTTCACACTCTAGATATATTTTGTCTAAAAGCTACTTAAATTCTTTTGACCTACAAAAACTTATACCTAATATATCATACTGTATACAAAACTTCAAAGAAATATTGGCTGGGTAATAATATACATCAATTCTACACTCTGACAAAAAATAAAAAATCACTAGGAATCAACTGCCCCCAAAATCTGAAACTTCAGTTGACCAACTGAAACAAGTTTTCCTTTTACTCCTCCTAATTTTCATCCACAAGGGTTGAGGTTTCACCAACGGTATGGAAAACCAGTCAATATAGAAAGCTAGTGGAACTAGGGAATCCTCAGTTTTGAATTTTAACTTGGACATTAGTGTCTTAACCAGGAATCTCACTATATTTTCAAGAGTTTAAGAGGGGCAAAGTTGATGATCCCTTTGCCCATGAATGACTGCATTACAAAGCAGTTGATGATTTTCTCCAATTTGTGATATTCTTCTTGTTCCTCATATGGGAGAAACATTTTCCTGTAAAACATTGGCCTCTCTTTTATCCTGAGGTAGTATTGTAATGAAATATTCAGTCGACAGATTTATACCTTAAATTTTTTTTTAGGGTCAGTTCCAAAATGCTCAGAATAGCAACTTGACATTAATATCCATTCAAGGGAATGAAGCTATAGGGTCAAGTTAAAATTTATTATACACAAAATGATGGACAAATGAAATCACCCAAATTCCTCAACAAAGACTGTGAATCTTCTTAATGCTATATTTAACAACATCATATTAATTGCATTTAAAACTTCTAAAATCCACTCAACCATATTCACTGGATGATGAAAACTGTGCATGTTTAGTGCTGTTCCTTTTGCTGGGGGAGAAGAAAATTGAAGAATTTACTCTTTTAAGTTTTTAAAATTTCTTACAAAAAATATCTACTGTACGAAATGAAAGTGTTAGGACTGATCTCAGCAATTAAAAATTACGTGACAATAAATAAAGATGTAAAGTTGAATGTATTCATCTCAAATTTTAATTTAAAAAAGCCTTAACTTGTTTAAAAATTTACCAAAGTTAACTAACCACCAAAACAAAACAAAGATCCTTTCCATTAAAATGTAATTGCCTAATTCTAAGGGAACAGGCTAAGTACATCATTACTTTTCAAGCTTTTCAAATACAGCATGAACAGACTTCTTTCCTTGTCATGTCAAAAAAGGACATTCATCTAAGTAGTAAAATGTTTACAAATGAAGTTCAGAAGTGGATTCTCTAAACCAGCCCCTCTCTTTGTCCTTTCTTCTCCACTTCCGATACCTGACCACATCCTCACGAATGAAAATAAATTAGCTTGTTCAGTGGATTCTACTTTCATATCAATGTGTACAAAATTAATATAATTATTATACAACATCAGTAAACAATTTTCAAGTGACTAAGAAAAAAACACCAGTACAATATTAAAACCTAGAATCATTGAACAAGTCTCAGTACTCAACAAATATTTTAAAATTGGGCTACTGAATTGAAAAATAACCATAACATTTAACCCCTTGAATATTAAAGTCGATAAATAATCCCCTGGGTTTCTGAATAACAGTATTTCCTAAATCATTATGGTTTGGCAAACAAAATTAGATTAAGATAAGTTGATGTGACATTGTCTTTACCACTGAACCATAATGTCAGCAAGTATACATTAGATACTTTGCCCAGGAAGATTCAGTTAAATAATTCTCATACCTCATCACCTAAAAATTAGTCATATCTACAATATAATAGTCATAAAGTCATCCCCTATCATTAGTGAGGGCTGGGTTTGATTTTTTTTTTCACTCATTAGGATGTGTTTTAAGTTTAACATGATGAAAGAAAGATTTTGTTCCATTATAGTGTCACTTAGCATTAAATATAACAACTAGTTTTTCTTCATGTATTAATTTTGTAATTAATTTTATACCATATAGGTTCTCTTTTCCAGGGGCTTACAAAATGTACCTCTTATGCAAATGCTAATTTAGGCCTTTTTATATATCACTGAAATTATGCAGGTAAAGCATGGACTTCCTTGATGACTTGGAAAGGCTAGGTAAAAACATGCAGAGCCTTTCTTTACTCTGCAGAAGCACCCCAAATAAACTCATTCACACTGGAGGTTCAACTGCTTCCTCAACAGTGAATTCTTTCTCCTAGATATGGCAGGGTTCCAAAGGTATAAGATAGCAAAGATCAACAGTAATCAGGTGCAAGTAGATGCTATCATTAGGATCAGTATTTCCAAACTGTGGTCATTTATAATTTATATGCTTGAATTCATGTGTGTCTGAATCTGTTAATTGCTCAACAGAGGCTATTTCACTTGAGATTTTGTTGGATCAGAGTTATAAATGACCGAACAGTTGATGTTAAGGGATAGATGGGTGTACTTTCATGTTTATGTTAATGAAATTCAACATTAGATATAAACCAGATATAACTGCACGGCAGTCCCATGAGTGTAAGTGCTGACAGGAACAAACTGATTCCACCAAGATCCCTTACTAAATGGAATGCTGTCAATTAAATTCCACGATGAACTTTGGGATACAGGGAAAGAGGCATGATTTCATAAGCATGTGACTCTTAAAAAGCTGGTGTTTGAATGGATATTGTAATTTATAAACTTATCGGTTTTCTTTTAATATAAAAGAAGCTTTAATGTCTTCTTCCTCAATAAGAAAAAAAAATAAATTGTATTAGATGGAAAAATATAAAAAATATTTAAAAAATAGAATCATATAACATCAGAGTTTGAAGGGACCTTAAGGATCATTTAATTCCATCTAATCCCACTTTCTGGATGAGGAAAGTGATGGCCAAAGTCACAAAGGTAGTTAGTGACAGGGTCAAGACTAGAAACCAGGCCTCCTGAAATCCAGTTCAGTGCTCTTTCCATTGACCAACACTGCCTCCGTTCCCATGGTAGGAAATGGGAAAAAGAAAAATACTGCTTAAACTTTCAGGGACTGATTTTGAATAATTTTAAGTATTAAACATTATATTTTGTTCACGTAGAAACTTATCAATACCTCCAACATGGTGGTGAAATTTAAATGATGAACTTTCACATACTGGGAATTGAACATGTACAATATTTTCTTTAGCCAGTTGTGTAAAACATGGGCAACTGGAAAAAATTGTACACATGCACGTTTTCAGTCAAAAGTTACCCATAATTCCAATGAAGTGTCAAGGAGTTGGCTCATACCTTATTTAGATCCAAATTTACTGATTATTGAAGTTTATGTCTTCATACAGGATGAGAATAGGATCCTAGATTTGCACCATCAGTGTGGTCACATATATGTGTGTGTGCATGTATAGATATAATGATAGTCATATTTATACACACACATATATGCATATATATATGCACATATATATATGCAAAACACATATATACTTACTTTTTTTGGCAAGGAACTGCATCTAAATCCTAGTTATTTTTTGTATTACAAAAAAAAAAAACCCAACTAGGATAAGTAACATCCCTTCCATGACATTCTAATGTTCCATAGTACTAATAAACATAGTACATTAGAATGTACAAACATAATACTTATTGCAAAGTATCCTGTATAGATGAAGGCTCCATTATAAAATATTCTCTCTTTGTTCTATTTTGGTTAACCTAAATTTAAAATACCGGTATATAATACCAAAATGTCCAATTAAAGAGTTTAATATAAAAATATCAGCACAAAACTCCTTTTTAAATCTTTTTATTGTGAGCAGCCCAAACTTTTGTTTAAGTGCTGTTGAATTTTATTACTAGATTCCATACCCCTACAGTTGGTAAACTGCATACCATTTTAGGTATTTCAATGTGACTTAGAAATCTAAGAAAAAATCAGTATTCAAAGGGTTAATTTGGTTTATAATAATAATTTTTTTCATCTTCTTCAGTTCAAAATCCAGCTTTGAAACCGAGGAAGGCTTTCAAATCATTATAGTGAAACCACAGTGGTCCTTTAGCCAGTCGCAGTTTGGTTACCAATTACCCGGAGAATCTCTTTATGAATGCCTCCTTCTTGAGTGTTGATGCTTGTATCTCCTACTTGACCATCTTCATATCTAAAAATGAAAGAAAATATGAATATTTAAAAAAAGTATTTTAATGGCATAGAAACTTATTTTTAATTCAATATCACGCAGATAAAAATAAGATAACTGAGACAAAAAAAATGTTCAATGAACCTTTCCTCCCCACAGATATACACATCTTTATTTCCAAATATACATTTTATTTTTACATTAAATTCAATTTTGTTTTTTCTCAATTAAATGTAAATTTAACAATTTTTAATTTATTTTTAAAAATTCTGAGTTTCATATTTCCTCACTCCACTTCTCCTTGAGAAGGAGATTATACATGTGCAGTCATGCAAAAACCTTCTCTATAAGCTATTTTGCAAAAAAAAAAAAATGCAGACCAAAATGATGATGCAAAAAAAATTATTCTTCAATCTATATTCAGACACCATCAGTTCTTTCCTTGTAGGTAGACAATATTTTTCATCATAAGCCTTTCAGGATTGTTTTGGATTATTACATTGTGAGAATAAGTCATTCACCATTGATAATCATATAATATTGCTGTCGCTGTACACAATGTATTCTTGGTTCTGCGAGCTTCATTTCTCATTAGTTCATGTAAATCTTCCCAGGTTTTTCCTGAAAGGACCCTGCTCATCATTTCTTATAGTGCCATATGTAGTATTACATTGTAATCATATAGCACAACATGTTCAGATGTTCCCCAATTAACGGGCATCCTCTCAATTTCCAATTCTTCACCACCACAAAAAAACCTCCTATAAATATTTTTGTACATTTAAATCCTTTGCTTTCTATCTCTTAGGGGTACTGCTGGGTCAAAGGATATGCAGTTTTATAACCCTCTGGGCATCATTCCAATTTGCTCTCCAGAATGGTTGGCAGATATACACGTTCAAATCACTAAAGAGACAAACCATTTTTCCACTTTGTCAGCCAGGTGATCGCTGCCCCCTTACTTTCAAAGATTGATTAGAACTGTTCTTCACTGCACTTGAGAGTACCAACCATCTACCCCAGTATCTTCAACCCTACCATAAAATTCACCAGGTCTCTAACCCAGTTAGCATAGTATATACATATTCACACCCTTAACTTTGAATTTTAATCTTATTCCAGCAATGGGCTTCTCAGCATCATTGTAATTAAGTTAACTGCCCTCTTACTTCTCTATTTTTCTTGACTTGCTCTCACCATGCTCATTTACAATTTCTCCATGAATTCTTTGCCTTTTCTTATCCTCTCCTCAGCCCTACACTGTCATCTTTCTTTGCTCACCACTTCATCTTTTTTTACCTTGCTCTCATTATAGATTTGATACAGTCTTTTCTGAACTTACTCTATACTGTCCATATTAAGAGGGTGCATCTCAAATACGAGTAATTCTTTGAACTTTAGCTATAAAAAATGCATAAAATGTTCACAATATTCTCTGATGGACAATTTCTGAATCATCTGATTCGTTAGTAATTTTATTTCAGAATAGTTCATTTCCTTAAAAAAAACTCACTAAGATAATAGGAAGTTTACTTTGAATACTTCTGTTAAGTTCTCACCATAACAGTCAGTGAAGAATAGGTAGTGAATTAATTTTTCCCTATAAAAATGACTTAAGGATAGAAGCTTCAGATAAGTCTGGTAATTAGTTTGAAAATAGAGGACAAAAGATGTAATCAGAGAGACTCAGAGATTAACATAGGCTCCCATCTTTACCACCCTTAAATGTCCTGTAAATTGCAGAGCATGGCAAAATGTGACAGCATCAAACTAAAATTAGCAAAAAAGTGGAATTCCTCTTCAATGATCTAGAGTGATCCTCTTAACTTCCTATTAAATTTACACACCTAACGAACTGTTCTGATGACCTACATCATTTAGTTTATGCAATCTGACTTACTTTGTTGACTAATACAAATGCTTTTATGTAATAGTTTCACCACAAAGACTTGCTAAGCCTGGAATTTTATTCACAAACAATATTAAATTAGGTTATGCTGAGATATATTGGGGCATATCTAGCAAGTAAGACATGGGAGAGTGAAGGGCAAAGGGGCAGAAGTTCACCCAAGGCAGACAAACAGGATATGAACCACAGAACCTCAGCATTGGAAAGGGCCTCAAAGGTCATTTTATTCTAGCCTGTTGCTAAACAACAAATTCCATCCACTCTACCCCACTTTACCTAAGAAAAGTAGTTCAGCCTTTGCTTGAAGACCTCCACTCTCTTGGGATATCCAGCATATCCCAAGATAGCCCAATTCATTTTTGAATAATTCTGTTAGGAAAAGAAGTTTTCCTTTGCATAGTCTATTATCTCCAGCATTCCACAGCTTTCTATTCATTGTTTCTAGTTTTGCCCTCTGATGTCAAAGAGGAAAAAAAAATCCTTTTTCCACAAATATCTAAATAGTTATAAATGCACACACTCACCCAATTTCCCAAGTCTTCTCTTCCCCAGGCTAACTAGTCTTGGAGTCTTTAACTGTTTCCTGTGTAACATCATCTCAAGAATTTTTACCATTCTGGATGCCCACCTCTGAATACTCTCATTTGTCAAGATCCTCCCCAAAAATGTGGCACTCAAAATAAAAAACAATATTTAACATATGATCTACAATGCTTTTCAGCTCTCCTTCCCAAACATCACCCCATATGAGCAGGTGTAAGAACCATGCTAGCTCAGATGAAGATAACATATTGCCAGTAAATTGACTGAGGCAGGCTTCACCTTAAGAAAACATTTCCTCATTTTTAGAGCTGCCCCAAACTGGAATGGGCTGACTTGGAGACAGTGAAGGTCCTCCCAGAACCTGTATCACTATTATTCAGGTATATTGATAATAGTACCCAAAGGCCTTTCTTTCCAACTTGGAGACTATTTTATTTTGTGAATTAACTGGGTTGATTTGTTTAATTCAACAAGACAGACCAATAAAATAAACTGCTGCAACTAATTTCAAGTATCGGCATTTTCCCTCCCCAATTCTCCTTAGTCAATAAGTATCCACACTAAGAATTTTCCCAGGAAATAAATCTGTCCTGATTCCCAGATGTAAACTAGAAAATCTCCCCCAACCTCCCAAATAAAACAATATTTAAAATATGTAACAATAAAAAAATTCATAAATTGAACTTTGTGTACATTTGTGTGGACATTTCTTCTGAAAGATATTTTTTTAAAAATCCCTTTATATATGGACTTCTTTCTAAGCCAACTGGGCCCAAAATATTGCTGGTATAAATTAAGAACTGTGAAGTTCAAATATCCTTGTGAAATGAAACTAGCATTCATATAGTCTCTTAGTGAAAACAGCTTACCTAAACAAATACTTATTAAGTGAAAATTTAAATATAAACAGAAATAGATAAAAATTGGTCACTGTCTTTCTTCATTTGGAATGTGAACCAGTACTCCCACTTTTAGCTGTGACAAATCTATGTAAAGTTGTAAATATTTACATAATACATATGCACACACACACACACACATCTCCATTAGATTTGCTTTCTCCTTTGAAGGCCTCTCTTTCCCATTATCATATACCATACTTTGCTATTGCCTTTCACTCACTGAACACTTACATGGGTAACTCAAATTTCTTTGGAAATAGATACATAAATGACTGGACCTTATTAAAATAAAGGTTCTAGCTGCTTCTTTATGTTTTTAGGCTGGAACTGAACCCAGGACTTCCTGTCTCAGCTCCTTCTGTGCTAAAAGATTTAATGTAGTAGATTCTAAAGACTGATCATTTGTCCCTTTTACAATAGTCAAAAACTCTTTTACAGGAATGTTGAGAGTACTCTTGGCAATGAAAATGAATGAGATGTATAGTACGTGAAATGAACTCATAAAGAAAGTGATTATTTTATTTATGTTGAGCTCAAATAAAGACAAACAATGGTACAAAAGAGTTGTCTAATATGCTTATCAATAATTTGATATACTCATTTCAGTAAATTTAGAACCAATCTCTTAGCAGAGAATTAAAAACAAACCAACTTCTTTTATCAAGTGCCTAGTATAGTATGTGACAGGCAACGGGGACACAAAGAGAAAAGTAACAGTCTCTATTCTCAAGTAGTTTACATTCTACTGGGTGAGGATGGAGGAATGGGGGTGAAGTAGAAGAAAACAAGTATTGAGATAAGTAAATACAAAGTATATGCAGTTATTAGAGGAGGGGGAGAAAGAGCAACTGAGGGATCTGAAAAGGCTGCTGAGGAAAATATTTCAAACACAGAGACAAAGAAGGTACAGAAATAGGAGATGAAATATTGTGTATTGTTGATCATTTCAGTAGTGTCCAATTCTTCTTCTTGACGCCATTTGGGGTTGTCTTGGCAAAGATACTGGAGTGGTTTGCCATTTCCTTCTCCAGCTCACTTACATATGAGGAAACTGAGACAAACAAGGTTAAGTGATTTGCCCAGGGTTATAAAACTAATACATATCTAAGGCCAGATTTGGACTCAGTAAGATAAATCTTCTTGACTCCAGGCTTGGAACTCTATCTAATGCACCACCTAGCCACCCAAAAAATTGTGTATGAGGAACAATAAATAAATGATGTTGGTTGGAATAGTGTGGGGGCTGGTTGGGAGGAAAGTAAAGTGAAATCTGTTTGGAAATATAATTTGGAAATAACTAGATTGGTTAAGAGCTTTAAATGACAATTAGGAGGATTTATATTTTATGAGTCAGCGGAGAGTCACCCAAGGCTTCATGAAGAAAGAAATGATTGATATTAACAGGGATCTCCCTGTGGAAGATGGTGGAGGATGGTTCACAAAGCAGAGACTGGCAGTTTTTAGGGCAATTAGGAGACTTCCAAACATTCAGGGAAGAAGGAATGAGGGCCAAAGGAGTGGGGGTGATAACTATGTGAGAAGAAAGCCATGGACAAGAGTAACTCTGAAGAAGGTAGAGGTCTGCAGAAGTCACTCAGTTTTAAGAACATCAACAAATATTTAAAGTATGAAATCACTGGGTAGAATCTGGCTGAGCTGACAAATTATTGAATGAAACTAACACTGCCTACTTGTGAATGAAACAGAAGATCTAAGGATATTCTGACTAAACAAGATTATTGTTCATATGTTTTCTTTGGAGGTGAAGGGGAAGAAGAACTGACAGAGTCAGTTCCATCATGAGTCCAAAGTTAAAAATAAATGTAATTTCATGGTGTACTTGGCCACTTCACCTGTAGGGTCATAAAGCTCAGCTCTAAATCTATGATTCCTGTGCACTGATGGATTGTCATGATTATCTACTTGTTAGTATTCCTGTATGTTCATTATCTTGACAGTAAGTGTTTTTTCATAAATTTTTATTTTTAGCATGGGCTTGGTGCTCTTTTGAATGACTGACTCTTTTAAATTGCACTAAGGTTTTGGAGAACCACAGAGTCTGAGGGAAATATTATAAATATTCTATATGATAAGGAACATCAAAATACACTCACAATCAATTGAATAATCTTTGCATATGGACTCCGCACTGGTTATCCTCTGTGATACTGCTAAACATCTTAGGTGCTTAGTGAACACATAAGTGAATACATTATATTTCTCCTGTATGATTTTATAGGAAAGGATTTAATGCAAACGCTGCATGATTTTAACATGTGCATAGGAAATAAACTTGGGTTTGAATCTCATCACAGACACATTAATTGTATGACCCTAGGTAGGTCACTTAATTAAGGCTCTTTCCTCATTTGTAAAATGTGTGAAACAGTAGGCACCTCTCTCAAGGTTTGAAGCAAGTACCAAAGAAGACAAAGTACATTAAGTGCTTGGCAAGCTTTATGGCCTGCACAAATGTACACTGTTCTTTGAATAACATCTTTAAGGATGTATTTTGACTAACTCACATTCCTATTTTGTATTCAACTAAGGGGAAACACAGGAGATCTTATATTTTCTACATCATGGTCAGCTGAAGATGCAATCTGTTGAAAATCATTTGCAAACGCCTTCTTGTTCTTTTCTCAATTATTTATCAAGATTACTCTGCATGCAAATATAGAACATTCTCATGATGATTTAATAAACATGAAGCAAAGCATAAGCATTTGTATTTATTGGGTTATTGGCTTGTTTTTTGAAGATAATTATGTCACTATTCAATTCAGAATATATTAGGCAACTAATATTTATATAGCATAGTAATCTGCCATCTGTGATTTTTTTTTTCTTTTGAAGTACAGTTAGGTTTACGAATAATCCATTCCCAAAAAGTACCACTCCTATGTAAAATCCTGGGACAAAACCCACAAAGTTTATGGGGAAAATGGAACTAGGGAAGCAGTGTTTAAAAACTTTATCATTGATACAGAAAAAAAGAAGAGATTAGGAACCTTAAAAAAAACAGTAGCATCATTTTATATAATACACAAATACTATAATAAATAACGGCAGGGTCTATCTTGGACGTCTGCTCAACTTATACCTGATTCTCACATAATAGGTTGGAAGACGTTGCCTTTATGGCACTTAACTCTGATGCCTAGGCTATGCCAAAAGGTGGGGAAGGAGGGAGGGTGTGAGTTAGCCTTCCTTAACCCACAGCTTCTACTGCACGAGGAGATATACAATAAATAGGGCACTCTGCCTTGACAAAGACCGTAAGTTTTCTTTCTGAAGTGTTACCCTAAAGGTCATAGCTTGTGAGTTATTATGAGAGTTTGGAGTTGTTTGTGGTCTCTCACTGTTTCTTGCTCAGGATGTTGAATATAAGCAAATTCAAAATTTGCATTACGCTCAAAATGTTCCCTAATATTTTGTGCTGGAATAAATTTTGTATTTTTCAAACAAATGTTATAGCTGTTAAATATCTATATATCTATAGATAAATAAAATTGTCACCTGCAGCATAGAATTTTTTTTTGTATGTATTTGATCAAGTCCAGTCATTCTTCCTAATTTTCTTAAGTGTCATTGGCATTCCTTACATGGTATTCAGACATTGAAATTGTAGTTCAATTATCAGAGATGACTATGGAAATAGCTGACTATAGAAATGCTGACTGGTATGTTCCTTTTCACGTATAGTTCTTGTCCTTTGAGTTTTACTTGCCAGTGTTCTTGGGACTGATGATTTGGCTTTGTTAAGATTCACTTCAAGCTTGTTTTCCACTTAACTGCTTCTGCTGTCATGGAAGGCTTCTATTATCCTTGCACTGACCTCCATAATGATTTATAAATGCTTTCCTTGCTGTATTACTATGCTTGATAAAGTGTTTACTTGTTTATTCTCTGCTTGATTGAGTGCTTACTCTAAAGGACAGTTTCTGGGCTCTCTCTTCCTCCTTGTTGTTCTGATTGATTTGCATCAACACATTTCCCAAAGAAATTGGTGATAGACATTTTCATGTTTTTATATCTGTCATTTTGGGTGGTTTCTAGAGTAATTTTTTTTTAATGAATAGGGCTCCAGTTGCTATAACACACACCATCATTTTTGTTCTTCTAATTAATTTCGTCTTTGAAGCTGACTACAAATGGTGAACAGGCTGGCTACATATAGTTTCATAAAAATCATCATAGTTTATAAGGATCTTCCACCTAGCCAATCTACAAGTCTTTGGTCTCTCAGTTTTGTGCTGTTTTTTATTTCTAAAACTTAGGCGATAACAGACTTTATTATAGTGCCTTCTGCTAATCTTCACAGTGAAGTCTCAAGATATGTGGTCGCTCAGTTGGGATGATTTTGTCAAAGTTCTTAAAAAAAAATTGTTTATCCTATGTAAAAGATATTTGTGCATAAATGGTAGTGACATCCATGGTGGTCTCTCTGCTTAGCTCCTATGGAGATGAGATAACAAAGTGTTCTAGGAAAGGATAATTTCGTATCATTTGGGTGCATAAGACCAACTCTGCCACGTCTTTTATCCCCTTCTATGAATAAAACACCTTTCATTTAGCTGAAACAAGCATACAAAAAAGTAATGTCCCCCGACCTCTAGGTAGCCAGTCCTGGCTACCAACTCCCATCTGCACTGGAGAAGTAGACAGCACCAAAGGACAGAGGAAACATTTTCCTTCCTTCTTTGTTGATCCTATATTTACCATAAGCTGAGAGCAGGTCAGGAAATGATAAAAAATAGCCAACCCCTACCAACTGCCTCAGCTTGAAGCTATGCTGGTTTTTGTACAGCAGGTAAAGTCTGTGACTAGGCCCATACCTGAAGCCTTTTGAGGTTGGTAAAACATGGCAGAGCTTGGACTCCACTGGAAAAGCCTTTATTTTTTTTTTAATTCACCAAGCATTTATGAAGTACTTACTTTATAAAAAGCATTATGTGTGATACCAAAAAAAAAAAAAAAAAGTGATATAGCCTTTGGCCTTGAAGAATTCATCATTTCCCCAGGGATACTCATCATGACACCCACAGTAAGTACCATAAGAGTTGTAGAAAAGAATGTGCCATAGTAATTCAGAAGAGGTAGAGATCATGTACAGCTACAACAATCAGGGAAGATTTCACAGATAAAGGGGCATTTTTAGAAAGAGGATTTTGAGAGAGAGAGAGAGAGGAAGAGGGAGAGACAGAGACAGACATAGAGAGAGGGAAAAAGAGAAGGAGAGGGAGAGAGAGAGAAAAGAAACTCCTAACAGCAACTATATCAGTACATATGGCTGTAACAAGGTGGACAGATAATCTGGGAATAAGTCTGGGTAGGTTAGGCCCGAATTATGGGGGGGAGCACAAAAGTTATTTTAAGAAGGGTAGACTATATTTGAGAACTACTGCATGTTTTTCATTTAGAGATTGACAACAATCACAGCAATGAGTTAGGATTAATATGACAGTGATGTGCAATACTGATTAGATAAAAAGACGTGACATTTATTATGTGTGAAGCCACAGGACATTTACTTAATCTCTCTAAGCATCAGTTTCCTCATCTACAGAATGAGGTGAGGGGGCTGGACCTGCTAGACCTTGAGGGTTCCTGCTTCTTCTAAATCTATGATCCTTTGAAATAAAAGCCTATTATAATAGTAATATAATGGAGGGTTTAAGATTGGGATACTGGGGTAATGGTAGCATCTATAATTTAGAAGTCAGGACATTATAAGAAGTATCTGATTTAGAAATGAAGATAATGGAGTCTTGTTTTAGACAGATACCATTTGGGGTGACAGGATCATTCAGGAGTAAACAGTGAAATATGCACGCAGAAATATAATACTAAACCTCAGGAAAGAGATGCGTTTAGGGGTTAGGCACATATATGGGAATTAGTTACCCAGATATGATTAAATAGATAGTCTTGGTCACATTCTATTCACCCCCTTTCTATTAGAAATGCCTTCAGTGAGTTATAATATATGCCCCCTACCCACTATAATAGAAAGAATGGAATGCTTCATGAGATAAGATAAAATCTCCTTCACTGGAAATTTTCAACTGGAGGCAAATGGCCAATTGTTGGTAATTTTAGCAGCGGGACTCCTTCTGGGGAACGAGTTAGACTAGAAATCTGAGATTCTTAACTTGAGATTCATGAACCTATTTTGTTTTTTGTTTTGTTTTATTTTAACAACTATTTGAATTCAGTAGAATTAATTTCCTTCTTAATTCTCTGTATTTTATTTTAGGTACTTTATTTTTAGGTATTTTATTTTAGGTACTCCATTATCCTGAGTACAGGTCCATAGACATTACCAGACTGTAAAAGGGGTCCATGATTAAAAAAAAAAAAGGTTGAGGACCCCTGGACTAGATCGTAGCTTAGGTCCCTTCCAGATGTAATATCCTATGATTCTTATAGAATATGTGTGTGTGTGTGTGTGTGTGTGTGTGTGTGTGTGTGTATATATGTATGTATGTATATACACGCACATACATACATAACATACATATATACATATGCATACACATACATATATGATTCTGATTGTTATAGAAAAATTATATATACTATATATGTACGTATATATATACAATGTACACAATTAGACAGCATTTCTGGATGGTTTTTTTTTTACAAATATGGTAGATTTTTCTACTATGTCACATTTAATGAACTTTATATTGATAAAATTCCTGATTAAGTTTCGAGGAACCTTTTGCCAGGTCATAGGAATTCACTGAACTGTTTTTCTCCATCCTCCAAACTAAACGACCAGGAGCTAAGCCTTGGAAAAGTCAAGTGACTCTCTACTCCCTAGAACAAAGCAGCTCCCTGTTGATGACACTCATTTTCCCTGCCTTATTATTTCTCAGCCATCCAATTTGGATCTTCTCCATCCTACCTCACAGGTTTCCAACTCTTGCCTTAAGAACCTGATACTCCCATTGCCAGCAGAAAGAGAATGACAACTGACTTCTCTGAGTCATTGCACTCATCACTTTTGTGATTTGCCAGACCACAACTTCCTTTCCTGAGCATTACTCCCTTATGAGTATTATCTTCCCCAGTAGAAGGTAAGCTCCCTCCAAACTGGGAGAAGCATTTATACAATAAAAACAACAAAACTCTGACCACTGCAATGGCTAACCAGATTCCAAAGTAATGGTGATGAATTATGCTACTCAAAATCCTGACAGAGAGGTGGATATTTCAAGAAGCAATATACAACATCCATTTTTCGACAGAGGCAATGTGAAATTTTGTTTTACTTAACTTTGCATATTTCTTTTTTAAAGTAAAGGAGAATATGGTAAAAGAAAATAAATGCTGGCTGATCAAATGAAAAATGAAGGCAAGCTTCTTGATGGCAGGGACTATCTCAATTTGTAACCCCAATACTTGGAATAGTGTTTGGTACAAAGTTAAGGTTTAATAAATCCTTTTCATTCACTCATTCGTTTGCCTTTGAGCATGATAAAAATAACTTATGTAAATTAAACATGCTGCCAATTTAGTCACATCTAAAAAGAAATTTAGAATGAAATATATTGTAGGTGATGTTCTGATTTTCTTACCCAGATACGAGCCATTCTTTCTCCTTGCTTCAGATAGTTTTCAATCTTTATCATTAATTCTCATAGTTCATACCACATCCTAAAGTCTGAGAAGTAGGTAGTACACAAACAGGAGACAGAGACAAAGATAGACAGATACAGAGAGATAGAGACAAAGAGACACAAATAAAGAAGGAAATAGAAAGAGAAAGGGACCTTGATGATGATGATGATGATGATAATGGCTTGAACTGTGATTTTATTATTATAGAGAACTCACAGAGATTAGTGACTTGTTCAGGTTGGAAGAGACAGGCTAGATCACAAGTTTCAGAGATGAAAGAGAGCTTAGGAGTCATTTTGGAGATGATGAGACTGATTTGAACAAGATCACACAGACCAGTAAGTAGGTGACATGGATTTGAACTCAGGTCCTCGGACTCCAAAGCCAGTCCTCTTTCCACTGTACTAAGGATAAACAGATGTTTGCACAAATGGCAACAAGTTCTATTCTTGGCATTTCTGCATTCAAGCCTCAACAGAAAGCTGCTAGAGAGCAAGGATTGTGGTATATTTACCCTTTCTATATATTCACCTGGTGCCCGTCTCAGTGCCTTATTCTTACTAGACACTTCATAAAAGCTTCCTGAATAATTTAATTTAATCTTTTCATCTTAAGTACTAGTAGCATTTTCATCATTAATAACACTTCTATCAAAGTGTTCTGCTATTTAATCGAACTTAACTAAACAATATCTTTCTGCATTTAGTTATGTTGCTGTAAGTTCATCTATATTGAGTCATCTGATGTATGTTTTAGGAGTCAATACAAATACACACGTATACTTTAGGCCTTCCATTGTCGAGCCATGTAATCTTATCATAACTTCTTTTTTGGAAGGATATCCCACCAAGTTTATTTTATGCCCTCCTGGTACAGAAGTCCATAAGCCTTTTACCTAAGTTTGGCTGAATGATTCATTTTTCAGGATGTCACTCTGGGCATGACTTTTCCCTCTTGAAGAAGTATGAATAGAACAGTAAGTAACAGTTTTATTCTTTCTTAAACTCTGGGAATAAGATTATGATGAAAACTATTTTTAACAATTATTATTTTCATTTAATGACAAAGGTAAGGAACAAAGCCACATTAATCTCATTCTAGTCACCAGGGATCATAGCTCCTCAATACAGCGGGATAGAAAGTAAAGAAAAAATTTTGTTTGATATTTATATAACTGTGATAAAGCATTTCATTGTCTTCTACATTGTCTCTTCCTAAGAAATCATCATTCAGTAGGGAGCCCTACCACCAGTGGAACAATGCAATCCCATATTTTACAAAGGGGCTTATAATTGTAATTAGAAAGTACAATAATTGGTTAACAAATTCTACTTTTTTTAATCTAATTGGAATCTTATCAATTTCATGTAATTAGCTATTCTCTCCTGAGGTGCCAATTAAAAAGATGTGTTAACACTTTGGTGTTAATAAAGAAATGAAAATTACAATCTTAAAATAATGTGTCTCATGAACTATCTGGTAACCCAAAGCAGCAGAAGGTACCAAAGCCCTCACTTATGAAAGCCACAAGCTGTTGTTCAGTCAGTCAGCTGGCATTTATTAATAAATAATGCCTACTAGATTCCTGAAATAGGGCTAAGTGGCGAAATCCATATGTTAGGTATGATTTAACTTTTGCCCTACATCACATTTTCTGTCTATGAGAAATATTTTTAGTTATTTCAGAGAAGAAAACAAACCTGAGAATCGAAGTTTGAGAATTAGGTTGCTACCAATGCTTCAACTTCAGCATTATCAGAGTTAATAGTTGGTTCTTGAAATAAATTGGAATGAATTCCAAAACAATGTCAAATCTAATTTTTGTAGTTGAGCAGGAGAGAACTTTAGAACTTGTTGTCTAGTTATCACTTGGGTTTGTTTAATAATATTATCTCAGTGACTGCAGCTTCCTTGAAAAAGTCAAGCTGCCAACCATGAACAAGAAATACTATGCACAGCTACAAACTATATATCTCTATATCTCTGTGTGTGTGTGTGTTTGTGTCTGTGTATAAGCAAGCATGTGAATATATTCACTGCGTCTGGATGACTTAGAAAAGAAAAATTATAGGTATTGCATTTTTAATGGTGAGGGCTGTGGTAATAACCCACACTAAATGCTAAATACAAAATGGGCTACGTTAACCGAAAAGCAGATCATAGGAACATAAGCTGATAGAGGAACAGAAAGGACTTAGCGTAATGCTTGGCTATGTGCTGGTGCTTACTAAATGCTTGGTGACTGACTCAATTACCTTAGTGACCATCTGGTCCAACCCAACCCATGGAGGTTAAAAGACATACACATGGTAACAGAGGAAAACAGAGTCAGAAATGGGATTTGAAAACAGGTCCTCTATCATTTTAGAACCAGTGATTTTTACATTGCTGCCCCTCAAATAGTAACGAAAGTTGAGTTCAAGTCAAATTTGTGAACCAAAAAAAACAAAACAAAAAAAAAAACTATAGGGAAATACTGTAAAAAAAAAACCCCACATTATTTGTTCATGAAAAATAATTATTTGAAAGGATTTTACTTTTATTTTCCACTTAACTGCTTTGATTTTAAAATATGTTAATCAAGATTTATATTTTGGTTTTTTTTTCAGTCCCCTAAATTATCAATATTAACAGGCTGTTGTATTTTCTCTCTTCAGATAATGAAAACAACATACAAAACATTTTATCTATTTTGCCTTACTATGGAACTTAAGCAAAAATGTCTTGAAAATACTCCCTTCGTGTCCCTGCCCCTCCCCCCCCATACACATACATTTTCTTTTAACAAAATTGAGGAAAAAATACTGTTACTTACACAAAGAAGAATCTTGTACAGACATGATCAGTGTTTGGAACAACCCATATTTCTCCATGCTTGTGCAGATCTGGTGACGTTATCACTGCAATGATATAACATATTAGGTAAATAACATATTAGATAGATAGATGAAATAAGGCACTATTTTCCTCTAAAGGAATTAATCTGAGTTGACTTCTATGCCCTGGAAAACCCTTAATGAAAGAATATATAATGAAAAAGTCTTTGTTGCAGCACTACTCTAGGACCAAGAATTGCATTTAAAAGTAGAAATCAAGTCTGCTAACACCAGGGGCAGGTTCTATGTTCAAGAAATTTACAAAAGACGAACTTTTGCTCATCTTTTGGGTTTCTTTTTTAAATTTTTTGACCTGTATACTTCACTGCTATTAAAAAGGAAGAATTTGGCTAAATAATGACTTTGGGGGGCAGGGTGCATTTAGAGAGACAATTTAAATGGAGGACTCTGATGGTTTCTTGTATGGACAAATATTATTCTCAAAGCTAGTATATTAACATATTTTATGGTTTCTTTTAACATAACACATTGAATAACAGCTGAGGGACTAGGTTGGCATCTTTACAAAGAGACAATCATTCCTCTTTCAGAAAAGTATAATTACTCTTTGAAAGTGCTTGCCAAGAATAAAAATGGACATTTTCTAAAGTCTTATTTTCTTTACACAAAATGTGTGCAATTTTAAGTTGTGTATATGAATATACACATATAGAATAGTAAGAATAGAACATGGAGGCACAATCCCTAAATCTACCTTTTGGTTCCCCAAAAGTATCTTTTTCTTTCCCTCTTCTTATCTGTAAAAACACACATAAACATACATACATACACATGTGTACATATACATATACATGAATACATACATATTTGAATTAAATCCTAGAGTAAACCTCTACAATTATAATTTGAGGGGGAAGAAAAGAGAAAAGATTCAAAGGAAGAGGGAGAGGTATCATACATTGGGCCTTACTATCCCATAAGATATTTTAAAAATCCAGGGTTATTCTCTACCCTCAAGGAGACTGCAGACTTATAACAGGGAACATCAGCCATAGACAAAATACCTATGATGCAAGGTTGAATGCAATAAAGGCAAAGAAAGATGCAGACAGGCGGCTAGATGGCACAGTGAATAGAGCACCGGCCCTGGAGTCAGGAGGACCTGAGCTCAAATCCGGCCTCAAATGCTTAACACACACACACACACACACAAAACCTAGCCGTGTGACCTTGGGCAAGTCACTTAACCCTAACTGCCCTCCAAAAAAAAAAAAGGCAAGAAAGACACAGACAATGCCTTAAGAAAATCTGCCTTGAGTAAATTAGGGAAAGCTTGATGGAAGGCAGGGCAATTTGGGGTTAAGTGACTTGCCCAAGGTCACACGGCTAGCAAAGTGTCAAGTGTTGGAGGCCAGATTTGAGCTCAGGTCCTCCTGACTACAAGGCCGGTGCTCTATTCACTGCACCACCTAGTCGCCCCAAGAAAAGGATTAGAAAAAGTAATTTAAAAAGTAGATGCATGAAGATGTGCTATCCAACTCTGAATTATGGCCTAGACAAGTGCAAGGAATTAGAGGGTCTGGAAGAACATTAGAGGACGGCTAATGGTTCAGTTTGATTGAAGCATAGAATGTATGAACAGGAATGATATAAGATTAATCTGGGAAAATAAGTAAGACCCAGACTGCAGAATGTTTTAAATGTCATACTGAGCTGTTTGTACTTTATCCAATGGGCCCTAAAGGTTATTGAGCAGGAAAGCAACCAATTTGTGGAACAGAAAGATTAATTTGGTAGCTCTGGGAAGAAGATTAGAAAGATGGAGATCCATAAGCAAGTCATTATAACTATCTGGCTAGAGATACTGAGAAGATGAAGAAGGGCAGTAATGGTTGTATGAGTGAACAAGATGAGAAAACTATGAGAAATATGGACATCATGGATGAAGAATCTGGAAGACTGTACAACTGAGAGACACATGATGATATAGATGGAAAATCAATAATGTTTCCGAGGGTCTGAACCTGGTACTATCTAGAGCAGCGGTTCTCAACCTGTGGGTTATGTTCAGTTTGTAACAATGAAAATACATCCTGCATATCAGATGGATTTGTAACAGTAGCAAAATTACAGTTACGAAGTAGCAATGAAAATAATTTTATGGTTGTGGGTCACCACAACATGAGGAACTGTATTAAAGGGTGGCAGCATTGGGAAGGTTGAGAATCACTGATCTAGAGACTACTTCCATGATCAAAAGCAGCAAATCCGTAAGCAGATGTGGTCATAGGGGAGAGAGGAAAAGAAGACATTGAATTCACTTCGGGAAAAATGAGTTTGAAGCATTTGTAGAGCAGCCATCAGGAAAGTGGAGCTCAGGAAATGGATTTGGGCTTGTGGTATAGAACTGCAGAGATAGGAGCTGATACCATAAGACTGGAAGGGAGGGGAATATATAAAAATGGTCCAACAGAGAACTTTGAGGCCACTCACACTTAGAAAAAAAACAAGAAGATGAACCAGCAAAGGAACCAAGAAGGCAGAGAAGCAAAACAGAGCAGTTCCATGGAGGGCAAATGAAAAAAGAAAGTAAAAAGCAGAGGTGGGGTTGTGGGAGGAGAGAGTCACAAGCACCAACTACTACAGAAAAATCCAAACAGGATGAAGACTGAGAAAAGGCCACTGGCTTTAACAACTGGTAACTGTAGAGAAAAAATTTTTAGTACAGAATTAGGTACAGAAACCAGATTGCGTAGAGTTAAAGAATAAATGAGGGCTGGGGAAATACATAGAATTAGGTACAGCTTACTCTTTGGAGGAGAAGGGGAAGAGAGAAATGGGACCATGGTATATACTCTTTCTCTGTTTCTCTTTCTCTCTCATTTTCACACTCCCCAGAGCAGCTGTTCTAAATCTCTGTAAGCCCCACCTCCACTCCTACCCATCTCTCTGCAGATGACATGGCTTCCCACTCTACTGAGAAAATTAAGGCTTATCTATAGAGAGATTTCTCATCAGCCCTCCCCAATACTTCAAAACCACTTCATGTCTTCACCAATCGTGTCCTCCTTTTTTAAAACTTCACGCTGTCTCTCACTGCTGGTACCAAGCACCCCCGGATGCTTTCCCTCTCCTTTCATCTTTATCTTGATACTTCATCTTGATATCAAGAAACAAACTTTATCATGAGTTTGTTTATCTGTGTGTGGAATCTCCCAGGAGAACATGGGCTTCTTGAGAAGAGGGGTTATTTAGTTTCTGTCTTTGTATGTCCATATGGTAAGTCTCTAACAAATACATATTTGAATAAACTAAATGAAAAGTGATGAATTTAAGGACTCTTGTGGAGGATTTTACCTTGGCAAGAAGAAGGGTAACCTGCCCAGACAGGAATGCAGGAGAAATGGAAGGATTAAAACAGATGTTTTGAGGTACAAAAGAGTTTTTTCCTAGATGACTCTCAATTTCATCAAGAAAATAAAATATAAGGTCAACTACTGTTGATGAGTAGGAGAAGAGGTGGGCTGTGAAGATGAAGGAGAAGCTTTCAAATAAGTGCTAGAATATGAGAGGTAGAATCAAACACAGAGATGGAGCAGAGGATTGCTACATAGCAGACAGGATAGAGTGAGGACACAGTTCAACTTAGCCATGATAAATGTCTAGTAGACCTAGTTAGCAGAATCTAAGTTTGTTCCAACAGTACTCAGACACCCAGGAGTAAGAGCAGAAAAGGACAGTGGGTGAACCAGACTGGAATTTAATAAGACAAGAGCAAAGGAAGAATAGAGAGTAAAGCAAGGGACTCCAGGTAAAGAATATTCTTTGTTGAAATGGCAATATATCCCAGATTTTCCCAGAAAGAAGAAAGTTAAGCAAAAATATAAGTGATGAACTCTTAAGAATGGGGGAGGATCCAGAAGTTGGAGGATATGAGAACAGGTTCAAATAGGGTGAGGCAGCTGGACAAAGGGAGTATTTGAAATATAATAAAGTAATAAAAGAGGGAATCTCTTTTCCAATACTAATATTCAATATGTACATGTAAGCTAATTTCTAAAAATAATCAATTAAGTAGTGATGTAAGGTTATTTCTAGAGAGAGTCATTTAGGAAGCCCAAGTGTGAAGAAAGATCTAATAAAGGTTTGTGAATAGTTTCAACTTACCTTCACATAAGGCTATGCATTTTAAGTTACGACTTTGCAAGAACTGGGATTGTTGTCCTTTTTTCTGAGACTAAAGAATAAAAAAAAAAATGATATTACAAAAGAATTTAGGAAATCATATGCACAAAAAGAAAGTCAACTTTGAGAAGTATTTATAACTGAAACAATTTTCAGAAGAAAATATTTAAGAATTACAGTTGTGAGCAGCAAAGTATACCAGTGGCTATAAATAGCTTAATGGCTATACATTAGCCATTAAGATATGTTTGCTACAAATACTCTGATGTTGCCACTTAGTCATCTCACAAGATATCATGAAATTGACATAGTCTCATTTGACTGGTCTAATCTGGTTCTTTTTATAACAAGCTATACAACAATATGAAGGAATTAAAAGTGTCACAGTGAAAAAATCATGATGATAATAACAATAGCTAGTATATGGTTTAAGGCAGTGGTTTTCAGCCTTCCTAATGGTGCCACCCTTTAATACTCGTATGTGGGCATATCTGGGCATTTCTGCATGTGAGTGGACCCACCTGGAGAATGATAGAGAAGTGGTGTCTCAGTTCCCAAGACCATCGGAAATATGTGTTTTCTGATGGCCTTAGGCGACCCCATTTGACCCTCAAAGGGATTGTGACCCACAGGTTGAGAACCACTGGTTTAAGGTTTATGAAGTGGTTTGCAAATATATTCTTGTTTGATCCTCACAAAAAGCCTGGAAGAGAGATGTTATTAGTAGCCCTCTTTTATATATGAGGAAACTGAGACTCAGAGAGGTTAAAAAAACTTGCCTGGGGTCACAAAGGTACTAAGGGTCTGAGGTAGTATTTGAATTCAGGTCTTCCTGATTCCAGGTCCAGCATTCTACCCACTGTACTGTGCAGCTGTCCCCAGGTATAAGAAGAAAAGAATCCTGTCTGAGAAGGGGCTAGACCTAACCAAAAATTTCTCCTTCAAAGTGTGTAAGTACATATTTGAATCAAATACTAAAATGTATATACTATAAAAGTATGATTTAGGAGGAAGAAAAAGAAAGAGGGAAAAGAGTAGAGAGAGAGGAGAAGTGAAAATGAGAGGCTACATTTGAACTTGGGTCTTCCTGTCTCCAGACCCAGTGCTCCATCCACTGCGCTACCCAGCTTCTTCCAATTTAGAGGGAGGATCCTGGTGGTTGTTCCTCGTTAATATTTTTATTAAATCTAGTCATTATCAACATACATCTTCTGGCTTTTTTGAGCATAACATACATTAAGTAACAACCCAGAGAAGATTTTGGCATTTCTACAAATGAAAAAGCCATTCCTTTCTAAGAAAAATATAATTACTCTTTGAAAATACTTGCCAGGAATAAAAATGGACACTTTCTTTCCTTGAAATATGTCACACAAACAACAAGGTGATACAGGAAAATCTGAGGAGTGGATAAGGTAAGCAATGGCTTTATAGAGGAGGAAAGCCTCTGGGCTTGTGGATAGAAAATCTGGGTTTAAGGCTGGGATATACCACCAGTGCTTTCTGACCCACAGGCAAACTGCTCAGCCTCTCTGAAGCTCAATTTACTCTTGGATAAAATGAAAAATCATTCACTACCTAGCATATTGGGCAAAGATCCTATCCATTGATCTATCTATCTATCTACCTGTATGCATCTATGTATGTATATGTCTGTATACCTATATGAACTGCCACGTGTCTATGGAGATGATGGATATAGATGCACACTCACATATAAACACATTCATATACGTATATAAATACAGTCCAATGTAAACTGTATCACTGGCAAAGCACTTAAACTATTATCTATAAATACTAAAATCAAGGAAAAATAAAGAGTTCCTAAAGAACTAGTATTAATGGTTTCATTTTTACAAGTAATTTTTTAAAATTTTAATTTATTTGTTCACTTTTAGATTAACAAGTAAAATTTACTAAGGTAAATAGAATCCAGAAGGCACTAGGGTAAAAAGTCTTACAGTACGAAGGGTTTTGCTTATAAAAATGTTTATTTCTTTTACTCCCCCCTCTCCCACTCCCACCTTGTGAAATACTGCAGTTCATCAAAGAACGTATTCTTCAGCCTGTAGTTTGAATATTTGCTAGAAAAAGCATTTTTTCTATGCTCTTATATGTTCTTTATTCTTTAATTCTGCTGACCACTCAAAATAATGATTTTGTTGGCTTAAAAGCACGAACATCAGCTTCCTCCTAGCTAACAAATCCATGGGTCACCAGCCAAAAAGTGTTACATGATTAATTGCATTACCTGTAAAGTATTACTGCCTTTACTGCTGGAGGCCGGTTCATCCTTGGCGGACACCTTCTGTTTCTTGTTCATCCCTAGAAAGATCCAAACAAAACAAAACACAAACAAAGAACACCGGATCATCATTTCAGGAACTACCTGGATGAAGCAAGCTTAACATACGATTGACCCTTTTTGTCAAATTCCATGGCAAGATATAATGCTAACATTAGCTCAGAGCTAGGTGCTTCAAAAGAGAACTTTAACTGGGCTAGTTAGTACTAGGAGTGCGGCAGCTTCAACTGTATTTAGGCTAAATAATGACAGGAACACAAACACACACAGACATTCCTATTATTAAAAGAAATGCATTGAATTGGCAGCTGTGCAGCAATACAGAGATCAGGCCCCCCAAGAGTCAACAAGATCTGAGTTAAAATGATACTTCTGAGGTATAGGGGTGTGTGTGTGTGTGTGTGTATGTGTGTGTGTGTGCGTGCGCGCGCACATGCATGACAGAGAGATGGAGAGACAGAACAAAGAAAGGGAGAGAGCCTGAGCAGAGCACAAGAAAACTCTCTAAAACTGATCAATTGCAGAGCCAGTGCTGATCAGTATTGTTCTAAGTCATTTCATTGGAAGATCATCATACAAATGAAATCACATACATAATCTATGAATAGGGGCGGCTAGGTGGCACAGTGAATAGAACACTGGCCCTGGAGTCAGGAGGACCTGAGTTCAAATCTCAGACACTTAACACAAAAAAACTAGCCATATGACTTTGGGCAAGTCACTTAACCCCAATTGCCCTCCAAAAAAAAAAAAGAAAGAAAGAAAAGTCATAAATAAATATTGTCAAAAATGCATCATAAAATAAAATTGGAATAGAAAAGGTTCTTAAAACTTAAGAAATCTTAAAAGGAGTATAACCTAGTTAGACACCAATTTTTCTTTGTCCCACATATGATAAAACTTTCCTAGGCATCTGTAAAGGTGTCACATTGATTACCCCTAATTTAGACTATTAATAAGTAGTAAAGTAGGGAAGAATACAGGACTTCGGTTTCAGGAAAAATTGAGTTCAAATCCTGTCCCAGACACTTACTAAAAATATATGACCTTTAACAAGTCACTTAATCTTTGTGTACCTCAATTTCCATAGCTATAAAAAGAAGATAATAAATAGCACCAACCTTTCCCAAAGTAGTTGTAAATATCAAATGAGATAACATGTATAGCAAGATGTAATAATGCTAACTTAATCATTATTACTATTTCTCTTAACACTTGAAAGAGAAGGAAAATAATAGTTGTATTTTCATTAAGAGAAAAAAAGAGCTTTATTTATCATCATCATCTAGGTATTTTGTTTCTTGTTAAAGATGCCTTTACCCCTGAGAGAAGAGAAAAAGAGAGATTCTTTCTTGTATTAATAACCAATTAATTACTACTGAGGAGATCCAGGATTTTTTCCCTTTAGATTTCTTCATTCCCTCCTAGGTCAATTTAACTCCAGAAGAATCGGACTGATTAGTTTGGATTTACCATACTCCACAATCTTGTTCCCAAGACCTCACCCAACTCACCTGGTAAGCTCCTAGTAGTCATTTCAGCCATCCCTCCCCACTTTGTCTAGATAGCCTGGGGCTGGGGGTTCCTCCCTGGGAACCCCCCCCCCACAAGTAAGAGTGACATAATCCAAATCACTTCCTCAAGCCCCAACATTCATTCTTCTCATTGTTAACTTATCAGAGTTGGCTATCTGTAGCAACCATCCACTCTTCCAAAAGGATATAAGCATCAATAGGCCGCCGGGACAGGTCTTTGGTTTCTGAGAGACAGCCAAATGACCAGCCTTGTATTAATTTTCTAGTCATAATTTATAAAATGATTAATTACCACAAAATTGTCTCTTAAATTTTTTATATGTCACACCTTTCTATCACCATCTGTCTTAAAGGGCATTTACCTGTGCCTAAGGAAAACTGACCTTTGCTCATCTGGAACCCTTGTGGGATACATATAATACCAAGTACAACTTATCAGGACAAAAGATTGCTTCTTATAGGTAACAGGGAGAGGAGACCAAGTTCTAAGATATTTTTTAGAAGGAAGACAAACCAATGATTTCCAAACATTTGACACTGAAGACCTCTTTTTCTGAGATCAGAAAATTTTTTGAAGCCTAGCATGATAGTAGTTGTACCATTTTTGGTCATTGACTAATAATACACAAATACATTTTAAAATATTTCTGAGGTCATAATAGATGTTTTTTCTTTTTGGGGGCCAATTGGGGTTAAGTGATTTGCCCAGCATCACACGGGTAGTAAGTGTTAAGTGTCTGAACCTGGATTTGAACTCAGGTCATCCTGATTCCAGGGCTGGTGCTCTATTCACTGTGCCACCTACCTGACCCAATTTTTTTTCCTTTTTTCCTAATCACAGCAGAAACTATATGCAATTGGAAAATATTCATATATGTGAATGTGATATTTATTGTGTTGAAAAGAAAGCATATTAATTTATTCAGGGAGCCATATGTGCATTTGTAGATGCCTTGTAAACAGCTCTGTATCCCACCACCACATTGTTTACAGAACAGTTTGTTTTAAAGCAAAACAAACATTTCTCTCCCCTCTCCATTTTTTTTAAGATGTTCAATGATTTTTTTTACATCATTCCTATTATTAATTATATTAAATGATTACAAAATAACTAAATAGATAAACTAAAATTCTAGGTGTCTCAAAAGTCTTGCAATAATTTTAAACTTTAATGGCTTAACAGCTTAAAATTACAATGATCAGTATAATGCAATACAAAGTTGTAGTAGCAATAATAACAATAATAATAGCAATAACTTGACATTTATATAGCACTTTGAGGTTATAAAACTATTGACAAATGTTGGTTATCTCAAGTCTCACAAATACCATGAGACAGGGATTGCAGCATTATTCATCCCATTTTACAGATTAAAAAAAAAAGTTTTAGAGAGATTACAGGACTCATTCAGAACTAGCAGATGAGACTTGAACCCAAGTTCTCTAGACTTGAAACCCAGCACTTTCTCTACTATACTATACTGCTTCTCTCAAGTAGTATTACAGATGATTCTTTCTGTGTTTTATTTGTATTAACTTGACATGGCGATCTGGAGTGATGATAATAAAAGAATTTCATGCCACTGTGACTGAGAACACACAAACTCAGCCTGTTCACAACTTAATTCATCTCTCCAAAATGATATCTTTCAAAACTGGATTCAAAACTAGAGAGATGGTAAATTGTGAAAGTAACTTTGAAATAGACCATTATTCTTGCAAAGCAAGTTCTCAGACTGGACTGCACTAAAAGTGTTCAGACTAAGAAGATTTAAAAAAACAACATTATTTAATCCATCTCTGTAGCTCCATGCATGCATTTATGGAAATAGTTCTATGTACTTAGTAGTATTTGCTCCATATCCATGAAGCAATGTATTTGCATGTAGCCCTATTATTTCCCTCAGAAATGTTCTACGTTCCATACAGCATTCTTTGAGTCTGAGACATCTGCCATTTCTATTTAAGTAGATTTACATAGCACCAAGAATATTTGAATGCTATACAGAATAAAAGTCAATAAATATAAAAGCTACATAGGATGAACTCATTAAACTAAAATCTATTTCTTTTCCTAAAAAAATATTTTTTCTAAAGTTAGCAAAATAAGAACAAATACATAGATTTGATCCTGGAGGGGCAGGTGCTATATAATACAGACTTCACATTAGCAAAGTCACACTAGTTCCAATTAGTAGTCTGTAGAGGCAGCATGGTGGAAGATAAGAACACTGGATTTGTAGTTGAGACATCAGTTCAAATTTCTATTCTGCACCTTTTATTCATATGTGACTTAAAGTCTCTGGGTCTCAGTTTTTTAATTTGTAAAATGATGCTAAGATCTGTATCTATCTACATTATAGTTGTTTTACACAATATAAGTGTTTTATCAACATGAGCTATTGTTAGATTGTCTAAATATCTAGGTTTGATAGCTTCCCTCAACACTGTTGCCCTGATATATCTTGAATGCATCCCTGATTTTCTGCTGCTATCCCATCACAGAGATATAATCAATAACATGCAATGGATTTTAGGTCCCAGAAGCAACACAGAGATTTCCTTAGTATATAATCTTGCAATACAAGCTTCAAGAAGATCATCATTTTTAAGATATGGAATACACATACATATATGTACATCTTAATAAAACAGGGACTGCAAACATAAAACAGATAAATGAAAAATTTAAGGGTTCACAGGAAAGAAAAGTGATGGAGAAAGTTGATGGATTTCCAACTGATGAATGACCAAGTTTAGTGGTTTTTTAAAATTTTGTTTTGTACATTTTTGTTGTTCCAAACTTCTGATTTTATTGGTGTATATAGAAGTCTCAGGGAAGAAACAGTCTTTGCCAATAAATACAGGCACCCCCTCTGCAATTTATTGTCTTATACCACTAGGATGGTAAGTAATTTGCACAAGATGAAACCACCACTATGTGTTTGAGTTAGGACTTGAACCTAGCTTTTCCTGAGTTGAAAAGACAGCAGTGGGACTTTAGGTCCTGTTGCCACTACATTATTATGATTTTCTTTGTTTTCTGACATTTGTAATGATATTTAACACAAATGTAGTAATTATGCTTCAATGCTGAGAAAAAGAGACACCAATAAAAATCAAAACATGAACAAGAGAAACAAAAGACAATGAAATTCAATTTGAGAGTGATCTGTAGTGTTACCTGAGTAACCAAATGATATGCTTGACAATGGACTAAGATATATTCCACTCCCATACATTGCACCATGGAGCTAAAAAGAAGGGAGAGAGAAGCCTGTCACTACTTTTAAATGTTTCAAATGAAGAACAGAAACAGTCTCACATCAGAACACTGCTTACAAAATAATAGAGCTCTTACTATTCCAAGGTCCTGAACATCTAAGATGAAATGTAATCTCATCTGAAAAGATGAATATCATCCTTGCATCAAGAATTTTGATTAGAAGATTTCCATGCATCAGTAAATAGCCAGTTCACAGTCCTTGGCACAGTCTTCCACACACATTAGAGGCAGAAGTAGTTGTTTATTACAGAACACACTAGCTGGCTTTTAATTTAGCAGCTTTCACACTTTGTCAACAAACAAAAAGCATAATCATCCAAAAGCATGAAATATTCACACGTATACTCAACAGAGACTTACACATTGAATTACAACATCTAATGTAATGAATTTCAATAAGCATAGCACATCAAAAGTGACTAGGCCTTCTGGAACACCCAACCCATCTCACCTTAGTCGTCTACTGAATTTTAACATTTTACAGGTAAGCGTTAAAAAAAAAAAATTCATTCTCTGAAACTGATCAAATAGACTCTACCCTTTTAGATACATAACAGCAACATGTACAGTTAGTTAATGATGGCTCAGAGTCTGATGAATCAGTGTTAATGAACTGTATATTACCCAGCTACTTGAATATAAGAAGTTGACTCCCAATTCCTGGAGTCTTTTTTTTATTTGCTCGCTACTGTCTTATTTTACCTTGTTGGCAAGATGTAAATGAGGAAGAAATATTGCAGAGAATTTTATAAACCTTGAAATTTTTGTTTAATTTTTAATTTGTAACCCTGGAGCCTATCATTGTGCTTGACACCTACTAGTAGGTTGGCTACTAGATGCTTGGTGATAGGTTGATTGATTTCTTTCATTATCTTTTTCACCTTTCATATACCATATGGTCAGAGACAAGTCAGACTTATGGGGATCTTTTTTTTTCCCCCTAAACTGACCTCCACTACTTTTAGGTGAAAGTAAATTAGCTCTGTAGCAGTGAAATGTAATGTTAAGTGAAGTATGGAAGTGGAGATCAGAAGCAGGTGAGGATTCCTGCTCCCAACATTTTGTCATCATCCCTGAGAATTCTACAGATTAGGAAAAAAAAGTAATTAATGGGCTCTCTGGGTTCTTTCCTCCTTTCAATTACAAACAAACAAAAAACAAACTAAAACACTCTGTGACTACAAATAAAAGCATATATGATTGTGTTGTTTATTGTATTAGGTTCAATATATAGTTTTTGTTTTTAAGGAATTCTTTTTAACTTTTCCATCTAGGGTCCTCTTCTCCCATTTGAATAAGAGAAGAGGAATTCCACCAAACAGTGGTGAGACAGATGCGGCCAACCTGAGTTCAGTGAACACAAGGGAAAGAGATATACTTGCTTTCTGCACTTCTCTAAACAATGCTACTGATTGCTACAAGAGCCACCCTCTAACCTAGATGTGTAGTAGGTAGGCACACTACAGGACAATGCACCACTACGAAAAAGTGAAGGAGGGGAAATATGACTACACCTTTTTATCCTCATCTTTCATAAATGAAGGAAATTTACCTGCAGCCGTGTATTAGAAGCAACGACTAAGCCGTTCCTCAGGATGGAGTGCCAGTTTTCAATGTGGGAGCCACTAAAAACAGAGGGGGGGAAGCCAAAGGTACAGTGTTAGAAGTCATGACCAAAAAAGTCGTACTACCCAAAAATTCAGCGTTTGCAACTCGATCCTTTACTTGCTAGCAACTTAATTGGCTACCAGCCCTTGGGAATTAAATATTTTCTCCTTCTGTACTTTTTAAACGCTCTTCTATGGGAGGCCAGCATTACGTGTAGCATTAAGCCGTACTCACTGAAATGCAAAGGTACTTCCAAAGAGTTTTTTAGCAGCTCTAAAATTGGATTCTTTGGCCGGTGGACTGCTGAGAAGGAGGAACTGATGGGGAGTGTGCATGAACTTCAATTGCTGTTAAATGAAATATAACAAATGGAAAAGTGTCAAGCCAAACATATTTCCAAGGTTGAAGGTTCACTCAGATCCCACTAGCTCCAATAGAAACCCATTACCCAAGATCTACTTCAAGTCATTAAAAGCCAATTTGATTAATAGGCTGATTCAAACACCTGAAAATCTTATGCCAGAAAAATTACAGTGGACTCTTGAAAGGAATAATAAAATATAGTAAAATGAATCTGCAAGAGTACTAGGAAAGGAGCAAATGTGCCAATAATCCCAAATCATTTATATGTAACTTTGAAATACATTATTACATTTTGTCTGAACACTGAGCATTCCTAATTGCTTTTCTTTGGTTTACAAGGTTGAGTTCCCTGAGGAGAACCCAATAACCATTCTAGTAGATAAATGGGCTGGGAGCATGCTGAATAAGAAAGGAAATCCAATTCAAGATTTTTAAACAGCCACAATGGATGATCCATGAAATGTATAATTCAAAAATCGACCATAATCATTTTTGTCCTATGGTTATGAGGCCTTCTTGGTTCCAGTTTTCTTTTGCTAGAACTATACCCATCAAATAATCTATGAAAAGGGTAGCTCACCAAATAACAAGATAATTAGGGAGGTAGATAGGTAGGTAGGTAGGTAGATAGATAGATGGATAGATAGATGATAGATAGATAGATAGATGGATAGATAGATAGATAGAGATAGAGATAGATAGATAGATAGATAGATAGATGGATAGATAGATGATAGATAGATAGATGGATAGATGATAGATAGATAGAGATAGAGATAGATAGATGGATAGATAGATGATAGATAGATAGATAGATGGATAGATAGATAGATGATAGATACAGAGAGATATAGAGATATAGATAGACAGACAGATAGATTAGAGAGACAAGAAGGATAAAAGAGACAGAGGGAGAAAAAAGAGACAGAGAGATAGAAAGAGAGTAGTGAGAGGCTACTTCCCCTTCACCTCCCTAGTTATTATGGTAAAAACAGAAGATTTTCTTCCCCACTTTACATAGTGAGAAAGATCAGAGTCAGGAATTTCCCTTGGACAATCAAATCTTTGGTTCTAACCTGCTGTTAAAACAGGCAGAAAAAAGGCATTTGGTGAATGTGAAACAAACAGAAAAAAATATATATTAGAAGATAAATGATTCTTTTCTGCTTATACTCTCAGGGATGTTCTTTTCAATAATGTTGGAATCCTCAAATGATCTGATATTAATTGACTTTATCTATTTATGGTGTCAAGCTGACTACCCTGTCTTAACATTTCAGTGTTTTGGTACAATAAACAAAAAGAAACTTACAAAGCAGATAAATATCACTTAGTTCTTCCACCCCTGGTTGTCTGAATCTTAGGAACCTTTTAAGAATCATAGAATAAATTCTATCACCTTATAAGTATCCCTCTAATTTAAAAAACTGACTTAAGAATGAGTAGAAAAATAACTCACCCGGTTAACTGGCAGTTTCACAATATGCGACCTATTACTTGAAATAACCCTGAAATTAAAATGATTGGTCAGCCACAAAATATGCAAAAAATGCTTTTCTTCTTAGGAAACAAGTGATTAAGGCCTACGCTTGCTGTGCCAAAGATTTTGTAATCATTTTATTTAATTACATAATATTTTCTAAAAAACTTCATCTTTTAAGGTAGCATTGAAGACTTGCCAGAACAAATGTAAAAGTCAAAGCTCAAAAAATGTTTTAATAATCATCTTAGTGAAATAAACATTTTTAGGATATGTTTTACACAATTATCATCAACAAAAAAATCATAAGATAGTTGAAAATTATTTCAAAATTTCCCATTTTCTCAAGAAAGATCATTTAAAACTAAGGCTCTCTTTAAAATCTAAGGATCATATATATTGTCATTTACAGAAAAGATTAAATGTACTTACTTAAATATTTTGTAAATAAAATGATTACAATCATCAATGGACTCAACTAGTAAAGGAAAAGTGCTTTTAAAAATATGGGAGTGATTTTGAAAATGTACAAAATATAAATAACTTATCATTAAGGAATAAAAAAATCTCTGGAAAAGAAAATAGTATCTCTTCTGTTTGAAAGGTGAATAACTAAGGCATTAAATATCGTGGACAGGTGGAAGAAGGCAGACGGCATCAAATAAACTGAAACAGGAGGAGAGAGAGAAGGATGTACTTATCCTTTTCAACATACTTTGTTATGAAATAAGGAGGTGGCGTGGTATATTAGATGATGATGATGATGGTGATGATGCGTGTGTGTGTATGTGTAAATAACGATTGGGACTGAGGAAGACATGAATTCAAATCCCGCCTCTAATTTTTATTAGCTATTTGAACTTGTGCAAATTATTGCTATGGAGGCTTCCCGAGCCTCCATAAATTCCTGAAGAACCATCTACTTAGGTACAGATGGATTGTGATCTGATTAGGCGGAGGGAATCTCAGGAACAAGAATTTTTCATGCTGATAAAATCAAAGACCCTTTGGACGTTGTGTAAGCATATACTAAAGAATGTTCCAATGATGAAAAAAATGTGTGTGTGTGTGTGTATATATATATATATATACACACACGCACACACACACATACACATCGTCTTTATTTATGGACATTGTAAGTTCTAACAATAATAATTGTTCACACACACAAATATCAACATAAGATAGCTAATTGTATCATCATAGGAACTCCAGGATGCACAAATGACAAACTATTGTTACTAATTTACAGATGAGGAAAGTGAAATTTAAAGAGCTTAAGTGATTTGCCCATGATCACAAAGCTAAGAAATGTCAGAGGTGGGATTTGAACTGAGGTCAACTTTTAAATGGTAGGCTTTTCAAACCTCTTATCATGGTGTTTCTCCATTTCAATTAGTTCAATCTTTAAAAACCTTGATTAAACTAACTTCAACTAAGCAGAATCTCCGAATAAGAAGATATAGCCCCCCCAGTACAAAGACAGGATTAGCGGGGGTATATGTAGGCAGCCATATATGATGTAACACAGAGAAGGATTTCAACATTTCTTTTTAAAATAAAATTTCAAATACAGAAAATTCTTTTCTCAGTGGTTTGTGGCTATTACTTTTGTGACCATGTTTTAGCATAATATCTCAAATTCTCTGGTAGACTAATTCAGAGGGAAAACAATTGTCAAACAGGAGTAAACAGCAGGTACTGGGATACAATTTCTTAACCATTCTATGTTGTTGAACAATTAGCTTATCTCAGCTAATCCAGTGTTCGATTTTTAGGAAAAAGATGCAAGTGATGAGAAATACAAAGCAATATTAAGGACTGAAAAAAAATAAAAAGTAGGGCTTGTGTTCTGGGTTCAAGAGACATTCAGTTAAGGCTCTGAATGTGTTTCTAAAATTACCACAATGCACAAGGACTCATTTTGCAGACTTTCCCCTAAAAAGCTGGGGATGGAATGTTGGGGGGTAGTGGTGGAGGGGGTAGTGAGGAGAGGGGGTTGATCTTGAAGCACGCAAACATCTTCCAACATAATAGAATGATGCAATAGCTAGGGCAAGAAAAGATACCACTGAATTTGAGGAAGATTTTCTAATCTAAAATATTGAAACACCTGACTTTCCAGCTTAATCTTCACTTAACCAGAAAATGAAATTAACCAAAACGACTCATTACCTGTGCAGTCCTGTTAATCAAGGTTTTTACTATGGACAAACCGCAGCTAAATGAACTGCATATCTTTGCAATGCAAGGCAATGTATTCTTTCCCCAGTGAGGTAGAACTTTTAATTAAAATGAGAGTCATTAAAGGCTTATATAATCTTCAGGGCTCATAAGCTTCTAGGAGAATCTTAGTATTGCAGGTTTAAAAAAAAAACAGACATGTTGTTATTTTCTTTTTTCCTTCTTTAAAAGCGGCAGAATAAGGTCACATTCTACATTTTTATTAAAAAGAACACTGAAGTTTTATACCATTGCAACAGAGGATGAGCAAGGGGGTCCTGTTTATCCATCTGTTTCTTGATTTCCAAGTATGGGGCCTATAAAAGATAATAATTCTTGATTTCTCTTAAAATACCTGTTTTTTAAAGTAACATACATCTAACACAAGAAATGCAGGCTGATTAGTATGACTAATTCAAAGATTTCTTGACATTTAGCTTTGAAAATTTACAACTTTGTCTTGGTAACAACTAAACCCACTCTAGAAATTTCTCCCCAAGGTTAAATGATAGCTATAAAATTAAAATGAAAGAGAACATTTTATAACTCCAATGAATGTTCATATCCAAGGGTATTTGCTTGAGTCTAGGGCTTTCCACGAAGAAACTGAAGAAAAACTTCACTAAAATGAACTCTCCCTTCCTCTCCTCCCTGTCCATGACCTCAACTCTGTCATTTTCTCTGAAATAATACCAAGGAAGGCCTACACAACTTACCATATTCAATGAAAAACATTCAGAGAAGTTACTTAAGTGGAAATCTCCCTTTGACGACTCAGGAATACAAAATGATATATTTAGCAATTCTGATGATGGATTGTAATATACTTATCTCAAAAAATTCTGCATATGTGATATAAAAACACACTTCTATAAGGCACAGAAAACACGTGCGCACACACACACACACACACACACACACACACCCCCCAAACAATACTATTTTCTTCTTTGTGTTGAAGAGATAAACCTCAAGAGATTAAGTAACTTGCCCAAGGTCACAGAGCAGGTAGGTCACTGAGGGCATCAGTTGCACAAAGCTAGTCTCTAGATTCCTTATTTGAGTGCTCATCAGTCGACATCACCTCCCATTTAAAATAGCTTATATGTGACCCAGAAAAGAACCAGCCATTTTTGGCAAAGGTCTGATGCCAGAGTCAAACTTTGCAGCTATTTATAAAACCAGGAATGCCTGGGGTCTAGGATATTATATAAATATACAGCTATAGCAAAGTCATTTTCATTACTAAAATCATTTACTGAGAGCTTAACGTTGTGCAATATACTATTAGAAGGCTGCAAGGAAGAGGGGGATGGTAATTTTAAAGATGATAATGCTGTCTCTCATCCTAAACTGCATGTTTTCTACCCAGCATAATCTTACCATAATTGTGTTATTTCCTTTTCATAAAAGATAATGACACTGTCACATCTAATACAGTAACATCACAGTAATTCAAATTTCCTGATGAGAAGCAATCCTCAGCCTTATATTCCTATTTTCCTTTAGAGGAAATGTCCATGTTAGGCAACAAGGGGCAAATGCAAATAAACTTTAAAAGTGCTACCCAATGTACCCGGATTGCAAAAATTAACAACGACAACAATAACAACAAAAAAAACAACAAATAGCTTGGTTACTTACCTGTGTCATTTCTCTAATAGATGTAATACTATCCAATGCTTTCATTACTCGGTCATAGTTCTTCTTCTGTTTAAACGAAAACACACACTTGATATTAACTTACAGAAAAGGCAAGCATTTCTTCACTTACAATCTCTTCTCTATATGCAAAGCTTTAGTTGGGGGTAAATCAGAAGGTAATGGTTCATCAGCAACATTGCCAAAACAGATTAATGTAATAACAAGTTGTTGTTGGGGTTTTTTTGCTTTTTTTTTTGGAGGGCAATTGGGGTTAAGTGACTTGCCCAAAGTCACACAGCTAGTAAGTGTGTCATGTGTCTGAGGCTGGATTTGAACTCAGGCCTTCCTGATTTCAGGGCCACTGCTCTACTCACTGTGCAACCTAGCCGCCCCAATAACAAGTTTTGATTCCTAAATATTGATGATGAAGGATGCTACCCATAGCTCGAAAGAAAATAGAGGATTTAATAGACTGAGATATAGATTTTTTTAAGACATGATCAATATAGGGAAATTCTTTTGCTTGCTTTTGTGTATTTGTTAAAGAAGTCTTTCTTTTTTTGTTGTTTTCACTAGAAAGGGGAGGTGACTCTATTACTCCAGTTTCTGATAATGAAGTAACTCTTCTCCTTGCCAAGGTGGAGTGCCCTGGATACCACCCTTTATCTTCTCCAGCAGATTGTCCCCTCAACCATACTCCTCTTATGTTTATTTAGTCTCTCCCAATTTCTTTCTTTCTTTCTGTTGCCTTCAAACATGCTCAGGTTTCTGATTTTTAAAATATCTTAACGATGTTATACTATTTGAAATCACTGATCCTTTTATCAGTCAAACTCTTAGAAAAATATGTCAACACTCAATGCCACTGTTTCTCCACTCACTTCTAACTCCACTAAATTCAAGCTCCATCACTCAAAATAAATTGTTCTGTTTATACTTAAAAATGACATCTTAATGATCAAATCTAGCGGGTATTTTTCTGGCTCAGTCCTTGTTCTTTTTGACTTTTCATCATTTCCCTCTGTTTTGCATCCTTTTGTCCTAGACACATGCTCTTCTCCAAGTTTTTGTTTTGTTTCATTTTTATTTCTGCAATCCCAAGACATGGCATAGTCCTTGGCACTTGGTAGGCACTTAATAAATTATTTTCCCATTAAGAAGACAAACAGCTTCCTGAAATTGCATGAACTTTGAATGATCTGGAAGAAAACAGAATATTAAACTGCCACTACTATGAGATGTGAAAATGTTCCTTTGGTAGGTCCATAAAAAATAGTATTAGCCTTACTCTTAATCGCTCCTGCTTCCTATCTTTGGAGGCTGTTACTACAGTGCTGGGGTCGGGGGATGGAGGGTGGGGGAGAAAGGGGTACCAAAAACAGACCAAACATGAATGTAATGTTAATGGTAATCTGAAGATCTTCCCTGCTTTGAAGATATGCCCTGCCCCCTAATAGGCTGAATGTAATCACATGGAGTCTGTGGCAGGAAGAGTTTGCTGAAAGGTGCAGCAGAGCCCACAGGGAGCCAGTAGAGTCAGAGCAGCTAGGCAGATGGATGCATTGGAGGGAGAAAGTCTTGTGAGTGAATGTTGGTGTTTGCCACCTGCAGTTAGGCAGTTAGGCTTGTGTTGGTTTGTGGGAAGGCTAAAGGATGGTGTGTCTCTATGCTACATTGTGGTGCATTAATTTCTATGTTGCTATGATGTATTCAGTTTCCTGGTGTTGGGATTTGGTTTTCTAACTAAATGTTTTGCTTCTGTCTTCTATATGGAGAGTATGTTATATTTGGCTATTGACACTGCGCTAGTATATTTATAATGACTGTTAGTGCTGTTTATCAATTACACAAATCAAATGCAAGACACTGACGTTTGAATTTTTCCAACCATAATAATATAATAGAATATACTCCAAACACTGATATCTTCCACAAAACATACAGTTTAAGACAGATCTTTAAAATTAAATGAGCGTTTGACCACCCTGACAATTACATAAATGAAATTATGTGCTCAATTGGTCATTTGGTTTCAAGTATAATTAAAATATATGCAAGAATGCCCATCATTGCAGTTGATTGTCAAAGAATGGATGGGAAAAAGATTTCTAAATAAATAGTATCTTTGTACAATTTCAGAATGAATGTTAAGAGGAAGCAAGGAATAGTTAGCTCCACTGTGATACGAGAAATCAAACCCTCAAGGAACACATAATTTGATGTACATTTCCAACCTAAGCCCCAGGATGGAGAGAGTTGGCCCACAGCTCCCCTTCCAACAGGTTAGTTAATTCACTACTTATCTAAGATTCATTCCATGGGAGGTCCTATTATAGGTATAGCAGGCAAAACAGAAGAAAGCAGAAGAATAAAGGATATTACTTCCAGTAAAATGAAATGTGTTAAGAGGCCGAATATATATATTTAAAATTTGGGTCCTTGATGTGCACCTACAGAAGCAATGATAAATTAATACTGCTACAATTTATTAAAGTAGAAAAAGGACATGGATTGATTTGAATGGTGATAAGTAGGTCTGGATTCAAAAAATTAAAGAGTTTTTAGTGAGGTTGTGAAAAAGGGAAGGAATACAAATAACCAAAAATAAATGGCCTGTATGATGTCCTGGAAGTGGGAATTAACAGTTGAAGATGGGAGAAATAAAAAACAGGTTCTTTGGGAAAGAATTACAAGATGAAAGCAGAAGGCTAGAGATTTAAGTAGATTGATCTAGAAAACCTAAAATACTGCTAGGCTTCTGTATTATAGAAAGAGTATTCAGTTAAAGAACTGGAAATCTAGGTTCAGAAGTGTGCTAGAGCCATCTTGTATCAGCTGTTCACAAGAGCCAATTGGTAAAGTTTCATTGTGAGCATTTACACCTTGGAAATTGGCAAAAACTACAAATCAAATAAGATTTATAGTTTTGTTGATGGCCTAAAGTTGAGAAAGAGATAAAGAAAATTTTAATGCAAAGCAAACATAAAAGCATGTGGTGGTCAAAAATCTACCAGCATACCATTACCTGGGTCCTGATTCCAGTTTTATTACAAAATAGTTGTGTGCCCTTGGTTAAACACTCTCTGCTTTTGCACACCTCTAAAATTGGAATAGCACTGGAATAACTGATTTTTAAGACAACAAGAAGTTACAAAACTCTCCATATCTCTTCTAGAAAGTCTCTAAAAGAATCATTACTTACCCTAGGATTAAAGGCTAGCATCTGAGGATCATTAGGATCTACCACAGACGGATACGGCTCAAAAATAACCACTTTCCTGGGGGATTCCAAGGCAGATCGACACATAGACACAAGTAGGTCTACCACCTAGAAGAATAAATGTAAAACTAATTAATTTTCTTGTTCCAGCATGCTTTCAACCAGCCATTCCTTCATTAAATAACTCAGGAAAATCTTTTAATTTTTTCTCATAACCTCCCTTGTATCGGCTTATTTTGAAATTTCCTAGTTCATACACTCAGAACAAAAATTATGATAATGTCCACAGTAACGCCTACTACAAAGGAACATTTGGAAGTGAACAAGAAGGTTAGAGATTAGAGTATTAATGTTAAATCTTCTGCACGGAAAGTTTATGTTAGTAATAATAATAATATAATATATGGCCTATATCTTGGAAGGATGGTAGAAGAGGCAAAAATTACCCAAATTTAAAAATAAATTGTTGCTCAGCCATTTTCAGTTATGACCAATTAAATGTGACCACATTTAAGGTTTCCTTGGTGAAGGTAGTGGAGTTGTTTGCTTTTTCTTCTCCATCTCATTTTACAGATGAGGAAACTGAAGAAAACAAGGTGAAGTGATTTGCTTAGGGTCAGGGTCACAGAGCTAGTAAGTGTCTGAGGTCACATTTGAAATCAAGAAAGATAAGTCTTCCTGAAGGTCTGGCACTCTATCCACTCTGCCACATAGCTGAATAAAAATAAATAATAAATCTTAAAAAAGATTCCTTCAAATCTCCTGACATTAACTGACAAAGAATCTGAAATGATCAGCCTTGTTGGTACAGAGCAATAAATTTTAGGATAAAATTGGAAAACAAAAAACAATGAAAGTCATTGACAAGAAATTTTTGGTTTTTTATAGGACAAAATTCCAGCAAAATCATTTTTGTGACTTACAGGTAAGTCAAGACAGCTTCAGGTAGTATGAAAAGAGTGGTGGATTTCAAGTGAGGAAAGCTTAGTTCATCTAACTCGACCTATTAGTACTTTTGTGACCCTGGGCACGTCACTTAACCTCTTTGATACTAGCGTCCTCCTGTGCTTGAACTAGAAGAATTCTGAGTTCCTTTTCCTTTGACAAGATCATCTGGGCTACAACTCATTCCACCATCAAAAATAAGATGCCGGACTGCAGGCAATGATGCTAACTTATGAAGTTAGCTAACTAATTTAACCTTTATTATATGCTTGGACTGACTAATTATAAAATATTAATCTAATTTAATTAGATGTTAACTAATTTAATCTTTATTATATGCTTAGACTTATATGGATCCACCTGAATGAAAAAAAAAGAAAAAGGGGGGCGGAGCCAAGATGGCGGCATAGAAGCAGCAAAGCACCACAGCTCCCACACAAACACGCTAAAAAACTCATAAAATGGGACGCTAAACAGATTTTCAAGCTCCAAAACTCTCCACAAGACAGAAAGCACATCTGTTGCTACAGGCAGCGCAGCAGGCGGGGCTCTTCGCAGCAGTCTGGGACCGAGCTGAAACCCCGGCCGGCTCAGGCCCTGGGGCATCTGGCGGGGAACCACGTCTATAGAAGAGCAGATCTGCTGCACTGGAGGCACAATTACCACATCTATCAGGCCAGAAGAAAAAACAGGCTAAGAGAAAGGTCAGTGGATTTTGCTAAATTTGGGGAAGAGCGGGTCCGGCCAAACTGCTCCCAGGGCAAGGAAGCAGTGGGAGGCGGCTGTAGCAGCAGGAATGTCTGAGAGCTGCAGCGGCTTCCACTGGGCTGCTTCAGAGCCCTCGGCCTGCACATAGAAGGGGGGCTGACGCGATCCATCAGGGCCAAGGGCTCTTGTGTTGAGTGGCC
>CM053594.1:306632464-306674541 GCA_028646575.1 Pseudocheirus occidentalis
AGGGAACAGATTGTGGGAGGGGCCTTACAGTGGGATCAAAGTTCTGGGCTGGGGGGTAGGGGCAAAAAGGGGAGAAAATCTGTAACTCAAAACCTTGTGGAAATGAATGATGTAACCAAGAAAATAAATTAAAATTAAAAAAATAAATACAGTCATCAAGCTTAAAAAAATAAAAAAGAAAAAAAAGAAAAAAGAAAATCTACAAAGCAAATTTAACCTTTAAAAAAAAAACCAGAACAAACTTAAATTACTTTTTAAAGACTTTTTAAAAAATAATGTGGCTGTAGTAGGGGTAATTAGAGCCTACAATGATGCAAAATGTTGATATCTAATAAGAATTTGGCTTCTAGATGCATCCATGTGTTCACGTGACCTTCAGGAACCTAAACTTTTTGAGATTTTAGCAGAACATTTAGAATTTAATCTAGCTGAATTAAACAGCAAAGCAAGAGGCATGAGATCTAAATATAACAGATAACAAAGCAAAAAGACATTTTTAAAGGTGTAATAATTAAAATGGCTGAATTTGGGTCAGGTAGGTTTTTTGTGCTTTTTGATTTATTACAGCAGTTTAGAAAAATAAAATAAAGTTTAGATTTCAAAAGCAGGTGTGCAATTTTCAAAACCGTAGTTGTGGTTTTTTTTCTCTTCCAGTTGTACTCCTACTACTCCCAGATAGAGAAAAGAAAAAGCTTCAGCCCAATTCAAAATATTTTCTGTTTTTCCTGATCTCAACATGAATGTGAAATTAGCATCACAATTTCTGAGTTGATATGGAAGAAAGGATAAACAACCTCCTCCTTCCAACCAAAAATATGGATAAAAAAAAGAGGCATGATCTTAAAATAAAATCAAAATCAAGCCTATGTCATCATACAATGGCAGCAGCAACAACAACCGAAAAATGGTATATTAACATACTAGCTTAATGGCGCTTTAAAATATTATAATGTACTAAGCAGAGAAAGGGAAGGGAGCAATTCTCATACTAACATGTTTCATTCACCTACGAGTACTTTTTTTTTAAACATTTGTCTGTCTCTCATTTTACATAAATGCAGATACACTGAATCAAAATTGATAACATGAACTAAAAAGAGAAATGTCATATATTTCTATGTGCTCATTTTATTTAGCAACATTCTAAAACTTCATGGAGTAAATTTAAGTTTCTTCTTTAAAAAGAAGAAAATTTAAAATAAAAATGAGGAAGAAACAATGGAAACCATATTTTTGCCACACAAATCACATTTTTTACCCTTTCACTAAAATGTTTTAGCTTATGAGTAGTGTTTACTACATGACAGGCAGCACACAAATAAAACTAAATATGTCTTTCCTCTTAGAACATTATAAACTAAGAAATGCCAAAGTGTTACTGAGGACTGGGTGAAACCCTGAACTTGTACCCAATTCATGTCCTGGCAAAGGAAATGCAGATTTAAATTCATGGATGATTAAGAGTAGGCAGGAAACTTAGAGACTATCTTGCTCACAGGATGACAGAACCAGAAGAAATTTTAGAAGACATTTAGGCCAGCCCTGTCATTTTACAGAAGACAAAGTTTGAGACCCACAGATGATGGCTGATTCAATTAAGGTAGCAAACATGTACTATGGTTTCTAACCCTTTCCAATGTCCCTTCTTAAAAATGGTACAGGAAATTGGAAGGCTTTCCATTCCTACTCCTTTAATAATGACTAGAAGTCCTCTGTTTTTAAAGATGTTTAATATTATTAGTTGGATGTTGATTTGAGAAGGTGATACAATAAAAATAATACCCCTTAAGGATATCTTAATTTCTCTGGTAGAAGGGTAACTTTCAGCAATAGACAGATATGTCTTATTTTCCTTTTTTTTTTTTTTTTTAGGGAATGGCTCATTTAATTTAATCTTTAAATAATGACAAGTTGACCATTTTATCCTTTATTGTAAGGAATGGAAAAAAAGTATATACTTTCAGTTGAAAATGTTGGGGTCGTGAACAACATATCGTCTACAACATTTAAACCTTAAAATAAGCTATTTATTCTGAAATTGTAGACTAGTACAATTACTGATACCAAATTAAGAACATAATTAGGGCGGGTAGGTGGCGCAGTGAATAGAGCACCGGCCCTGGAGTCAGGAGTACCTGAGTTCAAATCCAGCCTCAGACACTTAACACAAAAATCTAGCCGTGTGACCTTGGGCAAGTCACTTAACCCCAACTGCCCTCCAAAAAGCAAAAAAAAAAAAAAAAAAAGAACATAATTAACATTACATATCCCTACCTGAGCCCCAGTTGCTATTTCATCAGCAGCTTCATTCATTACTCCAAGGGTTTGGAAAGCAAAGACACAGAGTTCACGTTCACATACAGTAGGCTACAAAACAGAACAGAATATAACAAATGACATTATTCTTGATCTTTTTGAAAAGTTAAACTCATTTTGCATAGTACTACAGAATATAAAATATAAAGTTCCAGAGTTTGACCATTTCTTTAATTTTTTATTTTATTTCTTCTATTTTTGTTATGATGTTATAGAACACATACTAATTTGATTTTGTGAATAGGCAAACAGTGACAACTAAGGTTTTCATTACTATAATACAGAGCCAAACATAAATCAGATTTTAACATTTACAATTTGTACAAATGAACTTATTTTATCAACACATTTTTTAAAATGACAGATATACCACTACTTCTTAGAACATCAGTTCCTTGAGTTTTTCTTTTTTCATACATGTTACTATGCAAAATCCCAAGAAGTAAGAGCAAAAGAAATGTAACTATCATAAATTTTTTTAAATGCAACAAACAAATGTAGTTGTTGTTGTTTTTTTTTACAAGAGTACCATCTTTAGGAAAGCAACTTTATTTGCAAAGAATGGGCATGCACCCAATCAATTTTTACGTCACTTGTGAAAGCAGACCGATTTTGCGGCTACAAATTTTGACTTCAATAACCTCCTGAAATCTACAGCATTGAAATATTCACTTTGTGATTACTTTGGAAGAGTGATCATCTTTCAAGCCTAATACAGTGTCATGCATGTGATTTATCTCATCCCCTAAGTTACATTGCATTAGGCAGCAGATGAAGCCTGACATAATCCAATTCCCTGAGCCACTGCACCCCAGACAAAAGGCATTAGTTATTGCCAATGTTCTTATGCTTACTTGTTTCAGAGGATGACTTACTCATTCACTTAAACAGTGGGAAATTATGGAAACATTCCTATCTTCAATACTAGCTCACCAATTATCAAGACTCCTGGCTTTCTTTTGGACTAAAGCATTTTTAAAAAGGTGTCCTCTCTTTCTCTGGAGCTATGTTTTGTTTCAGTGCAAGAAGTTTTGAGTAAAAAATTTAAAAATTAAAAATCAAAAACCCACCACACTTGAAATTAAGTAAAGGGACTAAATTTGTCATCTAGACACAAGAAATATTTTCAATCTAAAGAGAATCACAATATAAATGTTTGAACATACTCATAGGATGTGCTATTTCCCACACCTTCCTTTTACCATAAGCCACCACCTTATCTTTCCTCCTTCCTAACTTAATGTAAACATTTCCCTAAATATCCATCAATTACCCCAATGACAGTACCTTCCTTTTTTCTCTTTTCCTTAATTTACCTTGTTTTAATATAGACTATATAAATACTACAATAATCAGAAGGTCGACTCTGAAAATCAATTTCAGTTATTCAAGGCACAGGGCATAATAGTCATTGTTTGGAAAAAGAGATATGGGAAAAACATTAGTAATTCTATGATGTGGGTGAAGTGTTCCTCATGCCACTAATAAAGTTTATCAGTTCTAAAATGCAATAAAGTCAAAGAGTTTGCTGTTTAAGAGGTTAAGACCATGAATATGAATATGAATATAAAGTACATGAGATTGAATGAGCAGTATTATTGAGTTTGGATAAATCAATAAAATTTACTTTCACACCATTTACTTTTTACATGTATATGAATATATGTATGCATATATGTATCTATATACATACTGGAATACTAAAAACAAAAAGACAAACAAACAAAACCCAACTACGCTACATATAAATTCTTGCTTCAGGTCAGAGGTTGAAAGACTGTCTCCTATGCCAACCCTTCCCATCCATCCCTCCCACAACCATGAACTAAGAATGGTTTTGACATTTTAAAATAGAATTTCATTGTTACTAAAATGTAAAACAAAACAAACAAAAAACATTCTTCATTTCAAGGACAAAATCTGATTTGGCTCCTGGAACAAATTCTGTTTCAGATAACAGTAAAATAAATGAACTGAAATAAATTTCGACTTTTACTTTTGATAAGTAATTTTGTTTCCAAGTAAGAAAATTCAGCTCAGTAACAACTCAATTAACATAATACCCAATTCTGATTAATCTTCATTGGTTTTTAAGTTTTATGAAAGCAGGTATTAGAAAAGGAAATTTCATAGAACATTCCCAGTATCCTAAGTGATACATCAAAGGGGTCATTTACGGCTGTAATTCAATTCACATTCCAATATAACTACACTGTGAACACAAAGCTTAATTATCTTCCTAAAAGTACTATGGGAATGAATAAAATAGAGCTATATATCCATGATTCGTAATTAGGTATATTACATGCATGTTGACACATACAGACACACACATCCTTTTTATCACTGTTGTTAACAAGCCTTTATTTAGGCAATTGTAAAATTAGGCTTTTTGTTTTCTACAATGATCCTTCAGAGGGCATGTTCTAATTCACAGTACACACAAACTTATATGTGAGAAAGATTAAGCAAAGATCTGACAATACATGGATACCCTTAGTCAATTACTGTAAAATAAATATAACATATATATGTATATATAATATATAAAAATATATTATATATTTATTATTATATTATATGTATATATTATAATATAAAAATAATTTCATTGATTATCAAATTATATTTCAATATATAACATTTATAAAACACCTCAAACTAAACCTTACAGCAGTCAGGAAATCCGGCCTTATATAGCCTTTGCCATTTTACTCCAGTCATAGGCATCCATTCTTACCTAATTTCAGGAGACTGTTGCCTGGCTCATGTTGGCCTAATGCTACTTTTTAGTAAATGAATGGCTTTCCAAAGTTATACTATAACTTTTTTTTCACTCTTTTATTCACTTACCAGATAATTTTGCTTCATTCTTTTAAGTCAAAACTCGACTGGTGGTTCCCTTTCCTCTTCTTTTCTCCACAGGTCTATATTTTGTAATCTATTCCATACTGTCAGTACAATATTTATTTTATTTCTTTAGCTGTTTAAATTGAAGTTGTTTAAAACCCTATATCAGAATGCAAGGCCTCTGACACAAGATATGTCTTTCCAATGTATCAACAGCCTTGTTTATTTTTTTTTAATGAGGGCCCTCATGTCATCTCATTGAATTATTTTTTAATGTACAAAATTTTTAACAAGATCTTATTATCCCTTAAATGTGTAATTAATAAAAAAAAAAAACAAAAAAAATGTGTCATTTATTTTGATCCATGGATGCTATGTATAAATCATCAACTCATTAGAAATGGGATTTTCTAAGATAAAACATATTGCATTTCTCGTTGTCAAAGATTAATCTGTAAACAGTTACATTGACTAGTCAGGATTTGAATTGCATACATTTGAGGTAGAGCATCTCTAGGCTTTTTTAGCTAGCATACCAACCTGTTATTATTCATTAACAAAAATGGGCAGAAGTTCAAAACTGCAACACAAGATGGCACTCTAGTAGAAATTTCTCAACTTAAACATATTCATTTTAGATGGTCAATACTAGATATCTCTTTGAGGACAATATAGGAAGTTCTTTGGGATTAATGTTTCCTACTGAACCACTGTAATTAATTTCATAGATTTCCTTCTGCCCTCTCCCTCTGTGAACGTTGATTATCTCTAGGGAAACCGCAGAAGCTATTGAAAAGAGGGCAGTTACTTTAATGGCCATTACAGACAAACCAAATATGCAAAACACATTTTATTACACAGAATTTAATACCATGCTCAAGTATCATATGCAATTTTGTAAATTATTCATTAATTCATTTTAAAACTTTGCAATAAAGAAATTATACTATCTTGGCATTTTTGAAATACTCCATCCTTAATGTTACATTATTAAAGTATTTGACCCTGCCTTCTGACAATTAATCCATAAGATTCAAGACTCAGTTTCACAGACTCTGGTTAATACTTTTATTTTTTAACATGAACATATCCTCCTGACCATTATTACACACTAAATGAATAATGAAATAACTTACTCATCACAAAACATACTGGTTTGTTTTTTTTTAATGTATTTCTGTAGGCAAAAGCCTTTGAAATGAAAAGAAACAATTTTCTTAGGAGGAGATCATAAATTTAGACATGTAAGGGAAACCTAACCTTTTGATTAGGTTATCTATTATAGATAAGAAAGCTGAAGGCCAGAGATGTTTAAAAGAAAAAAGTTGTCCAGTGTCTCTAAATCAGGCCTGCAATACAGATCTTCTTGCTTCCAAGTCCTGGATTCTATGCACTGTATCATGTTTCTTATTTTAGCCAGAATTCAGTACTGATCCCACTAAAGGTCAGTACTATGCAGCTGAACAATAAAAAGAACCAACAGCAATTATTCTGTATATTTCATGTTCACTTTTCAGTTACCAGGGTTTTTTTTTCCCTTGTTTTGCTTTTTTCCCTCTCTCCCCTTCTATACCTAGTAGAATATAAGCTTCTTAAGAACAGAGACTATTTTGTATTTTTGTTTCATATCTCCAACAACTGATGAGTCCCTGAAATATAAGGGACCTTAAAAATGTTTATTATGATGAAATAAATAGAAGCATGACTTTCAAAAAGCAATTCTAAGTAAACAGTATTTAAGCTTTAGGAAGGATATCAGAAACTCCTCTTTATGTTACTAAAAATATAAGAATGACAAAAATTAAATACTTTTTATTTATCAATATAATCCAAAATAATCTCTTTATAAAATCACATGCAACTTTATCCAAAATTTCATTTGCCCTCTACAGAACTGCTGAACTCAATTTAGATTGGAGACAACTACCCTAATATATAAGTGATGCATGCTTAAGTATATATACTTATTGCGCAACCTTACTTTTAAAAAATCTTTTTTAGGATACAATATTTGTAATAACCCAAAGCTTAAACACAGCTTGAGAGACACAATCAACAAACACAGAAAAGAAAAGAAAGACAGAAGACAGATAGATAATAAATGACAACCTGATTTTTAATCTCACATGTGTGGTAATGCAAAGAGTATTAAAGTTAGAATTTCAATACAACATAAGAACCAGCATTTTAAAATATTATATTCATGTGCACATAAAAACATGGTTACAGATGATTTTTTCCCATACTATTAAACTATTTTTAAAAGCATAAAAGCACATCTATAAAATGTTATGGTTTAGAATATACAAAACGATGGACTACTATTAAACATCTTTATAAACAACAGCAGGGGATGTTGATATTATGCTTTAATGTTTACAAAGCAATTTGTGGACGCTCTATCATTACTTAAGGAGATCTGAATTGTCATAATTTGACATAATTTGATATTTTCTTCTGGGTTTCCCTTTCTCATTGGATCACGTGGAGTTTCAAAGTTGGAGCTTAAGGATAAACTATAAGATACTGAGGAAGCAACAGACCTTGGCTGGTTGAGATGATTCTCAAGACAGAGGTAAAAACTGCCCAATATTCTGAACACAACTATTCTGAAGAGAAATATCAGCTGCCTGGTAATAGTTTATATATTGTCAGTGACATACTCAGGGTCCTTTTGGAAATTACTTGGTTCACACTCACTTTCTCTAGATAGACACTGATCACTCTCCTATGATCAAATGAAAAGCTGAGTCTGTATAAAACTTGTAAAAGAATAATGCTCCTGTTGGAGAAAGTCAGTCAGTCAGTAAATCAATATAGATTTATCAAGCATCTGGGACATGCCAGGCAAAATGCTAAGAACTAGAGATATTAAAAAAACTCAAAAGACAGTCCAGGCCTTCAAGAAGCTTATAATTTAATAGTAAATATCTATAGAAAGAATTAGAGGGTTAAGATAATGGTGAATGGAAGGTCACAGCACAGAATCTTATGTGTTCTGTTCATCTAGGAAAAGCAATAGCAAAAGTCACTGAAAAAATCGTCAACAGGATTAACTTAAGAATTCACTCTTGTGCATGAGTTCTAAGCTTGATTTTTCTTGGCTAGATGAAAATACTATGAACGACTGCAATATGGACAAAACTAATTCCTGAAGCGATTTAAATAAAGGGTGGTCTCTAGAGTTCTCCCCATCCCCCATCCCCAGTACTTATCTATATAAAAATACAATTGTACTTCTAAGAACCGTGTGACTACAAATGGTATCCTTTCTCACTTTGAGGAATATAAATTAGTAGGATATATGCTAGCATACACACACCTATAGCTACCTACATTAATAACTTAGGCTTTAATTGCCCCACACACACACACACAAAACCAACAACTCTATACTAGAAGTTTATACTTCCTACCAAAAATCACTCTTGTTACTTGCTAGACACATGAAATGTATTGCATCTCAATAGTTCTTTCCTTTTTTCCTTTTTACTTCTTAAGCAAAGAAAGTTTGTTTGGATTTCCTTTTCCCTTCCATATTTTTTTCCCTTCCATCTGTGTTCTTATTCATGTGGATATCACCTCAAAAAAATTAAGTTCATAACTTTTCTGTCCAGTCTTATGTGACTCTTGTACATGTGCAAGCAAGAAAACAGGAATTGAAGTCTGCCCAATGTATTGGATGTCAACTTATAGAAAAATAAAAATTGCCAACAGAGTAACAATTTCTTATTCTCCCAATTGCCCCTCTTGCTACATACCTCTCTGATGACAGTCATGCATCTATCTTACAGACATTTGAAACTATATATAATCATCATTAAATGAGCAAAAGCTCAACATATTTTATTCCACACTAGGCCTTCCTTCTCCAAAGAAACAGTTTTGAAGGACATTCTGCTCCTTTGTTATCCCATCCTAACCTTCAACCAAAAAATATTGCTCCAAAATGGAAAAAAAAAAACATACACACAACTTCTGAACAGTCCCCCTTGGTTACATGTCAGTTGTAATGAAGATTCAAAAATGTATGAAAACTTTAAAATTAATTTTAGAATTTGAGGTCACCATGGAAAAACCAAAGCTTATTTGGTAAATGAACAAAGATCTGCTTTCCACATTCTGAGGAACTGATTTGGTTGACTAGTGCTCAAAGCAAAGTGTTGATGAAACAGAAACTCATTGGTTTTAGCTAAGTATTAGAAACTTTGGAGGATGGAAAGAAAAAAAAAAGAAACGAAAGGTGAACAGCAGATTAGGAAAGGGCCTATTTCTGGGAAAAGAGAATAGCACCTGGAAGGAAAAAAAAATTTTTTTCAACTGCTTCCTCTGATTTTCAGAAAGAACCTGAGGCTCATCCCTACTCCCTAAACAGATTGAGAGTGGACTAAAGACTGGTTTTACATATTCCACAGCTTCAAGCTACAGTTAAAGTCTGAACTTTCAGTAGAAGTTCTAAGAGGCTGATATGCATATCTCTGGAGACTACCCCAAATATAGGATACCTGATTATTTGGGGATTCTTGCTTTAACAGAGACTAGTGTAGAGATGGAGATGGGACACTACCCAGGTTACAAGAGGATTTCTGTTTGAATAACATAACGTGGATGCAAAGTCCTTGTTTTTGTATTGTATTGTAACCTAAAGATAGTTTCCAGTAAAACAAGGCTAGAGCACTAGCCTTGATATGAGAGGGTGTGTGTGTGTGTGTGTGTGTGTGTGTTGGGGGAGGGGAGAGATATGCTCTACTTCAAGCATGAGGCATAAGTAGATGCTGTCAATAAATGTCTGTTTACTGTGACAGTCACACTCACTCTAAATCCTTCTGATGTCCCAGAACCACAGGTACCTCGTTAACCTAAAAGGCTTAAAATTAGCAGTAACATCATAGAAGAGAAAGGGTACAAAAGGAAGAGTACAAAAACTAAAAGAAAAATGGAGTCCTCAGATACACAGAGTCTAGAGTGAAAAAAGTAAAAGATTTATTTCACATCAGAGATTTTAATCTCCAACTAGGGAATGAAATTTCATTTGCTTGTCAAGTAATAAACTGAAAAAAAAATACACTACCACTTTTTCCCCAGTTTTTCTTTTTTTAAAGAGGCCTCAAGCTAATTCAATCTTGTCATCTTAGAAGGAAAATTAAAAAGTAGTGACTGAATGGAGCCAAGCAGATAAAGCTCCTATATCTCACATATTTTGATCTGAGAAGGTCACTTCTTTAAGGGAGCTCAGTTCTATTTCCTATAGAATTTTTTGTCACTTCTCTAGACAAATTACTCATTCCAGATCTCAAGTCAATTTTTTAAAACTCTGGAAATCAGAGTAGCTCCCTCCAGCCTCTGTTAAGAAACAATCAAATAAATAATGCATAGTCAAAATAACAGTCTCAAAAATTAATACAAAATGGCTGAAACACCACTATCCAGATCAAGTTGCACTTAGACCTCCAGGAAAAAAGACGGACAGACAGACATCCATTTTTTGGATCCAGGAATTTTCTCTGGCTGTTTCCCAAGTCTAGAATGCTCTTTTTCTCCTCCACATCTCTTCCTGGCTTCCTTGAAACACCAACAAAAATCATCCCTTCCACAAAATGTTTTTCCCAACACTCAATTCTAGTGTCTTCCCTCTGTTAATCACTTCCTATTTATGTTGCATATAGCTGTGCCTACATATTTTTTGTCGCCACTTCCCTCACCTCCACCCCAATCCATTAAATTGTGAGCTCCTTCAGGGCAGAAGATGTTTTGGAGTTCTTTTTGTTTCCCCGGTGTCTAACACAGTAAATGGCACTAAATAAAAGTCTATGGACTTATTGCTTTGCTTAATAGTACTTATTGACATTGATTGAATGAAAAAGTTATATGTATGAATAATATTAAATTATCACATGTACACATTGGTATGTGTTAGAAAGAAAACACAGTAAAATTATTCCCCAAAATCCCATCAAAATGTGGCTTTCATGTTTGAAAATATCCAGCATTGTTTATCTACACAAATGCCAGCAATTTATTTTTATCCTCAAGCTATATATCCTATACCTCTTTAGCCCTTTCTCTATATCCTAGACTTTAGTATTACTAGGAAGTTACCATATGTTAGATGAAAAACAATGCTTTCATTAGCATCTAATCGGACTCTCTGATCGTTGGGTACTGAGATGTCATTTTTTTAGGTCATTACCATTCTCTTTAGTGGAGACAACATATAATCGGGAATATATACTGTTCATATACTAAAAGAAATCATCTTCTGTTTTAAACCTTTTATGCTCTGTTTATTCAATTAAGACTAGAATTTCTAGAAACGAAAACTTACCCTTAACATGGGGCCATTTTGAAATACATGGGGTTCATCACATACTACACAGTATTCATTTAGTACAGGTATCCGCTGCTCAGCAAACTCAATTGTCTAAGGATAGTGGAAAGGAAAATAATAAGTTCTATTTACAAATGATTAAAGGGCAGATACAGAGCTAAAATATTTCAATAATACATGGAATATTCTATCATACCTGAATAAGAAAACCTCGGTCTCGAACTGGAACACATTTTGCATTATAATTTGGCTATAAAAAGAAAAGATAAACAAACTAAACTCGATGAACAAACTGAAATTTTCCTGAAAACCATGAACCTAAAGATAGTTTTCTTTGCTTTCCTGAATTAGAGCTTTAAACCAAAAAGCACAAAAACAAGATTTTGATATTTCTTCATTCATTCTCCAATTTTTCCAGTCCCTTATTGTTTCTCTGCCATCATTACTAGCATTTCCCAAATAAAAAGGTCAGTCTGCTTAGTTTCTAAATATCTTCTAGTAGAAAAGCTAACATAATGATTTGTGTCCCTTATTATAATATCCCAATTCAGCTTCTCACTCTAGTTAGATGACTGTAACTAGACATCTTGTTCCACACTATTTGTTAAAATTCTCACAGAAATCTAAGAATCTGCTTATAAAAAACAGATTGTGTCGATGCTGAGAATGGTATTACTGCTCTTTGAATGTTGTCTTTCACACCCCCTTCCCTTCTGTGTCTCTGAAAATATCTTATTTACATATGAAAAAGGATTATTGTTGACTATCTCCAAAATAATTTTGCCCATCTCACCCCAAACACATTTTTATAAGATGCATCCTCCTTTAAGAATACTGGCAAAAACTACACAATGGACAGAAGGAAGTTTTCATAAATAAATAAGAATTAAACACTGGTTTTGATTTTGAAGTTGGAAGTGTGCATGCATCACATTTATAAAACTGAAAACAAGTGGCTGAAAACAAGTATTCTCTCTTTCTCATTAGCTACACATTCTGGAGTTTCCAGTTTTCAATATTATTTATAAAAGGGATCCACAGCACCTGAGAATGCCAGTTCTAAAACAGATCAATGGTACCAACAACTAATGTTAAAGCAAACTTAATCAGCCAAACAGGAGCAAAACAACCTCCCAACTGGACATCATTTTGTCCCTCACAGCAAGAGATACAGCTCTTATATCACTGTGTTGTTTCAATCGTGTCTGACTCTTCATGACCCCATTTGGGGTTGGTTTTTTGTTTTTTGTTTTTGTTTTTAGCAAAGGGACTGGACTGATTTGCCATTTCCTTCTCCAGCTCATTTTTCAAATGAGGAAACTGAGGCAGACAGGATTAAATGACTTGCTTAGGGTCACATAGCCACTAAGAATCTGAGACTAGATTTGAATTCAAAAAGATGAATCCTCCAGACTTCAAGTCTGACACTGTATCATCCACACCATCTTGCTCGCTCTTTATAAATACCACTCACTACCCCCTTATAAACAAGAAATAGTAGAATTTTGCTCTGATTACCCATTTTAGAAAATTTGGACTGAGGCTGATATGCCTTGAATTTCATCCAGAAGGGTTTAAGTTACTAAAGTAGTAAAGACGCCTCATCATCAGATAATTATCTCATAACCCAGACCCAGAGCATACCTTTATAGTAAAAATTTAAATATTGCCCATCTATATAAGTAACACTGCTCAGATAGTCTTTCCTATTAAGTTGGCCAAGAAGGGATCTGGCTCTAAAATTTAAATGTCGTAAGAGAGGATTAGAGGTTAAACAAATATATAAGTTATAATATTACATTAATATGCATTTTAAGAAAGGAACGCTTTCTTTTACCAAGACACATTACCAGGATGAGTATTAACACAGTTCTTTTTTCATATATTTACATGACAGATGCAAAACTCAAATGAACAGTTGCACTCTTCTCTTAGAAACCAAATCCAAAATACTTACCAGTGTTATAGACAGCCCCACCCCCAACCCTATTGTCTACAGTTACCACACATGCCTATAACCTTCTAGGATCTTCCAATCTGTTGAAGACTGGGGGGACAGAGACATCAGATCAATGATTTTATCAGTATAGGAAGCTCTAGGTCAGCGGTTCTCAACCTGTGGATTATGCTCAATTTGCAACAATGAAAATACATCCTGCATATCAGATATTTGCATTACAATTCATAACAGTAGCAAAATTACAATTATGAAGTAGCAATAAAAATAATTTTATGGTTGGTGGTCACCACCACATGAGGAACTGTATTAAAGGATTGTGGTATTAGGAAGGTTGAGAACCACTGCTCTAGGTGATCAAATTACTCTACCAATGCCAAAATGTATTTTTTCTACAACTTACTGTTTTTGAAAGTTACCAGGGGGCAGTAAGAACTAAAATAATTTAATCCAACATTACCACTCAGTGTTAGAGGTGGAACATAAAGCTAAGTTTTTCTGACTCTGAAACTAGCTCTTTAGTCACTCTGCCACTCTGCTTCTCAGGAACCCTTGGCTACCACCTTATTTAAGGGTCTAAAATGAAAAAGATTTACGCACGCCTGTCTGGGGTGATGAAGATGTGGATGGTGTTAAGATACCAATAAGCCCTGAGGTAAGAGAGAGTCTCCTGCCCTCTGCAATAGGTTCCTTGAAAAGCTCTGTTTTGGATGACTTGGGGGCACTGGGGTGAGACTTGCTGAGTAACTTGTGGTTCTTCAGCCCATCTAGCTCCTCCATTCTCAGGTTACTGGAGTAAGACCTGCTGAGCAGTTTGTGGGGCTTCAGAGTACTGTTGTGCTCACATCGAGGGTCCCCAGAACAAGATCGAGTCAATAATTTATGTGGCTTTAGAGTGATGCACTCCTCCTGTTTGACAGCTGCAGCACAAGGACGGCTCAGCAGCTTGTGCGATTTAATAGTTACAGCCTGCTCAGCTCGGGGGTCGCTGGACAGGGAACGACCAAAGGTCCTGTGGGACTTGGTCCCACACACATCCTCAGCCTTGACTGTGTTGGAACAAGTCCTCCGCAGCAGCTTGTGAGTCTTGGAGATGCCGTCTTGCTCCGGTTTCAGTTTGGATTTGTTTTTACCACAACCTGGGGGAGGATAACTCGGCGACCTTTGGGGGGGAAAATAAAAGGTTTTTTTACAGGATACGACTGACATAAAAACCATTCAGATGCTACTTGCATGGTCAGAATTCAGCTAGCAAAAAGGTAACTTAATAAAGGGTTGGAAGAGATGAATGAGTATTTTCAACATTCCCAAGTGATATGTTTTCTAACACACCAGAACGTTTAAGTTAGGAGTTTTGTGTTCACAGGAACATGAAAGAACTTTTCCTGATGAATGAACTGTTATGGAAAAAAATAATATATGTTCAATCCCAAATTAAAGGCAAGTATTTTAATGTTGCAGGCACACACTCTGAGAAGTGGTAATAAATTGTATGTGCAACAAATAAATTCCAAAAAAGTATTTTTAAAAGTTGGAGGTTATCAAAATCAATGAGATGAAGCTGAACGGGAAAGAGAATGAGACTCACTGCATAAATTAGTGACAGATATTAAAAGAGAAATGAAAAACTTAACAAGACAATGATGGGGTAGGTTGTTACCTGCGCAAGGTAGAAAATATGTGAAGAGGGGATTTCACTTTCTTCTCTGAGAGCTTCTTATTGTGTGTGCAGTTGGATTTTTCTTTGCTCTGTTTCCACTGTTGTGTAACATATGTTTGCATGATTCTGTCAATTGAAAGAAGTTCTGTCATCATAGTTCCAGATAATTTAAGGAAAGATTTTTATTTGGATAGAGAAGTGATGCATTGATGGAAGGGCAACATGATCCTCAGAACATTGTGATTTAAGAACCACACAATGTATTTTTGAAATCAGTTATGAGGCAAAAAGCTCTCTCTGTAGATATGACTATAATGTCTTAGGTGGAAGGAAGGAAGGAAGGAAGGGAGGGGGGGAGGGACGGAAGGGAGGGAGGGAGGGGAAGAGTGGGGAAGGAGAGAGAGGGAGAAGGAGGGAGAGAGGAGAGGAGGGAAGGACAAAGAGAGAAAAAGAAAGAAAAAAGGAAAGACAAAGGATAGCAAGTAACTAATGAATCAACTCTATAAAGATCTTTCAGAACAGCCTTGAGGATCAGTAGTAGTTGTACAACTAGAAAAACATATTTTTAATAAATTTAACTTAAAAAGAGAGAGAGAATATGATTTAGTTTTTCACTAATTTCTGTTTTATTGCCTAAGAAATGAATCAATTCCATTTCAATAATGAGATAAGAGTAAATGCCAAACTCTATTATAATCTCTTTCATGAAAATTATTTTAGAAGATTTGATGTGAAAATATTATTATGTCAAGAGCTGGCCATACGTAATTCTGAAGTAGGCAGAATTTTCCTGTATTTCCCTTCTATCCACCAGTCAGAATTTATACCCTTCCTTACCTCAAGAATGAAAAGTTTTTTGCCTTCATATAGTCTTAATGGACTCTACTCATTTCCATTACTTTTTTAAACATCATTTTCCTATCCAACTTTGCCTGTCTTGGGTTCCAGTTTTTTTTTTTTTTGAGGACCAAGTTACAAAACCTGTTAACTGACAAATGAATATAAACTAAAGTGTAAAGGAGGGATAACAGCTTAATATGTTCCCCACTCCTAGGTTACATTTGCATTTTAATAGAGGGCTGCAAAGTCTTTTTAACCCAAAAGTGTGACTAATGGAAAAAAATTCAGGCATGTTGGCAGGTAGCTGAGGCAGACATGTTGAAAGGAAGAACATTTCAGCAACTTCTGAATCACATTATGAGGCTGCTGCCCGCTCCACTTTTACAGAAAACCAATGTTAAAGACAAAGCATAGAATTATTAGATAATCTATAGATTCCACATTCTAAAACAGTAGATTTATAAAGAGGAAATAACAATCACATAGTTGTAAACAAGAATGGATTCCTGAGTTTTCATGCTGCTCTAGTCACTAATGTCCTATATGACCCATGAAAATTCAATTAATCTTTTTTTTTAATTTTAATTTATTTTCTTGGTTACATCATTCATTTCCACAAGGTTTTGAGTTACAAATTTTCTCCCCATTTTGTCCCTTCCCCCCCAGCCCAGAACATTGATCCCACTGTAAGACCCCTCCCACAATCTGTTCCCTTTCATGCCCTCCTCCAACACCTCTCTAGCTTTCTAGCAGGGCAGGGAGGAGCTCCCTGCCCCCATCCCTGTATGTATTATTTCCCAGTTGCATTTAATTGTATAGCTTTAAATTCAATTAATCTTTTATATACTGCTGTTTCCTACTCTTTAATATTAAGAAGATTAAATAAAGTGAAAAATTATGTAATTTAGGAATTGGAAGGACTTGGAATGATGTAGTCCAACATTCATTTTACAAGTAATGAAACTTCACCACAGAGTTGTGGGTGGACTGTCCAAGACCACAATGATTAGTGGCAAAGTCTGGGTTAGAACTCAGGATTTAAGACTTCAGGGTTCAGTGATTCTTCTTTACATGTCATTACAAGACCTTAGAACACTTTGGAAGACTATATGAATGCGAAGCAGTAAATATATAATGATATTTCTGCCATAAATAATTCAAAGCGAATGCTACCCAATCTTCTTGGCATCAGCAAAAGTCTATGTGTAAATGGCAAAAAAAAAAAAAAAAATCAATGATGTTTATCTCTCTGTAGAAAAAAAACAGTTCAACCCTTTAGATGAGAATCTTTGTAAGACAAGGCAATTTATTTTTGATATGGCATGTTTTAGTGCACAGAACACTGGACATGAACTCAAGAGAATGTGAGTTCAAATCCCGTCCCTCACTATTTCTATGACTCTGAGTCACTAAACATTCTGGAGTCTTCTTTTTGTGTGTGTGTGTGTATGTATATATATTTGTTTTTTTCACTTAAATACAAAGGTAGTTTTCAACATTCACTTATATAAGAATTTGAGTTCCAAATTCACATTCTTTTTTTTTGCTATTATAAACAACATATAAAGGACAGACTTCAGTGAGGACTCCAAGTTCCTATTATTCGCATTTACTCTTGTACTATGTCAGAGGTAAAACAATGTCCTCTGTAGATGAAGATTTATGGGGCTGATGGCATTTACACTAAATAGCCAATAGCTACTACACAATTGTTCTTCTAGGGTTTGTTTCCATAACATTTTTAATTTATTTCTTCCCTATCAAGCTGTCAAAAGAACCTGCCTTTATTAGTCTGCCTACCTCTCTAACCACTTTTAATTCATTGGTGTTTGAAATAAAATTTGTTAGATGTGAGGGTACAAGAGTTCATAAACTCTCCTTTAAAATCTCTCTACAAAAATAGGAATGACTTTAATAGCAACTTCTTCAACTCAGAAGTGATACCACACTCAGAAGTGTGTGGTATCAAACTGAAAGAGAAACAGATCCCTGAAGATTGTGTATTGAATTAGAAAACCACAAATTAACCTAATTTTTCTTGTATGGCGTTTTTATTTATTTTTAATTTTTCAATTACATTCTAATCTGATTTATGGGAGATGTTTAATACCTCTGCCCCAGAAAATTTTTAAGATTGTATATTATAGATAAGTTCTTTTGCAATTTGTATGTATTTTTTAAAGGAGTTTTCTTTTCAGGAATTCCCAATACTGATAAAAGTATATGGGTAGGCTTATTGAATTCATACATCAATTATACTATACTCTTATACCTTTAACAATTGAAAACACATCCTGATCAAATCAGAGGTCAAAAAAATGTATCAATTTCTGTATTTTATGGAAAAAGTATGACAAGACCTTGAAAAAAAAATTAGCAAACTGGAACGAAACCAGTAAGAAATTGCTTTTGGCTGAGGCACAGAGTATTTATTGGTGGATGAGTTTTATATAAAACTAGGCACTAGTTTGGAACCTAAGATATTCAAAGGAAATGGGAACCGACAGAGCTGTTCTAGCCAAGCCCTTGAAAAGGAGGTTCTTAGAGATGGGAAGTATGGTGTGTGTGTGTGTGGGGGGGGGGGGGGGGGTGTATGTGTGTATGTAATGTATGTGATGTATGTGTGTATGTATGTATGTATGTAAACATATAAACATCTATTAAAGAACTCTATTTTTCAATAAATGTGAAGTGACATGCTGACAAGCATAAGAGTATTAGTGAATCTGTGCACATGTGTTCTTAAAGTTTTTATACAGTGATGACGAAATCTCTCACACTCAAGAAACTCAACTGGTTTCAAAAAGGAAAATGAAGTATTAATAAAATCTCATTGGATAAAAGGTAGTTTTGTTTCTTTTTGAAACTTACTTTTTTAATTGATGTCCCAATCCAAATCTTTCTTTTGTGGAAATCTGAAATACATCCACAGTGGGCACTGAAAAAGAAAAAGATCAAAATCGCTATGCTCTAAATTTTAGAGGCAAAACAGACTTTATTCTCTTCCATTTTAAATTACTATGTCCTAGTGTCTTATAATCTGATCAGGACACAGAATACACTGCAAAGAAATTATTCAGTACCTCAAGAATGGCCAAAACATATAACAGACTTCTCAAGCCTGAACCAGATTGGCATCAAGGACCAATCCCAGGTCCAAGTTCAAAGGTGAGCATTTAAGAATTCAATCCAAATGGAAATCATATAAGAATGAAATAAGAAAATAAAAAAGGAAAACAGATCTCGAATGACATGGGGTTCTGAGGTCTCTCCCCTTCAGATCCAAATACTCTCCAACCACTACCATTGTATAATCCATGAGAGCAGGGACACAGTAGTCTAGTAGTGTTTGTACTTAATAAGTATTTGGTGAACTGAACTGGCAGATCATAAAGCTGTTCTTCTGTTCTGGTGCCAGCAACTCAATCCAAGAGATATGCCCAAAAGGGATGTCGAGTGTTTGGGGGTTTTTTGTTTTGTTTTATTTTGTTTTTTAATGGTCAGGAATCACAGAGACTGGGTTTGGATCTTGTGGGAAGATATAACAAAATGTTATTTTCACTATCTGATTCTTTTCCTGACTTGGAGATATTCATGGTAAACATCCAAAATAAAGCTTAGGAATAATTTATGTCCAGCTCTTGCAAACAGCAGGTGACTCGGTCTTTAACTGATGTATCAGTTATCATGAGTACTGAGTGCAGAACAAACTCCCATTTTACCTTTGTACCCTAAGTAGTGAGTGGAGGACAAACTCCATTTTACCCTAAAGAAAATGTGTAACACATTCAAGACTTACAGGAGTAAATATACAAAGATAGAAATATAAAGCACTCAAGTAACCCCCTTCACTTTCCCAGTAATCGATTTGGATTTGGGAGTTAATGTTGGGCCAATAGAAAATTATAGTACATTTAAATTTGGAAAATGGTATTTTTTTCTCCTTTATAAAAAAAAATCATCCACTACCCCTGACCCTACCACTGAGCAAACACAAATAGAAAAACTAAGCATAGGACATATACTGCATATTCCAGGAGAAAAATACAATTCTGTATTGACTATGTCTCAAAATGTGTTTCAGCATTTTAAATGTAAGGTGAACAATGTCTTTTACCCTCATTATTTTGGAATCATGTTTTATCATTACATTAATCAGAGCTTTAAAATCTTTCAAAGACGTACATAATATTGCCATTGTAAAATCTGTTGCAGTGCTACTCAACTCACTCTGATTCAATTCATAAAGGGCTTCTTAGTTTCCTTGAAAGCATTTATCAGCTCATCATTTGCTACAGTGCAATAGTATACCATTACATTCATATACTACAATTAATTTGGCCATTACCCAATAGAAGAATACCTCTATTATTTTAAACTTTTAGTTACCTTACAAAGAGAACTACTAAAATGTTTTTGTATATATAAATCAGTCTTTTCTTTTGATTATTTTGAAGGTATAGCCTTCACTTGTAATACTGCTAGGTCAAAATATATGTACATTTTAGTAAATTTGGTGGTATAGTTCAAAATGTTTTCTGGAATGTCTAGATCAATTGATATCTCTAGCAATAGTGCTAGAGTCTTCCCCACAGTCTTTCTAAAATTTGTCATTTTCCTTTCCTCTTTTATCAGTCTCAAAACCCCAAACCTCAATGTTGCTTTAATTTGCTGTGATCTAATTATTTATTATTTATTTTTTTTCGTGTAGCAGCTGACAGCTTGGATTACTTTCTTTGATGTCTCATAGTCATATATATTTGAATCTGTACTTGACAAATCAAGGAAAAGACATTAAGAAATGTCCCTAAGAAGAGAAAGTCACTGATATTTTCCTCAATAATCTAATTTTTACTGCATGAGATTTTCATGAGCAGAAGTTTTTAAACTTTATATAATCAAAGTTAATTTCATTGAAAGTGAACCTCTCCATTGCTCATTAATCATAATATCTTCTCTAATCTATAGACCCACAAGGTAAATTTTCCTCTATACTTCTAATTTTGTTATGCTGTCATCTTTTACTTCTAAGTCAGGTAATCACTTAAAATTTATCTTGGTTTATAGTATAAGGGGTAGGGCTGAATAGTTTTCCAAAAAGATTTTCCTCAAATAACTAGTCCTTCCTCCAGTAGCTAGAACACTATGCCACATTTATCTATTTCTGTATGTAGTACATCTAATCCTCTCTCTCACCAAATTAAATTAATGCTTACTGCATTACAGTTTGAGATCTGGTCATAACAGATGTCCTATCTTCTCAATTATTTCATTATTACCCTTGAGATTCTTGAACTTTTGTTCATCCATGTAAATTTCATTATGTTTTTAGCACTATAAAATATTTCTTCAGAAATTTAATTTGTAGAAAACGAAGTAAATTAATTCAGATGTCATGTTTATTATACTGATTTAATCTACCTAAGAGTAATTAATGTTTCTCCTATTAATTACTTCAATTAATTTTAGTTCACTAATTAAGGTTAGCCAAGTTCAACATCATATCTGCAAAAAGTTATTCATTTTATTTCCTCGGCGGCCTATGCTTATTCCTTCAATTTCTTCTTGTTGTTTTATTACATTATGTTTAAAGGGTAGTAGTGATAATGGGTACCCTTGTTTTCTTCGTGATGATTCAGAACACTTTTAAATCTGTTGTATGTAATGTTTGCTCTTGAATTTAGATACATGCCATTTACTTTATTAAGGTAAGAAAATGAAATTAGCAGATTTCTAGAGTTTTTAATAAAAACGGGAGTGGAATTTTGTCAGATGCCTTGTCTTTACTAAGAGCAGAAGTTCTTAAACTTTTGTGTATGGACCTATCTGACTGACTGTTAAGGGCTATAGAACCCTACTGAGAACATTATTTTTAAAATGCATAAAACAGAAACTGAGGAAAAAATAGTCATTTCCCCAGTCACGTAGCCGTCATGTTGTACTGATGCCCAAACAAGATTGTGATGAGTTAAATCACAGATGGCAAATAAGTCTCAAATCTCAGGTCCTGATGCTAGATGAAGATGATCCATTGCATTAGTATATATCTTTATAATGTTCTTGAAGAACTTTTCCCAAATGTTTTTAATTGTTTAAGATATGTACTAATCTATCATTTAACGTAATTTTGCTTTGTTTAGTTATTTCAAAGAAAATCAGACTAATTTTTATCACCACTTGCAAAATGATAGTTCCTCTATCAATCTAATACCTATATTTTCTGTATTTATGAAGATTATGTAGCACAAATATAAAGTAGCATATGCAAAAAAAAATTATATTTCCCAAAGACTAACAGGAATTAATTTTTTTTTAAAATGAAGGGATGACCAGGGTTAATTTAGATATTTTTTCAAATGTCCATTAACGTAAAAAAGTTAATAGAGTCAAAGTACACATTTACTAACAATGCTTGTAGGAAACAGTGATTTTTACTTATGCATATCGATAAACATTTTCAGGGACCAAAAGGTAAGGGGGGAAAAGGTAGCTTGGAGCTTTGATCAGGAAGGACTGTGATTTCCTGGCTTGCAGTTTTTAATCTTAAAAGGAAATAAGGAACCAAGGAAAATTTCTGGGGGAAAATATGGCATAGGATAGCAGGATTTAGAACCCGTTCATTTAACAGAAAAATAGTATCAGACTACAAATAGGTAATTATTGATGAAGTCACTGCCCCCATTTGATAAATTCCAGTGGCATTCTTATCACTTCTAGGATCAAATATTAAATCTGCTGTTTGGAATTCAAAGCCCTACATGACCTTGGTGCCCCTGCACTCTTTCCAGGATTTTGCAAGATTCTACCATACCCTGCTGCTCGCACCCCTAAGCTCTGCTCCAGTTCAGTGACACTGGCCTCTTAGATGTTCTTCTAACTAACCTATTTTCAGTGACTATGCCCTTTCTTCCCTGGCTTCCTTCAGGGGCCAGCTAAAAATGCCACCTTTTACAGGAAGCCTTTCAAAATACCCTTAATTCCAGTGCCTTCATTCTGTGTTTGTTTGTTTTTTTAATCTCTAATTTAACTTGTATAAAAATAGCTCCACTGTGTATAACTGTGTATAACTGTTTTTTCCAAAGGTCTCCCTGATTAGACTACAAGCTTCTTGAAAGTAGGGACTTTCTTTTGCCTTATTTGAATCCACAGCACTAAGTACAGTGCCTTTAATAAATGTTTACTGTCCGATTGAAAGCAATATGAATGATGTAGAGAAGAATGAGATTGGAAGAAAGTTCAGTCAAATTTGAATGCTATGAGTAAAACATGCAAGAGGTCAAGAAGGCCTAAAGTAAATCAGTGACTTATTTGCCATTTATTCAGGTTTTATTTATAAACTGGAATACTATAGTACAAGAATTCATTTCCTCCTACTATGAATATAGTGGAAAATAAGACCAAACATACAACCCTGGCTAGCCAAAAAAATCATAGAGAGCAAAATGATTAGGCATTACAGTAACTGTTTCATGGCAGAACCATGAGGCTTCACAAAAACCAGACCATGAAGTTTACAAACATCTGACTTCCAATGACCCTATGGTAGATTAAGCTTCTATGTTTAGGGCTGGTAACATTTATCAACAACATTACTAAGGTGGCTACCCAGCATGTAGACTGAATCAGAATAGGATTTCCTTGTCCCATAAACTATTCATTCACACTTCAAAAAAGGAAAAAGACAAAGAAATAAGACCAACCTGGGCCATTTAAATATTGTGTAAGTGAACAGTGCAGTCGGACTATTATAGGCTCCGTTCGAATCACATCCCAAGCCACAGCAATCTCTTCCTGAAATAAGATTTAAAAAATAATTTAGCAGCCTTCTGATAGAGTGCTTGAATATTCTTTCTTTTTGTCCCTTTCAAACACAACTATATTTATTCTATATTGTAAGAGGTATAAAAATCACAATATCCCACAAATAACATTAAAGTCTATTATATTGTCAAGGAAAAAACAAATTACTCTTAATCTTTGCTTTTTCATTTATATAATAAAACAGCAAAAGTCTAAGATATACAGAAATGCTGCAACACTCTCCCTGTAAATTTCAGAACCTATTAAAAGATACCACAGCAAAAAAGTATAGATTTTTATGACTCAAACCAGCCAGTGTATGTTTTTTCTCCACAAGTCACTTTAACAAGGAAAGAAAAAGCAACAGCCACATAATGTATGTAATGGAGTGAAGTACATATTTTAAAAATCTTAAAATAAAACATAATATATGAGGAAGGAATGTCAGTGAACAGCATTACTATCTAAAACCAAAGCTGCAGAAAAGTGACAAATAAGATACTTTCAAGTTTATCAAACCTATTCCAGATACTTACATCAAGAAAGCTAACATCAATATGCAAATCAATATCCACATCATCGATGGCTCCATATTCCCTGGAAGCGAAGATAAACACAAATTGCTCAGCCTTCCCAAAACTATGATTCTTCTTGGGTAGTTAAAACCATAAATCCTACTTCCAAAATGTACATGAGGTCTACCCCTTTAAAAAAATTTTAAGTTCTAATCTTTGTATTGGTATCCCCAGGGCTTAATGAATAGTTTACATATATTTTCTTATTTGTTCATTTATTAATTTCTTTATACAACTATTTATATGTTTATGTACATTAAATGTTTCATAGACAGATCTAAACACAAAAGATACTTGCCACATAGAAGGATTTCTGATCTGAAATTTCAAATATTCAGTTTTTTCTATTAAACTTTAAGAACTCAAAGCTGTTTCTTTCTAATGAAAGCTCAGTGTAAGTGAACATTATAAACTCCAAAGGCAGGGTAGGTAAGAAATGTGCTGTTGTATTGGTAATAAAAGTATTTTATTACTAGACAAAGGGGATCAGCTGAAGGAGTAGATAAGATGCTTAAAAAAAACTACTCCCATGTCAGAAGCATCTCCAGGGGCATGCTATCTAATGTAATTCACTTAAAATTAGCAAGGGAAAACATACAAATGTCCACTGTAACTGGTAAACTTCACTAGGAATTACTTTGACTAGATCATCAGAACTGCAATAATTAGAACTGTACAAATAATAATACTAACCTTTACATATGCTTACTATGTGTCAGATAGCAAGCTAAGCACATTACAATTATTATTTTATTTGACCCTCACAACAACCTTTTTTACAGATGAGGAAACCTCAGCAGTAAGAGATTAAGCAAATTAACTTCAACTAGTGAGTGTCTGAAACCAGATTAAAACTTGGGTTCTCCTAGAGATCTACCTTAAGAAATGGCAATTCTAATTGATAGAAAGAGGACATTTTAGAATGGGGACACACCTCCCAGTTGGGAGGGTACTTAGGAATGTCATAAGGGCACATTACATAGCACCTAAGGGCACAAAGTGTTTAGAGATCAGCAAAGCACAGACCGAAAATAGGAAAGAGAATAAATGATGTGGAAGAACAACAAGGCCAAAGTTTCTTATACTAAAATTAACACCAAAAAATTGTGCCAATGGGAAGCCAAAGCCAGAGTTAAGATTCAGTACCCATTTGGAAGGTGAGTTACTTTAAATTCTCCTAATTCAGCAAAATACAATAACAAAGTTGACCTTCAGTTTTCCCTTTCCCCATCTGCCTGCCCCTCCATTGCTAAGTGGAAGAATTTTGATAAATCCATTAAATTCAATCTATATTTATTCATTGTCTAATATGTGCAAGACATAAAGGAAAGAGACAGAAAAGATATCCCTTCCCTCAAGCAGGAAGCTATGAAACTTCTCTAGCACAGGTCCCTTAGAATACAATCTCTCAGAACGGCCAGAGTACTTGAATCCAACATGTCTTGCTTTCTTTTGTGTGAAATGGTAATATAAATCAGAAACTGAAAAAGAAACAGAAAATTTTTTCCTATTCTTAGATTGTCAAGGATGTCATATGTCCAGTGAATTAGCAGGGAAACAGCATAGAAAATCATTTAAAATATAAAGTTAAATGAGTCTAATATTCTCTATTTACATTTCAATTTGATTTAACATTTATTAACTGCCTACAATAGGCATCATACAGTACTGGGTCTATAAATTCAAAACACAAACTAGACTTTCTTCTCAGTGTTTACATTCTTCTAGGGAGGAAGGTAAGACCTATCTATAGACATAGATATCTATATACAATATAACTTAGAAGAGAGAATAAAGAAAAACAATGGATAAGGGGAAGAGAAGTTTTGTGCAGATGACTCCTGAAGCTCAAAAGGATTGAGGATTCTAAGAAGTAAATGTGATGGAGTATAGACAGATTCGAGGTATGTGGTATCCATGGGGCAGAGGATGAATCGGTGAACAGATTAAGATCTGTTTGGAACAGAAAGCATATGAAAGTAGTTAAAACATAATGTTTAAAAAAAATACGATAGGAACCAGACTGCAAAATGCTTTAAATATAATTTAGCCTATAGATAATGGGAGACAAGATTTTGGAGCAAGGGGTATGATACAGAAAACCTGTGCAATGGAAGTTATTCTGCAAACAAATTGGCTTATTGTTACAATGGTTGATTCTACTTTTTTTTTTTTACAATGAAATTTATAATCAACAATAAAATCAGATCTTTCTTGTACCCAAATAAAGCCACAAATATTTACAAATTGTCACTGTGGCATATTACTTAAATTGGTAAATGTGAAAATCTAATGATTTCATGTACTTTCTACAATTCTGACAAAGAATGTTTTTAAGGGACTAAAAGATGGTTGAATGTTGAATACATTTTGGTAGTCGGTTCATCATGTAAAAGGTCATAAGATAATAAAAATATATATCTAGCATTTATTTAATATCTACTATGTGCCAGCATTTTACAAATATTAGTTCATTTGAGCCTCACAAGAACCTTGGAAAAAAGGTGCTATTATTATGCCCCATTGGACAGCTGAAGAAAGTGGGTAGACTTGCCCAGGGACAGACATCTACTAAGTGTTTTAGCTCCTATTTGAACTCAGGTCTTCCTGTCTCCAGATCTAGTACTCTATTCACTGAGCCACATAGCTGAAAGATCATAAGACTAGAGATGGATGTGATGCTTAGAGATGGAGCCGAAGAAGAATCCATCTAATCCAGCTCTATTCAGAAGGTGAAGAGGTTAACTTGCCTAATGTTACATAGGTAGAAATTGACAGAAGTAGAATTTGAACCCAACTCACCAGTGTGATTCAAAATTAATTTCAAAATTTTCCTACCATGTTACTGCTGCATGACTGGATAGACTAATATTCTTTTATTATTTTTTTTTTTTTTGCTTTTTGGAGGGCTTTAAGTGACTTGCCCAAGGTCACACAGCTAGTTTTTGTGTTAAGTGTCTGAGGCCGGATTTGAACTCAGGTACTCCTGACTCCAGGGCCATTGCTCTATTCACTGCGCCACCTAGCCGCCCTGGATAGACTGATATTAATTTCAGAATCAAAATAATTTTCTATTATTATCCTAAGTCCACTAACTGATAATAACGTTAATTCTTAGACTACATGTAAGGCCTTCTTTTTACAACTTCAAAATATTATCTAAAATAAATATATAATATTATATAATATCTGTGTTCGATTCTTATATACCCACTAGGTAGTTCCTGGGTAGGGTGGAAACTCTACCTTTTTTAACAGTAGAATATTATGAACACTGAAAACACTTCTATCTATGTAGTCACCTGTTTGTTCATGTATTTGTTTGTTTTGGTATGTGCATGTATACAAATCATATAGCCTAAAAGAGTGTAATCTTTTTGAAGAAACCAGCCAATTCTCTTTTATTTTTGGATGCCTAGCAACAAAGGTACAAGACAATAGCAGGTGCTTATGAAATACTTTACAGATTGATGGATAGTGGCTACGCTCAAAGAATGCTTGTATTTTAGTACTAAACAGAACTATGCCTAATGAAATTGCTCTTGTAGACTTTCCAAAATACAGGACACTGACTGCATCATCAACCCAGCTTGAAAGTTTCTGTCATATCTATGGAGTAATTGTACTTAAACCTGGGTTGAAATACTTAAGACAGGTACAGCCTGTGTGATCTGGGACAAGGCAGTTTAACTCCACTGAATTTGGTTTCCACATCTGTAAAATAAAGAATGTGGACTACCTAGTCTTTGAGGCCCTATCCAATTATACATCTATGTTCCAATGATCCATTAACTTCATATTACCATCTTGGAATTTAGCTACTCTGTATACATTTACATTTTGTCCCTAGTTAATGTGTCATAGGTCCATAGCTTAATGTGGTAAATGCTTCAATGTGACTTTACTGAAATATGAGCTTCTGCATATATAATTAAAATATATTATATATAATATATGTAATATATATAAAATATATAATTATACATAATTAATAGTGCATGTTAATATATAATTAATTAATATAATAAATTAATATCTTGTTCTTCAATTTTGATGTAGCTAATATTTTATGAATTGGCTTATATTACCAAGAACTTTCTGAATTTTTATAATAACTCTAAATATTTAATTACATAACTTTTAAGCAATAGTCTGGCAGAGATGATAAGATTAACTTCCTGATTAGAAGTGACAAACCCTTAATTCTAATCAAATTTTTAGATAGTTAAAGGAACACACTACTAGGGGAAAAAAAATCCTTCCCCACCTTCCAAGCTCCCTACCCCCATTACCAATGAACCATAGGGAACACAGGTCTACAGACCAAAGGGACTTGAGGAGACATCTGGTTCAAGACCCAGGTGAAGAAATGGGGCTCAAGGACTTTTATATTTATTTAAATAAATGAGTTATGCTTAGATATTTTTTTTTCTTTTTTGGAGGAGGGAAGGCAGGGCAATTAAGGTTAAGTGACTTGCCCGGGGTCACACAGCTAGTAATTGTTAAGTGTCTGATGCCTATTTTGAACTCAGGTCCTCCTGACTCCAGGGCAGGTACTCCATTCACTGCACCACCTAGTGGCCCCTAGATTTTTTTTTTTTTTGGCTATTTATTAATAAAGACCTGAGACTATATCATTTGTAATTACTTTAATGTTTTATTCTTTCAAATATAAAGTGCTTTTAGTATTTCCTAAAATAAGAATTGGCAAAGAATAATGTAAATTGCAGTTTTTTTTTAAATGGAGAACAAAAATAGTATTGCCCAGGTTTAGCACATGAACATTTTATTATCTGACAGACTAATGTGGCAGAGTATAATTAAATGAAAGATGAATTTGGAGTAGTGACACATCTACCTCAAAGCAGACATTTTTCCATTCTAAAATAGATTTTTTTACTTTAGAAGATATCCCCTGAAACACACACACACACATACACACACACACACACACACATATGCACAAACATGCACACTCACACAGAGTTGGTTTGATTTTTTGGTTTGGTTTTTTAACTTTTTTTGAGCACTTGCAGAAGGCCACTACTCTGCTCTGATCTTGCTCCCTCTTCTAGCCGAACATCCCCCTCCACTTACCATTCCCCAAGCATTATCATAACTTATGCCAGAAAATTTCCCAGCATAGGTCCATATGGAGACAGGCTTTGTCAGTCCACCACTGGTTTTTCTTGCAACTGACATCTGAGATGGGTAATCAATTAGACATAGCAGAGTAAAAATCTATCCCTACCCCAAAAATTCACTGACCTACTTAATGAAGTAGAAGTGATCAAGGAACCAGGCCTCTCACATATTATTAACAAGAAGGAATAAGAGATTAATGGAACTGGAATGTGTGAAGTCTAAAGGGAGCCTCTCTAAAGACCGTCACTGATCCACTTCCATTTCCTCCCATGACTTAAAGACCACTGAGCTCGGGATTTCAAAGACCTCCTGTTTTATTTTATTGGCCCTGTTATACTTCCTAGATATTTCATGTTAGTCTTGTACCTGCCTCAAAATGCTCAACATTAAAAACTTATTGGCTCATGGAACACTGGCTTCTCTGATGATTCCCCCAGATAAAACCTCTTTTAATTGTCCACAACCTGCTGTTGAGGACTGGAAGATGCCTGCCTAATTAAATGCTGTTAGACATTTCTAATTAAGAGCCACCAAAAAAAAAAAAAAAAAGTAGTCACAAAAAATTGCAAAAATTATGTTATATGCTTCTTTTAATAGAGTTTTAACATGATAAAAATAAAACTACTTTTTCCCTTGGAATCCCTCTTTGATTGCTAATGACTACTTCAAGTGATTTGAGCAAATCCCTTGTGTATTTCCCACTCATGCTTTTCAGAATTCTGGGGAGATGAACCCTCAGGGGTCTGCACTCAAGCTGAAATGTTCTGTCTTTTAATGTTTTCTGAATAAAGAAAGGAGGCAAGCAGAAAAGAAGCTGCAGCTGAAATTAGACATTATGGACAAAAATTCTGGAGACCAGAGTTGGCATTCTTTACCTATTTTTATGTCATGGACCCTTTGGCCATCTGTTGAATTTTATGAACCCCTCCTTGGAATAATGTCTTTAAATGCATAGAATAAAACCCACAGAATTATAAAGGAAAAGAAATATACTGAAGTAATTATCAAAATATCATTGTATACATACACACAAACATGCATATGTTGTAGGCCCCAAGGTTAAGAACCCCTGACTTCAACACAGAGATTATTTCCCAGTGCATAATACAGAGATGTAGAATGGAGCAATGACTCTCAGGTTATTTCTAGACAAAAGGAAAAATAACCAAAGATTGCAGGATAAAAACAATGGACAGAAAAAAAATGACTGTAAAAATCAATAATAGGAATGACAGCTAAGGCTTCAAACATTTACAAATATTATTTCATTTTATCCTAATGACAATTTGGGAGGAGCAGTAGGTGCTATTATTAAGTCCATTTTATAGTTAAAGTAACTGAGATAGACCAGGGTTAAGTGATTGCCACAGGTTACATCGCTACTAAGTGTCTGAGGCAGGATTTGGACACAAGTCTTCCTGACTCCAGCTCCACCTCTCAATCCACTGAACTGCCCAGCTGTCATATTCTAAGATAGGGTTGGAACAACAGATTGTAGGCTGCCTATAAGGCAAGAATTTCTAATTTATTGGTGGCAAATGGCAAACAAGGAAAGGATTTTCCACAGATCTGTGACACTGTGACACGACTATAGTAGGAGCATGCCAGATAGGAAGCATACAAAAACTGTCATTAATAAATATTGAAAATTGAGAGAAGGGAAAGAGGGAACATTTTTCTGACCTTCCCAAGACATGAAAGACTCACTGACCCAATCCTGTACATAACGAAGAAATATCAGTAAGTGAACACTCATGTAGTTTCTCTTCAAATAAATTTGCCAACCAAGAAAAAGTACTACATAATCTTATAAGAAACTCCCAAAACATGGAAACACCTTTCATTTAGACCTTTCAAAAAACAAAATAAATTTTAAATGCTATGTTAAATATTTTGTTCTTCATTACAAGTTTAATTTACCTTTCTAACAAACACACACCATCACTACCACCACCCAGCACCCCCATTTACTGCCTGTACAACTCAAGGGAATAAGTAGATAGAAGTGTTCTATTGCAGGAAAGGGTAGAATGCCTGCAGAATTGTAAAGAAGCAAAGACCTTGCAAGGTCTGCAATTAACTAGATTCTGCAGGTGTAGATCTGTAAATAGTTACATCATTTTTTGTTTTTATGCAACACTTCTTTGAAGTGTTTGTGAATTCACAAATAGCATTGTATATATGCAAAACTATTTCCATTGTGAATACCATTTTCATATAATGCCAGTAATTTCACGTTCATGCTGAGATGTTACAAAGCGTGATTACAGTTTGCCCAGATGGAGCCTTTGCAGTCATCAGCTTTGGCGCTGTAGCTGCACAACATGGAGAGAGAGCATAGTAATTGGCAGAATTAAAGCCACTGCCTGAATTATGAATGCACCTTGAATAGTGAAGAAAGACAACTGATTGTATTCTGTAAAACATACGGGCTTATATTAACTCAAAATAATTGTTTACATTACCTTGACCAAATTTAAAAAAAAAGAAACAAAAACTGTAAGCTAACAAGGTATTGTATGCTTTATCACACTAGAACCAAAAGCTCAGACAATTGCTTTCAAAAATTTTAATAACTGTTCCATATCCATGTTCTGTTTTGCAGGACTTAAAATTGGACAAATGTCCTTTTTCTTTTACTGAGTTAGAGTAGCATACTGGAAAGAGTCCTGAATTTAAAATCAGAGGCCCTAAGTTTGAGTCTGCCATTCATCATGTGACTTTGAAAGTCATTTAACCTTTATACAAGTCTCTAACTTATAACTATATATAATTATATATAAGTAGGTATAACTTTAACTGTAAAATAAGTAGGCGTATATATATATATGTTTGCTTCTTAAAGTACTTCTATGAAATTAATATGTGGATGTAGAAAGTAAGGTTGTGTTGTTATTATTTTTTACCCCTGAAACCTGGGCACAAAATGCTTTCAATAATAAGTATTTACTAAAACCAGGCTAGAATTACATGAATTTTGTCTCTCAAAAGAAGAATGACTCATCAATGCTTGTTTAAATGTAAACCTTACATATCGGTTCTAATTTCTTTCAAGTGGGTGACACTCTACCTGATATTTTGAAAATTAATTTTCTCTGTCATTTAAGGATTAAATATGCCAGGCTTTAGGGTTTGGAGAGGTTTGGGGTTTTTTTTTTTAACTATCTAATCCTTAGATTCTTCTTCCTTCCCACGTTTTCTTGAAGATAAAGCATGCCACGAACAAGGATATCAGATAACAAACTGCTCTGATTATGTAGTTATTTCCACATCAACAGGTCAGAAATGTTTAGAGAATCAGGAAGAACTCTATGTTCTCTGACAACTCAAGCTCAGCAGTCTCTGTGTGCTTGCTAAATATGTATTTTGGTGCCCAGTTTGAGAGAAATTTTCATGGTGGGTCCAAGGATTATGCAAATTCTGCAAGCAGGAAGAAATCTTGGCAGACAGGACAAATTTTAAAAACTGTATCTAAAGATGCTATAAATTCTTCTAAATAATGAAAGAATTCTGTGTGTGGGCTTTTTGTTTTCTAATGAGGCTAGGCAGTGTAGTCATTTGTTTTACTTGACTATATCTTGGTAAAGAGTATTGTTTGTCTTGTTTTCTCAATGTGAAGAGAAGGGGAATGGAGACCTGAAATGATTTTTTTTTCTTCTAAATGAAAGAAAGCCAAAGCGACTGAATTGGCAAAAAAGAAAAATTGTTTGTCATCCTGGTGCTAACATTAACAAATCAGGTGGAGGAAGAGGAATGCAACTAAAGGGGAACCATCAGTGTGGCAAAAAATAGCACTTGGACACTTGTAGCTACCATCAGCAGGCCTTGCCTCCTCTTGAAAAGAAGGAATGAAAGGAACAGGACTGTTTTCAAACATAAGTGGTGAGTCTGGGGGCCTGGGCTTTGATTCTAGGGAAAGCTTCAGGGCTGTCCAACATTTTAATGAAACTAGACAGTTATTTCTTTACTCAAAGACTCTTCATAAATTTCTCCTTTCTCCTTCCCCATGGTGAAGAGAAGAGAAACATGGTGATAGAAGCATACAATGAATTTTGAAATGCAAATGATCAGATAATTTGTACTTGGCAAGAAAATTAAATATAATAAAGGCTGGAATCAATTTTAATCCCTTCTATAAAAACCTTTTATTGACTACATTTTTTATTGCATTGTGGTGAACAAATTGGATAGCTAAAATTTTTGCTAATCAGGATCTAAATTTTTTAACATTCTAATATATGGTTACTTTTAGAAAAAGCTGTTTGGAGGTTGAAAAATTTAACAACTATTTTCTTTTCTCATTTAGTTGCTAGTTCTATCATCTCTAGTTTTTCTAAATTCCCATTCATATTGTTAACTTTACCTTATTTATCTTTCTATTAGATTTGTCTAGGGATAGCTTAAATTCCAATATTATAGTTTGACTGTGGATTTCTCCTTGCAATTCACCTACATTTATCCTACAAGTACGTAGGTGTGCTCTGCAATTCAGGGCACACATATTTAAATGTTGACACTGATGTGATAATGGTGGCTTTAAGCATAATGAAGTTACTTGTTTATCTCTTAACAGAATCTGCTTTTGCCATTTCTGAACTGATGATCGCTTCTTTTCTTTTTGAGCTTATCTAAAGTATAATGTATTATTTTGTTCAAGCTCCTAATTTAAACAGTGTAAATCTTGATGTATCAAATGTGTTTTGCTGTAAATAGAAGTTAATTCTGCTTCCTAACGCAATCCTATTCTCGATTTTAAGTAGGCTCATTCCATTCACCTTCATGATTATAATTATTCATTTTGTATTTTCCGCTGTCCTATCCTACTGTACTTTTTGCCTACTCTGTGCCCCTGCATTCGTTTCTTTATAAAGAAGGTAGTGAATTAAGTGTGCTGAAAACAACTGAGAGGTAATTGAAGAAATCTGTTTCTGTTCCACTTTCAGTCTTCTCCTCCCTGAACTTCAGATCTGATGACAGGATTTTGTTTCCTTTTAGTCCCCCTGAATGTTCTGCCCTCTGACTTCAGGATATATTTTGCTTATAATGTATTACTCTCACCAATTTTGCCCTCCTTCTTAAGTTCTTCATGGCCCATCTATATTTATGATCTATTTCCTCACTAAGTTTCTTGTATAAAATGATCCCAACAGTGTGGTGTGTTCTTTGTCTGGTTCAAATGATGTTAAGTCCATGCGATGCCACTACACGCACGTCTACCTCTAGGTCTGTCTACTCTTCATCTCGTTTGTCCCTATTACATGAGGTAGTAAGTTTCATAAATTAGCAAAAACTAGCATTTACATCACATCTGAGTTATGCAAAGTGATTAAAAATATCACATTTCATCCACACAAAAACTCTGGGAAGTGGGCACTATTATTATTGCCATCAAAGAGATGAGGAATTGAGGCAGACAAAGGTAAAATGGAGACAGTTTTGGACCTAGACACAAAAAGAAATGCAGTCTCAAACACTTAATATCTGTGTGGTCAAGTCACTTAAATCACGTGTGCCTCGGTTTCCCCCTGAAAACTTAGAATAATAACAGCACCAAACTTGCAAGGTTGTTGTGAGGATAAAAAATGATGGTATTTGTAAAACAATTTACATATCTTGAAGTGCTTATATAAATGTAAGAAAAATGACAGCTCACAGACTAATACACGGTAGTATTCATGACTTTATCCCACCTCCCTCCATAGAAGAACCCTCAACAGAACATTTTCTTCTTTCCATATTTCTGTGAAGGACAGCACAATGCTTCTAGTTAACCATGTCTATTACCTCAAAGTCAAAGTCATCCCCAGTGCTCTCTCTCTTCTCTCTCTCTCTCTCTCTCTCTCTCTCTCTCTCTCTCTGTCTCTCTCTCTCTCTTTCTGTCTCTCTCTTTCTCTCATTGGCCAGGTCTCATCGGTTTTACCTACATGGCATCTCTTGCATGTCCCCTCCCAACTTATACATTCATCATGATAGCTCAAGTGCTCATCACCCCTATCCTGCCCCTCAGTGAATTTCCCGATCTCAAATCTCCTTCCTCTCTAGTCTGTCCTCCATAATCATTTGCAAATCCATGATCATTTGCAAAAATGATTATATAGTACCAACCTGACTTATTACCTCTTAAAAATTAAATGCTTTCTTTGGCATTTTTTTGGCAAACTAATTTCAGACAACCTTTCAAGACTTCATGCCCATCTGACCATAGGGTGGGAGTGATTTCTTGAAAGTAGAATTTCTTCCAAAAATGCTTAACAGGGTAAAAGCCATAGCCTCACTAACAGGAGTACAGGATTTAGAGATAGAACAATTATAGAGATTACCTAATACAACTTCCTTGCTAAACATGGCACATTAATTTCCAAAATTCATCAAAGTAATTATTAGCAGAACTGAGACTGGACCCCAAGTCTTCTGATCCCAAATCCATTGCTCTGGACATTATACTAAGTTGCTTTTTCTGGTGAGAGATTTCTTGAACAAATCATTCTCACACTGCCATAGTTCTCAGTCTCAGTCTAGCAGTGGAAGTTATATGTAGTTTTAATTAATCTGAATTTCCTTTCACTGGAACAATTATCAAAACCTGAGTCTTTGGGGAACAGAATTTATAGAAATGAAGAGCTCTTTCTCAGTGCCTAGTTCCCTAATGCTTTTCTTTCCCAGCTCAAATTTAAAGGGAAATCTCTCAATGGTTCAGGGTATTCCAGAAACTTCACAGTTACTCTGAGGTCAGTAACTGACCTAATTAAAAGGCATTTTCTCAAATGGAGAAAGAAAGTTGATTTAAATTTTCATTCCTATTATGAAGAAAACAGTATGTTAACAAAACTTATTCATAAACCACAGAGCAAATTATGCAATCTTTCAAACACATTATTTAAATGGGTTTCTTTAACTGTTATATCAGCCTTCCTTATATAATTTGAATATAAATTATTTTTGTTTTAGTCTGGGCTGATATTGTAATAGAATAGGAAATTCTCGGGTAAAACCTTCCCTCCATGAAAATTGTCTTACAATCATAGAGAGTTGCATATAGCACTCACACATGAATGTGACCATTCACTTACCACATGTCAGGGGCAGGATCTGAACCCAGAGTCTTCCTGACTCCAAGCAAGAACCAGAATTAGCGACTGAACCATGCTGCTAATTGTTATATATTATTAACTTTTACAGTTTAGGTAAGACAAGATTTAATTTATGACAACAGTATGTATCCAATTTGCCAAGTAAATTGCAATAATCTATTATTGTCAAACCTGGGCCTCAAGTCCCACAAAGTCAGGGCCTCTAAATAAATAATTGTGTCAAGCAATTGAAATAATCTAAATTATGAGCACCTAAACACTGTGATGATGGTTATCCGTTCACAAAAAGTAGTCTCAAAACAAAACACAAGCCTCAGGAATTTATGAAGATAGTCATGAGAAGTGTTTCATTATGCACCATCTTAAAAAGTTCACTTCAGGCAAATTTCCATATATAAAACATCAAGGAAAATCCCTATGTTCAGCCAAGTATTAATTTCAATTTTATTCAATAAAATTATTGTGTACCTGAGAGAAACTGCATGAGGCCCATATATTTCTCTCACGGCTGTCAAATCAGCTTCCAGCTGTGGGTGTTTGTGAAGTTCCCCATCATAGTTCACCTAGTGAAAATAACTGATTTAGAAATTACTTGGTATGTGGATGTTGGAGAAACCGAAATAAAATACTGAATATAAATGGTTTGCTAGACAAATCACCTTGTCAACCCAATGTACTATGGATCTACTTCAATATTCTGCATCTGCTTGATGTAGAAAGAAAATAACTCAGCACTAGATTTGCTTTGAATTCTTTAAAGACACAAAAGGTCTAGAATAATTCAGTGCTTTTTATAAAATATTAAAAATAAGATTACTTTGATTCCCCACAAGTTGAATTTGAGGAGGAAGTAAAACACAGAATATAACAAAATGTCAGAAAAATTCCACAAATCTCTAGACATGAAAAAAGAAAGCATTTTCATTTCCTATCAGCAAAATGTCTATAGAGAAGTAACAGTCATGCAATTTTAAATTTCTTTCCAAAGGGAAAACTACAAAAGTTGTGATAAACCAATATTTCAACCTGACTTATTGGCTAAAGAAGTCATTAGGTTCAGCAAGAGCATATCAACAAACTATGTGTTTGTATTGTTATAAGTCAGAAAAACTTGTATACTTTGATATCTTACCTTCTCCATCCCAGACTCCTAAAATACCAGTTCCTAAGATTGAAATTGTAAGAATATTCTCCCCAATCTTACTGTATTATTGAATAGTGTGTTATGTTTATTATTAAAAAATCATTATTAAAGAGCTTTTCTTTCATTAACTTTAGGTGACAAAAGAATTATTATCAAACAGATATTTAATAGTGTCGTTACAGAACAAGATTTAATAGGTGTTAGGCAAAGTGCACCCAAATAGAAAACCGTAAGCAAATTTATTATCAACCTTCTTTTCATAGTTGTGTTAGGAAGGACATTCATTTGTTAGCTAAAATTCAATCCTCATCTTGTTATTACAAGTTTCATTATGTGTATATGTTGAGGGAGCCTGAATTAACTGTGAAATAATGAGATGTGTAATTCACACTTGTAAAATTAACCAAATTCACTGACAGATTCTAAAGGCTATCATGAATGAATGAGACCTTAATTTAAAGGATTAAATAAATTAAGAAAAGAAACAAACTAGAAACACAATCTAGATTAAAATATTGAGTCTGTTGTCATAGATCTAGACATTACACTGAGACTGTAACTTAAGTTCAACAGAAAATCCTAATATAATGATCATTTTTTCCTAAGTCTTAAAGGGTATGCCTTTTTTCACTGAAGAGATGAATGAGTACCAGCACAATTGTTATCTATCATCCAGGGGTGTGAGAGTAAATGTTTAACAACCAGCTTACCAAAATAAAAATGTATGACAGGGCTCACTTTTAGGTTTAATCAATACTATTAGCATTTTATTTTCTCTATCAGTTCTTTAAGTCTAGACTGTCAACACAACAATAAATCCTTGATTTGTAGTGACTGTTGAATTCCATATCATAAATGCCCACACTGAAAATTTAATAGTAAAGAGCTTATTTGAATTGGCTTTTCCATTCTTCTGCTAGCTCAACTGATACAGCAACACAAACAGAAAGGACAAGGATAATCAGCTTTCCACAGAAGGGCTATGTGGATTTCCTAATGAGTCAAAGGCCCAAAAATGGACCCAGGCCTTTAAAATTCACAACATGGTAATGTTTCCACTTGTAATCTCAGGAATATGACCCAAGAGACCAAAATTAGACATGGATTTGAAAGACTGGCTTGCTTACCTGCCCTCCATAATAAAATTCTTCAGAATCATTGTCTCCTTCCGAATCTTCTTCCACTGTACTATTTTGTCTTGACTCCTTAGGTAAAAATAATAATTATAATAAGAATGCAAAGACAAATTATATATTGCCTGTTGCAAACAAGAATTAATCCTATAGATAGGTAGGAGAGAGAAGAGGAGAGCCAAAGACAGAAACAAAGACAGAAATGAAGACAGAGACAGAGGAGAAGACAGGGACAGAGAGAAAAAAGAGATGGCAGCCACAGTACAGTGGCAACAGATCTAACATCAGAGTCAAGGAAAATTGAGTTCAAGTCCTGACTCTGAACATATCCTGCCTACATGATTCTGGGAGAGACACTTAACCTATCACTCATGTAGGCAAATCTAACACTATAAATGCTATAAAAGGTGCCAACCTGCATGAAGAGGGAGTTTTCTTATGATTTTCTTATGATTTCAGTGAAATCATAAGTCTAGTCCTTATACTTGTGCATATCCTAGAAAAAATCACTCATTCACTGGTTACTGACAAATGTGGTCAGCAACCTAGGGCACTTACTTAACAGGGTAGCATAAGATTTCAGTGATAAACAGTTGTATAGATGAATCAACCTACACCTGCAACTAAAACACACAAAGCAATGGCTTTAACTCCCTGTTCTCTTGAATCAACTGTGAAGTCTGGAGCTATTTTAATTTTAAAGCCTAGAAGTTAGTATAAATACAAGATGTACACAGCTATCTTCCACAGTGTTTTTATGAGAATAGGTACTAAGTAAACATTTGCTCAATGTAACCCCAGAAACTGGCCAGCTGCTATCAAACCAGTGGAAGCTACCTGAGGGACTGATTTAATGAAAGTTTCAACACACTGATATTCTAATTAGAACTCCCAGTTTGATTGATTCAGTAAGTTTCTTTCTATTCCTTGCTCTTCTTGCCTCACGACTAGAATTTACAAATTTGTTTTAAACCATTTCACCTCTTTCATCACTGTCATCCTAAATCTCTGACAGCCAAAGGGAAACCTCCTTTTATCTAACAATAGTTGCATATTTTCATGTTGATTACACAGAGTCACCTTGACTACAATAAATTCAAAGCTCCTCCAGGAAAACAGAAGTTGTTTGAGAGCATAGGCTTTCACTTTTCTTTTTGTTACAAAATCTTGAACTCTTCACATTTCCCTCTGTCCCTGTTCCTTCCCCATCCCCTACATACACATACAGCCTCATTCTAATGGTATCTGTTCTTCACCCTCAATGCACTATCAAATCCCTTTTCTGCCAGTCTAAAACATCTATTCCAGTTTCTCTTGCTACCCAAACAAACACTTCTGGTACCTGTCTCTATGAGTGAAAAGATCAATCACTCATCAAAGCATTTTCTAAGCCTCTACATACCAGGCATTGAGTTATTTCACTATAAAACCAAAATTTGTAACAGCTACCATTTCATCTTTCATCTATCACCTCATCTATAGAGATTTTAAATCTTAAATTTCTTAATTTTTGTTGGTCGATTTTCTTTACTTGTGAACAATCCCAGGTTTTATCTATCATTTAAACACATATCCACATGTGAGCATGCACACACACACACACACAAACACACACACACACACACACACTTTTTCTTAACCCTAAATTTCATCTTCAGTTCTCTGCTTCACTAAACTTATAAAAAGAATAGATGTCAATATTTACTGCCCTCTACATTATTTCTTCACTACCCACTCACTCAGTTGCTAATATTTCCCATGACCAGCACACAACTGAAACTCTCCTTGCCAAATTAACCAGTGATCTTTTAAAGTTAAATTCAATGGTCTTTTCTAAACCTTCATATTTCCTAACCTTTCTACAGCATTTGAAACCATTGCCGAACATCTCCCAGGTGTTTTCTCCTTATTTACATTTTATGACTTGATTTATTCTGGATCTCCTGAATTTTAAATTGGGTCTTATATTACTCCTATTCCTATTCCACCAAGGTGTTGAACATTTCCAATTTGGAATTATATCCAAAGGACTTGTATTTTGCCCCTTCTTTCTATACGCCCACTGGCCAAATTCAAACATCAACTACATGGATAATGGGTTACTAACTAGTCTCTATTTGCAGTTACTGGTCTTTCTTATTCTTTATATAGCTGGCAAAAATAATTTCTTTAATTCGAAAGTACATCAAGGTTTTATATAAGTTTTACATAGCCCCAAAAATCTAGCCAAAAGGCAGGTACAGAGCGTAGAAGCAGCAAGGTCGCGCAGCTCCCACACCGCCACCCTAAACACCCATAAAATACGAGCCCAGACAAAGTCTAGGAAAGTCTAGGACTCTCAGACTCACAAAAATACAGAGAACCCATCTCTCGCTGAAGGCAGCTCGGCAGCAGGGGCTCAGCACAGCTCAGGCCGCCGGAGCGGAGGCTGGAACAGCCAGAAGCTGAGACCGCGGCCAGGCCTGGGGCGGTGGGAAGGAGCTGAGCCGAGCCCCGCAGCCAGCCTGCAGTGGTTCTACACCCTCCAGCACCCCTACATCTGCCAAGGCGTGAGGAGCAAGACGGAGCCTCCCAAGCCCCAGTGTGAGTCTACTTCAAAGAAAACCTAAAGCACCGGACTGAGGGGAGCTTCAGTCAGAGAGAGATTAGTGAAAGCTGAAACTTTGAAACTTAATTGGGGGGGTTAGCAGTTCGGCCATTCTACCCCCGGGGCAAGGAAGCAGTGGGGGAGGGGAACTACTAGAACCAGCAGCAGTGGCCCCCACCAGGCTGCTTCAGAGCCCCTGGCCTGTGGACTCCGCAGGGGTGCTGAATCGATTGATCGGGCTAAGTGCTCTTGTGTTGAGTGGCCTGGATCCAGATGGTGGTCTTGGGTGGTGGTCCTGGGGTGCACTTTCAGCAAGCCAAAGCTGGGGGGACATGCAACACCCCCCTAATAGCTCTGGCAGTTGGGAAAACCCCAGCGATTCAGAACAGAGCTTCCCCCCTTGGAAGCAGAGTTTCACAGACTTAAAAAAACCAACCAATTTATTGACTGGCCAACATGAAAAAGAGGAAGCAAAATAAAAACAGCAATAAAACTCTAGAATCCTTTTCTATGGATAAAAAGGGTCAAAGCATGGAAGGGGAGGAAGAGAGCCCAGAAACCAGAACTCCCACACCAAATGCTTCCAAGACAACTGAAGAATGCCTATAAGCTATACATCAACTGAAAAAGGACTTTGAAAACCAAATGAGA
>CM053594.1:306675041-306698061 GCA_028646575.1 Pseudocheirus occidentalis
TAATTGCTTGGTTTTTTATCTCTGTGGAACTCTGCTTCCTGGAGGGGAAAAGCTCTGTCCCAAATCGCTGGGGCCCTCTCAGCTGCTGGAGCTCTTAGTGGGATGCTGCAGCTCTCCCCCCAGCTTTGGCTCACTGAAAGCGCACCCCAGGACCACCACTGAAGACCACGACCCAGATCCAGGCCACTGAACACAAGAGCCCTTGGCCTTGATGGATCGCGTCAGCCCCCCTGCTATCTGCAGGCCGAGGGCTCTGAAGTAGCCCAGTGAAAGCCGCTGCGGCTCTCAGCTGTTCCTGCTGCTACAGCTGCCTCCTGCTGCCTCCTTGCCCTGGGAGCAGTTTGGCAGGACCCGCTCTTCTCCTCCCCAGTTAGCAAAATCCACTGACCTTTCTTTTAGCCTTTTTTTCTTCTGGCCTGATAAGTGTCGTAACTCTGCCTCCAGTGCAGCTGATCAGCTCTCCTATAGATGGGGCTCCCCACCCAATGCCCCAGGGCCTGAGCTGGCCAGGGTTTCAGCCAGGGCTCCCAGACTGCTGTGAAGAGCCCAGCCTGCTGAGCTGCCTGTAGCAACAGATGTGCTTTCTGTCTTGTGGAGAGTTTTGGAGCTTGAAAATCTGTTTAGAGTCTCATTTTATGAGTTTTTTAGCATGTTTGTGTGGGAGCTGCGGTGCTTTGCTGCTTCTATGCCGCCATCTTGGCTCCACCCGCCTATCTGTTTTTTAAAACATCATCCTGATATAATCAACTTAGTCTGGCACTCTCTTTTAGTATACAGTACTTCTAATTACCCTGATAAAGATAAAGTTCTTAGAAGATATGCTTATCATCCTTCCATATATAATGAACAATTTGGCCTTACTGAATCCCTTCTCTTGAGTCTTATAATGGAAAGTCAAATTTCCTATTGAATTCTTGTGTTTTCATCCAGAACTTGCAATTCCTATTTTCTCTAAATACCCCCTCCCCTTTTTTTCCTTTGAAGGTTTGGACTCAGTTTTGTTGGATTTGTTATTCTTGTCTGTAACCCCAGCTTTTGATATTCTGTTGGGAATATCACATTCCCAGCCATCCATTCCTTTAATGTGGTACTTGCTAAATATTATGTGATCCTGACTGTGGTTCCATGCTATTTGAATAATTTCTTTCTGGCTGCTTGAAGGATTTTCTCTTTGAACTGGGAGTTCTGGAATTTGGCTATATTTCTAGGAATTTTCATTTTAGGATCTCTTTCAGGAAGTGATTGGTAGATTCCTTCAATTTCAACTTTACCCTTTCTTTTTAGAATATCATGGCTGTATTCTTTGATTAATATTTGAAATAGGATTTCTATCCTCTTCCTCCTATCATGGCTTTTAGTTAATTCATCACATCTTAAATTATCACTTCGATCTGTTTTCCAGTCAGTTATTTTTCCTATCATATTTCAATTTTCTTCTATTTTTTCATATCCCATGGAGTTACTAGTTTGTCCTTGCCCAGTTCTATTTTTAAGGGGTTATTTTCTATAGTGAGATTTTATACCTTTTTCCAACTGGCCAAATCTGCTTTTTTATGGACTTATTTTTACTATTGATGTTTTGGACCTACCTCTTTTTTTACTTGGTCAATTCTTGTTTAAGTTGTTATTTTCTTCAGTATGTATCTATGCCTTTTTTATAAACCTGTTAGTAGTCCTTTCGTAATTTTCTTCCTTTGATTTCATTTATCTAATTTTTCTTCCACCTTTCTTATTTGATTTCAAAAATCATTATTTTTTAAGCTTTCCTGAGAGTTTTTGTTAGGCTTGTGTCCAATTCACTTTATATATTTATTTTTTTGTCTTCATTTTCTTCTGAGTTAGGTTCTTGATCTTCACCCCTTTCCCATTCACTGTAGTAGCATTTTTATGGTTAGGTTCTTTGTTGTTTGTTTGCTCATTTTTGTACCCTATTTCTAGATTTGTATCTTTATGTTAACGTTGGCCTCATGGGAGGTGGTGGAGGGTGTTTGGGGAAGGATGGGGTGGAGAGGAATGGGCACTGTCTCAAACTTTCAACTTTTTCCTAACTACCATTTTTAGCTCTAATTCTGTGACTTTATAAATTTTCAGTGCTTCAAAGGTATTGTGATCTGCAGAGAGGTGGGGTCGCTGTTCTTTTGTCTGTACTATGGTCCTTGTCCAGGAAGAGCCTCCAGTCCCTTCAGACTTCAACTGAAATTTCTTCTCTGGCCCCCTCTTCCCATGAGAGTAGAAATGAAACTTCCTCAGTGTTCCTTATTCCTTGGGGCAGGAATTGATATTGGCCCTCAGGGCTCCCTCTAGGTGGGAAAGTTCTCACCTCTGCCCTTGAACTATGATCTTGAAGAGGGTATAGGCAATGCAGTTGCCAAACAATTTCTTGTTTCTTTCCACCCACTGCTAGCACAGAGGACCCTTGTAATTTCTTTCTGACCACCTGCCAGCTTTCCGTAGTGGCTTGAAAGTTCCTGAAGCTGCTGCTGCTTCTGTCACTTATTTTTATTCCTGGTGTTTCATGCACATGGACTCTGGGCCAACCCCCAACTGTGTCAGAGATCTCTCTTTTCTCCTAAGTTATCTTGGACTAGAAGAATGTCAGTTGTCTCTGCTACTCTGGAAATGGATTTGAGGCATTGTTTTAAAATATTGTGAGAGCTTGTTCCGGTGCTTCTGTACTTTGCCATCTTGGCTTTACCTCCAGTATCTCCCTTTTTTCTCGGTGCTACAGCTAGCATTTCTGGTACAATGATGAATAATAGTGGTAATCATGGCTATTCTTGCTTCACCTTTGATCTAGTTGGGAAAGTTTCTATTTTATCCAGACTACAGATAATTCTTGCTCTTGTGTTCTGTTGTGTTTTTCTGACTTTTTGTGACCACATTTTGGGGTTTTCTTGGCAAAGATTAATATTTTGCCATTTCCTTTTCCAGCTTTTTTAAAGATGAGAAAATTGGGATGAATGACTTGCCCAGGGTCACATACATAGTTAGTGTCTGAAGCTGTATTTGAACTCAGGTCTATTTCTTCACCAGTGTTCTATCCACTAGCTCTCCTATCTTGGTTTTAGATAGATAGTACTTTTGATTTTAAGAAATTCTCCATTGCTTCTTCTGCTTTCTGGTGTTTTTAATAGGAATGGTTGTTATATTGTCAGATGTCTTTTCTGCATCTATAGATATAATCATATGATTTTTGATGTTTTTGTTATTTATATAGTCAGTTATGTTTTCTTAATATTGAACCAGCCTGACATTCCTGATATAAACCAAACTTGGTCATCATATATGATCTTTGTGATATACTGCTGTGGTCTCCTTTCAGATATTTTATTTAATTCTTTTTTACTTCAGCATTCATTAGGGAAATTGGTGTCTAGCTTTCGTTCTCTATTTTGCTCTCCCTGTTTTAGGTATCAAGTCCATATATTTGTCCTAGAAGGAATTTGATAGAATTCGAATCTGTTTCTTCATCTCCCCCAAATTGTTCATTTAATATCATTCTTTAAATTTTTGTAGAATTCACTTGCAAATGCATCTGGCACTGGGATTTTTTAAAAGGGATTTCATTTGTTTGTTTGGTTTGTTTTTCTAAGGTGGGGCTATTTGAATACTCTATTTCCCTTTTTCTTTAAGCTATTTTTTGTTAATGTTCATCTATGAAACTTAGATTGTCAATTTTATTGTTATATAATTGAGGAAAATAGCTCTTAATTTCCTTAATTTCATCTTCACTTCATATGTATTCTTTTAATTTTTTTATACTGGTCATTTGTTTTTCTTTTTTAAAAATTAAATACACCAATTATATATAGTTCCTAGTTTTATTCAGAAAATTTTTAACTTTTGACTTTACTTTCTCTTGATTTTTCTGTGATTTTTATTTTGCTTTTTAATTGGGGATTTTTAACTTGTTTTTTAAAATATATTTTTAGTTACATGCTCAATTCATTGATTTGCTCTTTCTCTCTTATTGATGTAAGTGTTTAGAGATATAAATTCTCCCCAAAGTAGTGCTTTGGCTTCTTCCCTCCAATTTTATTATGTTGTTTGATTTTGTCATTCTCTTTAATGAAATTATTGATTGTTTCAATGTTCTTTGACCCATTCCCTCTTTAGGATTAGATAATTTAGTTTCCAATTACCCAAATACATCCAAGTTTACACTGGTTGACCAAATTTGCAAGCAGTTGCAGATTAAGCAAATTGATTATTTTTATTATTCTGTTGAAGTTTATTTTATGTTAATATTTTTCCCTTTTGATTTAAGTGGAGATTATTAGTTTTTATGGTTTTACTTAGTTGTCAATAGTTTTTGAGATTGTTATTGAGTTTATAGTGAAAGTGTTTGAAAAATTACAAACCATTTAAATTGAAGTCTTTTCCTTTTTATACTTGAGTAATCCTGTTAATATGTTTTGTGATGTGCCTGAGTCTAATTTTACATAATTTAAAAAAATGTAATAGTGGGATATATCAATAGGCATTATTCGTCCTTACAAATTATGTGCCTATAATGGTATAATAACACAGCAAGCGTACTAGAAAGATTCAATTGGTGGAACCAAGAACTATGCTTGATAGAACTTGACAGCTCCTTTGCATTCTGATTTTCTGCCCACTGCTTGGAGTACTCTTAAGAGATCCTTTAAGCATTTTGCTTCAGAGTTGTTATAAAATCAGTAATTAGGATATGATTTAGTCACTGAGCATGGCATGGTACAATGTTAATCATCAATATACTTATATCTTTTGTATGTAGGCTTACAGATAATTGCATTTTATTTCTTTTGAGTTGTTTAAAAAATTGAGGGTTTTTTTTTTCCTCTAGTAGGTAGAAAATCAGCTTTACCCCTCCTGATCTTTCTTTGGAAAGAAAACACTTTGTAAGCAATAAATCACTTTACTTAGATAAATGTAAGTTATGATAATGACAGTGATAATGTTTGATTGTGAATAGTTCACTGCTATTTAGCTAGGGAAAATTAGTCTCACTAGCTACCATGGACAGCACAGTAATCATCCTGTCATTTATCATCATAAAGCACTGGTGAATGTGCGGACCCTTTTCTAGTGGGCTGCAAGTAAGAATCTAACCCCCTTACTGCCCTGAAATGAATAAACTGTTGAGAGTAACTATGCAAGGCTGGTTGGTCATGGTAAGAGCTATCCATCCAACCCATTCATTACCTCCTAATCAGGCAGCCTCAAATGAAAGGGATTCACAGTTGAATTTTCCCTCCTGTACCTAGGATAGTTCTAGGCCAAAGGTAGTTCTGGCGCTTTTTCCCATTTATAGGAGCATACTTCTTAAAATCTCAAAAGGCATAATTCCAAACAAAAAAAAGGTGGTAATTTCATTCTAGTAAGATTATTTGATTTAATATTGATTTAAGAGGATAGTTTCTTTGTTTATTGTAAAGAAGCAAAGATTTTAGTGCATTCAGGTTATCACAGAAGAGATATGAATGAGATTTCAAAGATCATCTAATCTAACCCCCTTAGTTTAAAAAAAATAATGAAACTTTATTTTCTGTTGAATGACTTCAAAATCACAAGAAAAGCTAGGTTTATAAATTTCAAAATTCAATTTCTAGATGATTTAGTTCCTTTCTAGTGTACATATGCCTTTTTAAAAACGTACATGTATAGATCAGATAGCTGACTATGCTAGTACCTTTTTGTGTAATTGGTAGAGTATTAGACAACATTCAGAAGAGTTGCTACAGCCCAAAGAAGACTGGATTTGTAGTCAAAGGATATGAATTCAATTTCAGTTTCTGACACTTTCAACTTGTGTGTGAATTAGATGAAGTGGTTTAACTTCTTCTCAGTTTCAGATTTCTTCTTATGTAAAATGAATTGGCCTGTATGGACATTGAACTTCCTTACTGGACAAAAATACTTTATTTACATATAGTCACATTATTTACATGTAGAGTATTTCAGCTCCTTTGATAGAGATTTCTTGTTTCACAATTCAAATCGTTGATTTGCTTCTACCATTTCACTAAATTTATTTAATAGTATGTCTTTGAGACATAAATTTAGACTATAGTTTGTGAAAATAAGAAAAGAGAGTGGTACATCTGTTCCTCTGTTGTAATATTGGTAATAAGATGAATAAAAATGCCTTGCCATGGGCCAGTCATTTAAACTCTTATACTCTAGGCAATTCTTTGAGACCTTAACTTACAAATAAAGTTGGATATCTGATTTGATGGAGGAAGCTCCCCTAGGTTTAATTATCATCTCTGTTGAAATGATTCCCAAATCCATATATCCAACCCTACTTTCTTTCATTAGCTACAGTGTAGGGTGGGCAAACTGTAGTTTACCTGCTATCTGTTTTTGTACTTCTTTGAAAGTCCAGAATTTTTTGCAGTACATTTTCAAGTGTAAGGGATTATTTGAATTTTGATTCCACAGAAATCATATGAAACATAATTTGCAAAACTTAAGGAGTCATATTTATGACTAAGTAAGAGATAAACTGATTATACTTGAACAAAGCAGTGGATGCCCAGAATTTGAGAGCAGACACTCTCTTTTATTCTGAGAAGGCATATATACCAAAAATAAAATAAAATAAAATAAAATAAAAAATAAAAAAACCAACCCCAAACTGCCAGACCAGATGTAGCCCACTAAGGCTGATGGCCCATTAATCCAGACACTGTCTTAGATAATAATACTCTTCTTGCAGACATTCTGGGTTGAATCTTGAAGTCTCGTTTTTGTCTTAGCAATTGAGAAAATTCCTTTCTCATGTTATGGAGATCATAAAATCTGATGCAGACATACTGGGATGAGACTAAAAGTATTTATGAATTGTCATTTCTTTACAAAATAAAATATAAAGGGGATGGGGAGGAGGGAATTGAAACGTGGAAATGAGAGATACAAGAAGGGGGTGGATTTTAGGTGTTCTTGGATAGGCTGTGAACCCTGAAATGCCTGACCCGTGGGATACAGAAGAAGGAAATGCAAATTGGAATAGGACATAAAAGGTTTCTGTATTTGTTTTAAAGTGTGTGCCTATACTTGCTAGGATATCCCTTTTCTACAAGGAGGTGTTGGTCAAGTCTCCCAATGTAAAATAAAAATCTTTGTTTAATTCACTGAGGCCATATGGAGTATTTGGGTGAGATGATTATTTCTTACCCAAGTATAATGGTTCCTTACTTTAAAATGTAGAAAGTATTCTTATCTTCAGGCAGTCGTCCCCTCTACCCTCCCCCCCACCAAAAAAACCCCAACAGGATAGGGATTTGACCTTCAGCCTGTATCCAAATATATTTAGAGGTTTCCTATTGTCTCAAGGATATCGTGAATTGGATGTCCCATAGACATTTCAAAACCTACAGTATTCAAAACACTCCCCTTTTCTTACCTTCCCTAAGGATTATCAGAAGCTCAGAATCACTCTTTGTCTGAGACCTTGCTATTATTGATTACTTGCAACTTCTTTCTCAGTCTATCCACTTAGTTCATATCCATTCTTTAGCCAAAACTTACCTTTGCTAGTTTCATAACCTCTCACATGTGTCTTCTCCCCAGTTTAACATCAACAATTCTAGTTAACATCCTCATTATCAGATTACTGTAACAGCCCTGCAACTTTTTTTTTTACCATGTTGCAAATCTAACCCCTCAGATTCTATAATGATTTTTCTTTATTTTTGAGAATATTTTAAAATTTGTTTTCTTGTTTACATTATTCATTTTCATTACATTTTTGAAATACAAATTTTCTCCCTGTCTTCCCCTGCCCCAACCCTAAAACATCAATCCCACTGTAAAGCCCCTCCCCTGCTCTGCTCTCTTTTTTTCATGTAGGGCAGGGAAGGTCTCCCTATCCCAGCCCCTGTATATCTTATTTCCTAGTTGCAGGTATTGCAGAGCTTTAAATTCTAGATTCTTTCTATTCCTCCCTTGTCACCCACCCCCGCTGGAAGGACAAGCAATTCAGTACAGGCTGTGGATGTGTGATTATACAGGACATCTTCATAGTGGACATATTGTGACAGTGATCACATGTCCCTTAAAATGATTTTTCTAAAGCACCGGTCCTACCATTGTCACTCTACTACTCAGTAAGTCCGGTAAAAGCTCCCTTTTATGTCCAAGGATCAAATGAAATCTTGGAAGATAAGACAGTGTCTAGAAACTACATCTAAAGATGCTATAAATTCTTTAATTAATGAAAGGGTACTCTTTTCTTTACAAGGTTAGACAATATGGGTATTTATTTTGCTTGTCTATGTTTATAGCAAGTTTAATTTTCCTTTTTTTCAAAATCGTAAGGGAAAAGGTAAGAGGAAAGGAATGCACACCTAAAAATAAAATAAAATTGAATTTAAAAAATGAGACTAAAGAAATAAAGCGCACACACCTGGAATGGCAGAGAAAGAAATGTAACGAGTCCCAATGGTCATTGAAGCTATGTGAGCAGCCATGACACTCCTCCTAACCAGTCACCAGTTATGGTGCCTGTATGACCTGGGAGGAGGGGGTCCCACAAAGGTAAAGAATGTGCCAAGGGTGTCCAGCTTATCACCCATGTACATCTGTAGACTTATTTTACATTACTTGCCTTCTGCCCAGGCCTGCCGGACTTGGGGGTCCACCAGTCGCCTACTTTATACCACGTGGTCAGTCTCAGTTGCCTCTATGAGTTGGCCGCCTCTATGACTCTTGGGGATACTCCAGGATTAGTCAGACTAGTCAGACACACCTTGGTGGAGTTGCAGAGGTCTCTTTATTCTATCCTGTTGTATGCTGTGCCCCAGGTGTGCCGTGACTCCTTGTGTGCTGTGTCTGGGGCTCTCCCGCGCTCCTCTGCCTTATAGACTGTCCATCTTCCCCTCCTCACGTGCCTCAGTAACAGTAGCCAATAGGTGGGGAGCGCTCCTCTGTTACTTGCATGCTTGATGCCACCCATGACCTTTGATTCCCCCAAGACGCCCATGCTGTGGGACACGAGACAGCGCATGCTTGGTAAACAGGAAGTATGGTCACAGGGGCGGGGCAAATGCTGGATGCCTCTTAGACCCACCTCCAGTCTTTTATATCTCCCTCCACTCTTCCTGTTTGTGAGGACACAGTGACTGAGTTCTGACCTCTAGTCATTCAAGGCTTAAAGGGGCCCTTAACAGCCTTCATTCTCTTTTCTCTGCAAATGACCACTTGTTCAAGCTTGACATTCCATCTCCCACTTCTGTGTCTTTGCAGCCACTGTGCCCTGTGACTTAAATGTACTTCCTACTACTCACTTTTTTTTTGTTTGTTTTTTGGAGGGCAATTGGGGGTAAGTGACTTGCCCAAAGTCACACAGCTAGTAAGTATGTCAAGTGTCTGAGGCTGGATTTGAACTCAGGTCCTCCTGACTTCAGGGCCAGTGCTCTATTTACTGCACCACCTAGCCACCCCCATACTACTCACTTTCACATCTTAGAATACTTGCCTTTCTTCAAGGCTTAGTCCTAGTGCAATCTATACTGTTCTCTCTAGCTATTATTTCTTTTGTTTTCTCAAAATATTCTATGCGTGGCTGTATTCCCATAGCAGAATGTTAAAAGTTGAGCCTAGGGACCATTTCAGTTAAATCTTCACATCCCTTGCACACAGCAGGGTGTCTTTTACATAGCTAACAGATAATAAATATTTGTTGAATTAAATTGTGTCTGCTAATAGCTTATTTGTCTAAAAAAAATTGTTGAGGAGAATGGTGGAAAGTCAGCAGTGTTAGATAATAAATCTTTTTGAGAAGAAAGGAACATGACTGTCTGAGTGCCAGTGTGATGTAGTAGATTGAGAGCTGATCTGTAGTCAGGAATACTCAGGTTCAAGTCTTGTTTTTAGACATCATCATTTCTGCTATAAATCGTTTTGAAAATATGAATTTATTCTAACACTACTGATATATAAAGGAATAATTTGAGCAGAATATTAGTCTGAAGTTTGCTTATGTGCAAATTTCATGTGTAAAGTCAGCAAGGAAGAAAACTGCATTACTTCATAGTAACTCACAAGCAAACTTCCATTCTTTTCTCATTCTTTATTGAGTTCTTCTCTCTGTAATCCTTCCACCCATCTTCTGCTATTGCCACGATCTCCAGTCCTCACCACTCCTTGTTGTGGCCCAGTAACTCCAATTACTCATCTCGATTTTTTTCTGGAGCTTGGGCTTAGGTTAAGCAGCAGCCCAAGACCATGGGTATGATCACACCTTATTGTATCATTTATGTATTTTATGACCATTTAACATGCGTGCAGCTCTTGACATTTTTATTAGGTTCCTTTTTTTTTTTTTAACGTGCAACTGATAAAGTTTTAGCATTCAGTTCCTAACACATTTTCCTGATAAGCCTGGTGTGGTTTTTATTGTTTCATTTCACATAGCATATTGATGGAATTAAAATATATTGCATTATAGTAGAAATGTCTGTATAAATCTGGAGGAATGAAGAATCTCAAAGTCTATGTGAGTCATCTTAAGAAATGACAAAACTGAAGCCTCTGCCAGAAATGACTTGCCTAAGATCTCATAGGTGGTGTTAGAGATAGCTATTGAATTTAGATCTTTCTGCACTATATTATGCTTCCCTCAAACACTAATTATGTGACTTTTATCAACTCTCTTAACTTCTTTTTTTTTTTTTTAATTTTTGGAGGGCAGTTGAGGTTAAGTGACTTGCCCAAGGTCACATGGCTAGTTTATTGTATTAAGTGTCTGAGGCCAGATTTGAACTCAGGTACTCCTGACTCCAGGGCCATTTCTCTATTCACTGTGCCACCTAGCCGCCCCAACTCTCTTAACTTCTAGAGTTGCTTGGGGGATAACTATCTGATAACTAGAAATGACCAATCAGTTGCAGATCTGACTTGGTAGAATTTCCATGTTATGAACTGAAAATGTTGTAGATGTAGATCCTAAAGCAAACACCATATGAATTAGGTCCCATATGGGCATAGAGAACTCAGCTCCAGAGAACATTACTATAACCATGACTTAGTGGGTTGGAGATCTGTGATTTTCACTACAAAAACAAATTCTGCCCTTGCCTGGTCCATAAGACAATTTGTTTTATGTGCTATGAAATTCATTATATCCTGGTATGAAAGCTTAGTCATAAGTGATTGCTAAATTTTTACTATGTATCAGACACTGTTGTAAGCACTGCAAATAAGATGAAAGACAAAATTCATGCGAGATCCCTGTCCTCAGGAAGTATATATTCTCATGAGAAAAACAATATGTAAGAAACTTGCTATTTATGCATTATGTAAAGAAATTAACAACTGAGGGGAACTGGAAAGGACAGTAGTCAGGTAGGAAGCAATGCAAATTAAAGAGATAGAGATAAGAGGTCAAAGGATTCCAGCCACAGGGAAAGGTAGTCAGCACCAAGAAGAGAAATGGAGTGGCTTGTTCCAGGAAGTACAAGTAAGACAATGTAGCAAAAACAGAACAAAACAAAAGGGGCTGCTAGGTGGGGCAGTGAATAGAGCACTGGCCCTGGAGTCAGGAGGACCTGAGTTCAAGTTTGGCCTCAGACACTTAACACTTACTAGCCGTGTGACCTTGGACAAGTCACTTAACCCCAACTGCCTTCCAAAAAGCAAAAAAAAAAAAACCCCAACAAAAAAGTAGGACAATGTAATTGGATCTTAGAGTGCATGGACAAGAATCAAATGTAAGAAGGGAAGGATGGCAAAAAAGGGGCAAGTTTATGACAAGTTTTAAATGCCATAATTTCATTTACTTTTTCATCCATCCATCCATCCATCCATCCATCCATCCATCTATTGTAGAAAGCTTTACATACTAGGTTGAGTAGTTTTTAAAAATTTATTTCCAGAGATATGTGATAGCCTGCTTTTTATGAGGAGAGGAGTGATACAGCCACGCTTATATTTTAGGCTGTTAAGTTGACAGATGTGTGGAAGACATATTGAGAAAAAGAGATAATAGAAGCAGAGGGATCAATCCAAGGTATTCTTCAGAACCACAGAAACTCAAAACTATCAGAATATTTATTTTTGGTAGTGTAGGCCAGGAACGCATTGAGTTTAAAATAATGCATTCAACAAAATTTCCCAAGAATACAGGCCCTGTAGTAACATTGTGCCTTGAACCTTGAGAGATACCTGCCAGACCTGCTCCGGTTCTTTGGTAGATGACTGGGTCATAGTTTTAGAGCTAAGCAGTACTGATAGATCATTTAGAAGAAAGTGAGGCTTTGAGACGCTATGTGAATTTTTGTCAGTTAACATTATATGGAGAGTAAAGCATAATGTTGAGATATTGAACCCAAAGTTCCCTTGCCTTCAAATTGAGTCCCCTTTCTAAAATCCTACAGTGCCTTTCGAAAGTGATTTCCCCTTCAGAATGGGCTCTTTTTTTGCCTCTGACTCCCTGAGGATTAGGGCTATTCTGGTTTTTCTCATTAAAACTCTTGCATTCCATTGTTAAATTGAAGAGTCATTGGTGTCTTACTTCATTAAGAGAACACTCCACCCATTGTTCTTTCCTACACTAATGGAATTTTAATAGGACACTTATTATTTGAGCTCTTCCAGAAAGGACAATAATCCTTGATACTATAACATGCACATATATACACAGAGATCAGTGGGAGAATTTCCAGACTTAAAGTTCGGGAATTTTTATTCATTCTTTCGGCGTTTGTCCCCACTCTTACTTACTTTAGTTGCCTTCTTAAACCATTCCTATGTCTCCATCTCCAGAGGGAAAATGGAGATATTTGATAATTCTACCAAAAGAACTTGGAAAGAACTTTATCAAAAATACAAGGGTAGATTAGATTCCTAGAGATTTACAGGATGTTAAGTATAACCAAGTAACATGCCCTTATTTTCCCAAAGGAGCAGGTGAAGTATAAAAAGACCATGGTTGACTGAATTGAGATTCCTATTTTAAGGTTATCATAACTATTTTATTTTGTTTCTTGGGTATTAAACTCTCCTTGAAATTTAGGATCTTTTGACTTGTAATTTTGATTGTAATAAATACAAAAGTCATTTGTTTGGATACATTTAAAGTAAACAAAATAATCTGGAATACATATGCTCGAATCAGTAGAATTCAGATCCTTCCCCAAATCATGTTGAAAATGATATATGGTGAAGAACTCTCTTTTTTCCTGCTTAAATAGCTCTCGCTTGCTTTTTTAGTCACTCAAGGGATTTAGTATTAAAGAGGCCTTAGACACAATTTTGTTCACTGCTCTTATTTTAAGAAAGGGGGAAACTAAAGCTGGGAGAGGACAAATATCTTATGTTCACCCAGTTAAGTTGAAGAAGTGGACTCTTATTTCAGATCCAGTATTCTTTCTTCTGTGATGTGCTGCCTTTTTTTTTTTCTTTTCAGAGGGGGGAAGGCAGGGCAATTGGGGTTAAGTGACTCAAGTGACTTGCCCAAGGTCACATGGCTAGTAAGTGTTAAGTGTCTGAGGTCAGATTTGAACTCAGGTCCTCCTGATTCCAGGGCCGGTGCTCTATTCACTGTGCCACCTAGCTGCCCCAGGTGCTGTCTTTTTTTCCCTCTTCTGTAATAAGTTATAATGATGAGAGTAAAAGTGAATATTAAAAATTAAGGTTTATAATATGTCTTTCAGACATTAAATGGTAGAGAATGGAATGCTTGAAGGCACAGAACCAAACCTAACAGAGGTTAGGTTGCCACTTGCCAAAGAATAGGCTTTTTCAGATAACTGATGCTTTTCCTTTTCAGTGCACTATTGTTTTATTTTGATAGATTTTTAAGGATTCCTTGTAAAATGTATCCTACAGTTTCCTACCTTCTAACAAAAATGAATTAAAGGTCATCAAGGACATCATTATAAATATCCATTATGATATTATGCAGTAATGTAGCCTCTGTCCTTAATGTAAAGTTACCAGGTCTCATTACTTATATGGTTATTACACCCACTTTTAGCAGGCAGTTGCTTCCCTGCCCCCTGGCCTTCCTGGTTGCGATTTCTAATCTGATACAGACTTGAGAACCTGATACCCAAGTTTACAAAATGTTAGATCAGTATCAATAAGGCACTGAATGAAGGCACCAAGAATAGAATTTATAGATTTAATGAAGGGAATTGAAAATTCTGTCTTTATGGTTCTGGTCTAAGCTATTGAGGTTATTGGAATGATGGCCTCTTGAGAAATAGAACATTCTCTTCCTTTTAAACTAATTTTTGAGCATAAACCTCTGGTTTGATACTGAATTTTTTTTTGTTTTTGTTTTTGTTAGAAACTCATATTTTTACTGTTAAAATAAAATGAGTTGTTTGCATTACTCAAGGTTTAAAACAGTACAGATGTTTGTGTTGTTTTTGTTTTTTAGGAAAAAAAGTATTGACTTGGATGACTATCAATTAAAAATCTTGTTCTCACTATACTGACATAATATTATGAGAAGTATTCTCCAGGAGACTTGTGCTGGTATATTTAGCCAATTTGTATATTTGAGTAGCATAAGTGAAGATAGGTATTGTATACTATTATGACACTGAACAACAATTAGTAATAACTAATAAATATTTACATATGTGTGTGTGAAAGAGAAAGAGAACTTTTAAGGTTTATAAGCACTTTATATATCTTATCTCATTTTTATCTTCAGAACATCTCAAATAGATAGGTGCTATTATTATTCCCATTTTATAGATGAGTAAACTAAGGCACAGAAAAATTTTGCCTAGGTTCACATGGCTAGTAGATGTCGGAGACTGGATTTGAACTCAGAACATTCTGATTCCAGATTCAGCAGTCTATAATCTGTGCCACCATTTATATGGAATTTCAGTGATTTTTTAGAAATATTTACAGAAATAGAGTACAAATCCAGGAAAGAAATGGTAGATTATTAGGAATATATTATGAGCATATAAATGATGTTCCTGAAGATGAAATAGTTTTCTTAGACTTAACATAATCGGCTATGCATTTAGTTTCTTGAATCTATGTATCTACTTACCCTTTTATATTCTGTATCTCTTTAGCAGAAGGCAAATTCCTTTGACTGTGGAAGTGGCTTTTAAAAATTTTATCTTTGCAGTATCTGCAAAGACACTTAAAATATTACTTAGATACACTATGTAGACACTTAAATTCTATTCCCTGGGTTTCAATGGATTGTATTGCATTCTTAAATTTCAAAATATAAGAAAAAGTTGAATGCTAAAGGCTAGTAACAAATTATGGACTTCATTGTTAAATTAAAAAGAAATTAAACATGAAGCTCTTCTATGTTTTGATTAAGGGCATCCCAGATGAAAGCAAGAAGGCAATAAACCTCCATTAGCATGTGATATTTCATATCTCTATCATAGAATTGGCTAGAATTTATAGAGAATATAAAAGTTCACTCTTGAGTTAAAAAAGGGATTTGGTGTAGCAAAATAGCTCTTCTCTACCATATTACATACTTAAAATCCTTAATAATTTCTTGAAAAATATAACACTGTAAGTAATGTTGATCTGCACTCTGATTATTCATATCAAATGAGGTATAATGCAGTGATACATGCTCACCAAAGGTGTTGCTCGCTATCATGGAAGATATGAGATACAGAGTTCAAATGGAAGAGGTATTTCATAGAGATTCTGACTGTTTTCTGGTGACATCCTTTTGTTTTCTGGTGACATCATTATGGTTGCACCAAATTCTAGCATATTTCAGCACTTCTCAGATGAGAGCAGTGATTTAGACCTAGTGAAAATGAGCTCCTTTCACTTCTAGATCCATTTAAACATACTGATTGGTAGTATTTGCTGTTTTTCAGAGGAAAGAGGAGAATAATCTCAGAAGAATATGTACATTGAATTTCCTTTGAGAAGGAAAGAAAAGCAAAATTCTAAAATTTTAAAGAATATTTTAATACATCATTTGCTAATTTGAAATTTTGTAATCTATTTCTGATTAATTTGGGATTGAGGTTGATTGCTGAACCTTCCACTTTAAAGTGTATAGCAAGATAACAATTTTGTGAATTAAATTTAAAATAATTTCATTATCTCCACTATGTTTTATTTACAAAATTGAATTTACTGGGCAGGGTACAGTGGCATTCTTTCCTAAATTACTAATTACTGTGGACTCAATGTCCATACATGAGACATTAATGGTTGTGATATCTGTTTAGTAAGTTTGGGCACTAGTTCTTTCTTTTTCTTGAGGGAATGCATGTGGTTTATGAAGGCTTAAAATTTAAGAGAAACATTTGGCACGCATAAAGCAGAACTCTTTCCCTTAGCCATGAAGACATTTTCAAAGTGGTCCTTCCACCGTTATTTCACCCATAAAACCCACCAATCTAGCTCAAAAAAGTTGCAAATAGAACTGTGCTTTAGGTAATAATAAAGAAATGAAGTTGAATACTTTTCAGGAATTTATTATGAGCTTAATATTTAGCATTAGTGCAATAAAACATGCTTTGAAACTATATTTGTTAATGGATTTGATTTAAAAATTGACTTGTAGTTAATTAGAATTAGAATTATTCATTAGAATTATTAACTTAGACTCACCTTGGGATATGTTTAAGTTAGAAATAGTTTGTATTTGGATTTCTTTTTTCATATTGCATTATTTCATGAAAATCTAGATTTTTGTTTTATACTCCTCATACTTATAGGTCTTTATTTCATTACAGTATTCCATTATATGAATGTGCTTCTTGTTTACCTGTTTCAAATTTTTTTTTTAGATATTTAAGTTGCTCCTTAAAAAAAAAGTAGTATTACATTTAACAATGCTATAAAGTAACTGATTTAATAAATTAACTGTTTTTATATCGGGTATATATTCCCAAGAATACACTAAATGAATATTATTTTTATAGGTAATTTTTTTTAATGATTTTAAGTTACCTGAGATCTCTTTTCTTGTACAGATAATACGTATGTTTCAAGTTCGGATAATGATGAAGATGTGCTAGTTACCACTGAGCCAATTCCTATAATTTTCCATCGAATAGCTACAGGTAATATTTTGAAACACACGTTTTCTATTTCAGATGAATAATTTTCCATTTTGATTCACTATTTATCTCAAGTATGTCATAGCTGGATCTGGCTATACATTTCTATTTTCTTTCTAGAATTCACAACTTTATAAGTAAGTTTATTCTGTTAAATTATAAAGAATGTTATCTTTGCCTTTTGTAATTATGAATGCCTTATTTGAATTTATGATTATATTTTTGTATTGTAAAATGTTTTTGTGTTGGCTTTTAACAAAAAATAGGAAAGATCCAAATAGCCAATTTATTCATTTTGAAAAATATTCAAATATATATATGATTTTTCAGAAATTCCCATGTTTATGTATTTCTATATTTATTTAATAACATTTATATTAGCTATTTGTGTATTTCCCCTCTGAATAGATCATTTGTGTATTTGTTGCAAAAATTTATGTATGTGTTCGTTCATATATCTTTGGTTTAGTTCAGGAATGAGTATAAACGTGTGTGAATACACACATGCATGTTTCTGTACCTTATCTGTATTCATTTATCTTAAAGAAAGTGGTTAAATATTTTGACATTATTAGAATGCAAAATTAATAAATGTAGAGATTGCACATTGGCTTTGTTTTTATGGAAATTTATGCTAACATCAGAGACAATCTACTTATTGAATCTCGAACATTATGCAATTTTATTTCCTTCCAAAAGAATATGTATCTGGATACACTTTTTTTGATTAGAGAAAAATCATTGTTATTTAGAATAAAGATTTATTTCATGACCATAATTAAATTTTCATTTCAGAATTAAAAAAACCCAATGACATTCCATGTTGTTTATCCATAAAATCGAAATTACAAAAGGAAAATGGAGAGGTAAGTAGACGGTAATTTAACACATTTAATTTTTCCTTAAACTTAGGCCTCATTCTAATTTTCTTATTTCTTTTGTTGTACTTAAGATTGTCACACCATCCTTCATATTTTTAGGTCTCTCCTTAATTATCTTAGGTGCTTTAGGCTCCATTACCTCTCCTTAATCATTTCTCTACTCCTGCTCCTTTCTATCTATACAACATCTCACTTGGTAGTTCCCTTATGTCTCCATTGTCATTATCTTCCTTACCACCTCCCATAATATTGCAGAAGCCTCCTTTCATGACCTTCTTTCTCCACTCCTATCTACATGTTTCAATGCATATTCCAAAAACTTTGCCTGAATTAATGTTTCTTGGCTGTGAATGTGGCCGTGTTACCCAATCCTCAAAATTCTTTGGAGAATTCCTTAATAAAATTCAGTCTCTGCCATTGTTAGTCAGTGAGCATTTTTACAGAACCTACTGTATGCTAGACACTATACTTAACATGAGGATACATATAGAGGTCAAATTACAATCTAATGGGGAGACACTAGGCCGGGGTTGGGGAACCTAAGGCCTCCAGGCCACATGTGGTCTTCTAGGCCCACAAGTGTGGCACTTTGACTGAATATAAACTTCACTTAAAGGGCCACACTTGAAGACCTAGAGGGCTACATGTGGCCTTTAGGCTGCAGGTCACTCATCTCTGCACTAGGCAAACAACTTTGTACCAACAAGATATTAAGATAAAATGGAGATGATGAGTAGATGGAAGGCAACAATATTACATGTGATCATCATACGTGTTTTGTATATGGCAGTATTTTGGCTGGGACTTGAAAAAAGCCAGGAGGCTGAGATGAGGTGGCAAAGAATTTAGGCATGGGGACCAGTCATTCAGAATGTCCCAATTCAGGAGATGGAGTGCCTTGTCTGAGGAGCAGTAAGGAAGCAAATGTTCTTGGATTGCAGAGTATATGTCAGGTATACGAAGACAGAAAGATCAAGGCTGGGGGGGGGGGTGGCAATGTTTTGGAGTGTTTTGAATGTCAAATAGAGGATTTTATATTTAATCCTGCACAGAATAGGCAACCTCTGGATTATTAAATAGGGTGACCCTCCACAATCTGACATCACCCTTCCTTGAAAGCCTTTTCACATTGTCTTTACTCTCTGGTCTTCTCCCCCTCCTATCCCTGCAATCATGTCTTTCCTCCAGCTGGAGTCACCTGGATCTCTCTTACCTGTAGAGTTATTACCCATCCTTTAAAACACAGAAATTCTGTATTGTCTGTGGTTTCTTTCTCAGTCCTCCCTGCTCAGTAAAGTTGTTCTCTTCCAGTGCTCAGCAGGGCTCAGATTTCTTTTGGGCAGCTATGGCTTTACCTTAACCTGTTTTGTTTATTTGTCATGAACTTCCTTGTTTGTCAGTTCAATGAGGTAGAAACTGTGTCTTTTCTAAACCTTGTCTCGTTTCCTAGTCACAGCACTGTAGCACTCAGTAAATGTTTGTTTAGTGGATGGGCAGGTAGATTGCATAGATGGGAATGTTTGCAATAATGTTGAATGGAATGTAATTAGAGTGTGTGTGTGTGTGTGTGTGTGTGTGTGTGTGTGTGTGTGTGTGGCAGAGACAAATACAGAAGCAGATACACAGAAATGTATAGAGAAAAGGTTGGGCACAGTGGTTCTAGTATTGGCCTTAGGGTTAACCTTGTTTTCTAGTTCATCCACTGATTGCGTGTTTATACAAGGTCTGTGACCTTTGGCAAACCTAGACTGCCTTCTAAGTCTATAATTTGAAAGCATATAGACATCTTAAACTCAATATGTCCAAAATAGAATTCATTATCTCCGTTTCTCTTCCTCAAAGTTTTCTCTCTTCCTAATTTCTCATTACAATAGAAAGTACCTTTGTCCTCACTATCACCTAGGCTTCTGACATAGTTGTAATCCTTTACTTCTTACTTTCCCACACCTCTGTGTCCTCTCTCCCATTCAGTCTATTGTCAAGTCTGTTAATTTCACCTCTTTAACATTTCTATAATACTTCTCCTCTCTTGTATTTCTACTCCTTTCCCCCATGCTGAGACCCCTACTCCTTCACACCTCAACTATTGCAGTTGCATTTTAGTTGATCTCCTTGCCTTTAATCTCTACCTAATTCTGTCATTCTACCATTTAGCTTTCAAATTAATCTCCACTGTTCCCAATAATTGCCAAGATTATATATAAAATTCTTTTTTTTTTTTTTAGCATGGAAAACCCTATAAAAGAATCCTTCCTACCCCACTTTTAGTCTTCTTATAACTTATTTCCTTTACATATTCTGTGATCCAGTATCACTGGCCTCTTTACTGTTCCTTGCAACAGGACACTTCGTGTCCTGATTCTGGGAATTTTCAAGGGCTTCATCCATGTGTGGGATGCTCTCCCTACTCTGTTTAGCCTCTTGGTTTTCTTCAAATATAACCGATGGTTTAGAAAAATTGCTTTGGTAGCTCCATATAGGTATAGGGATTACTTTTCGCCAAAGGAAATTAGAAAAGTTTTCTTGGAAGAGTTAGCTTCTGAGATAGGCTTTGAAAGATAAATCATATATATTCTCCTCCCTTCTCGTATATCTTTTCTTCTCTCCCATTGAAAAGAAACTCTTGTTAAAAAGAACAATTAGTCAAATATGTGTGTCTCACTCTGTGTGTTGAATTCATCTCCTTTATCTAGGAGTGGTTAACAGTCTTTATCATTGTAACTCTGGAATCATGATTGGTCACTAATTTACCAAAAGTTTTATGTCTTTCAAACTTGACCTAACAATGTTGTTATTATTATATAAATTGTTATCCTCATTTCCCTTACTTCTCTCCATCAACTGAGCCAAGTCTTCCCAGATTTCTCTGAGACCATGTCTTTTATAATTTTTTCAGACACAGTTAAAGTTCCAAGTCCAGTAAAAATTTATTAAGTAATTATTATATACCTGGTACTGTACTATGTTTTGGAAATTATATAAACATGATACCCATTATATATATATAAATCTGTGGAAAACATTTCCATATTAGCCACAATCCTCAACCCTCTATTCACCCCAAAAAGGAAAGAAAATAAAGGCAGAAAATATGTTTTATTCTACAGTCAGAAATCATCTATTCTCTTATCTTTATGTGAATAGTATTTTAAATCGTGAACTCTTTGGAGTTGTGTTGTACCTTGTATTAGTCAGAGATACTTAGACTTTTACAGTTGAGTATCTCTACAGTATTGCTCATACTTCCAATTACACACCAGATTCATCTCCCTTCATTTTGCATCCATCCATCCATCCATCCATCCATCCATCCATGTTTTTCAGGTTTTTCTGTAACCAATCACTTTCATAATTTTTTTATAGCCAGATAATATTTCTTAACATTAATATAACATGACTTTTTTTTAAAAATCCATTTCTTAATTGACAGACATCCCCTTAGCTTCCAACTCTTTACTCCAATTATATTTTTGTACATATGGGTCCTTTTCCATTTCCTCTCATCTGTTGAGGCATAAACCTAGTAGAGGTATTGCTGGGTTGAAGGATATCATAGTTTTATAGCTGTTTGGGCATAGTTCCAAATTGTTCTCCAGCATGGTTGGACCAGTTCACAACTCCACCAACAGTGCATTATATACCTATTTTTCTACATTCCCTCCAGCATTTGTCACTTTCCTTCTCTGTTATCTCAGCTAAACTGATGATGGTAACTTAGAATTGTTTTAATTTGCATTTCTCTAAATATTAGTTGTTTACACCACTTTTTCATATGATTATTGGTAGCTTTGCTTTCTTCCGGGAGCCTACATCATAATGAGGGAAGACTACATATGAAATAAATCTAAAAAGCACTGTTTGAAGAAAACTAGACAAGAGGCAGAAATCCAGTGATTCTGGAGTGACATGAATTGTAAAGCTTTCTGGCCTGAGCGGTTTTTGTAAAAAAAAGAAGTTTTGAGAAGAAGTATCTAAATCAGACTAAGGTGTTGTAGGATGGAGTCATCTTCCAAGGTGAGCAGCCTACTGGGATGGAATGATCTTCTAGGGAGAGATGGCTGCCAAGTCTTGGTGGAAAAAGAAGTCCAGAGGATCAAGAATAGGTACAAGAAAGAACAAAATTTTGAACCTGGTTCATCTTAGCATTTTCCCTAAAATGGAAGTTCTAGGTCCCATTAATTCATATAACAACTTTTTCAGCCATCCTACAACTGACATGCTTTCTTTAAGTCCTAGTTCTTTGCTACTACAAAAAGAAATGATATCAATATTTTGTGCCTAGAGAATCTTCTTTCCTTTAATTCCCTTGGTGGAATACTAGTGATATATCTGCTTCAAAGTGTATGCATAGATGAGTAACTTTTGGGCCATAGTTCCAGTTTCTTTTCAGAATTACTCTACCCCTTACAGCTTCACCAATAGAGCATTCATGTGTATATTTTCATGTAGCCCCCCTTTTTTGGCCAGCTTGGCCAGTCCAGTGTTTTAGTATATATCCTCGGAGTTCATTTAATTTGAAATCTTTTAGTTATTAGTTGTTTCAGAGATTTAAAAAAAATATGGCTACTGATAGCTTATAATTCTTCCACTGAAAACTACCTGGTCATATCCTTTGACCATTTGTCAATTGAGAAGTGGTGGTTATTATTCTTAATTTTGATGACTTCCTTAAATGTGTTGGATATTAGACCATTGTCAGACCAAAAAACAAAAACAAAAACAATGCAGCCTTTTACTCCCTTGTATACAATTTTAGATGTGAAAGAGGCAGAATGAGGTCAGGGAATAACTTGTCCATTTTCCCATAGTATAGCATTTGTAAAAGGGAAAAATGTGGAATGAGGGCTATTTTAGAGAGACCTGAATGTTGGCTTTAGGATTTGTGTTCTGTAGGCTATAGAAAGTTATTGAGTAATCTTGAGCAGGAGGCTTTCATTCATTCTTTCACTTAAAAAATGTACCTGCCTTTTGGTTTTTTTTTTAATTTTAGTTTTTATTTGTTTTCTTGTTTACATTATTCATTTTCATTACATTTTTTGAATTACACATTTTCTCCCCGTCTTGCTCCTGTCCCAACCCCATTACAGCAATCCCACTGTAAAGCCCCTCCCCTGCTCTGCTCTCCTATTT
>CM053594.1:306698561-306752085 GCA_028646575.1 Pseudocheirus occidentalis
AACAGATTGTGGGAGGGGTCTTACAGTGGGATCAATGTTCTGGGCTGGGGGGTAGGGACAAAAAGGGGAGAAAATTTGTAACTCAAAACCTTGTGGAAATGAATGATGTAACCAAGAAAATAAATTAAAATAAAAAAAAATGGATAGGCAATAAAGAGGAATGCCCTGGGAAAAGGGTAACGGGAAAGGAAGAATAGTGAAAATTATTATAAAAGAGACACAGAAGGAAGAAATGTTATAATTGAGGGGGAAAACATGGGGCAGGTAATGATTAAATCTACTCGTATCTGAATTGTTTTAAAGAGGATAATATATAAATATGTGTGTATATACATTCATGCATATGCACATGCGTGTGCACATTCATACACACACACTCAGCTGGTAATAGAAATATATCTTACCCAACAAGGAAGTAGGAAGAGAAGGGGATAAGAGAAAAGGGGGTGGAGGTCAACAAAAGGGAGGGCAGATGAAAGAAGGCTGTGGTCAAAAGCAAAATAGACTTTAGAGGAGGGACAGGATAAAAAGAAAGAAATGAATAAACAGAAAAAAAATAGGATGGAGGGAAACACACAAGTTAGTAATCATAACTATGAATGTGAACAGGATGAACTCTCACCCATAAAAACAAAAGAACATAGAAAAATGGATTGTTGTTTAAAAGAAATACACTTGAAAAAGAGACACAAAGGGAGTTAAAATCAGTGGCTGGAACAAAATCTATTATGCTTCAGTTGAAAAAAAGGCAGCAGTAGTGATCATGATCTCAGACAAAGCAAAAATGGGCTTATTTCAAAGGGATAAGGAGGGAAACTACATCTTGCTAAAAGGCAACAAAGACATTAAAATAATATCAATACTAAAAAATATTTGCACGAAATGCATAACATCCAGGTTCTGAAATGAAAAGTTAAATGAATACAAGAGGAAACAGACAATAAAACCATATTAGCATCCTCATGCAGGGACCTCAACTTTCCCTCTAAGCTAGAAATATTTAACCATAAAATGAATAAAAAAGAATGAAAGGAGATCATTAGCATCTTAGAAAATTTAGATATAATTGACCTCTGGAACATACTGAATGGGAATAGAAAGGAATATAACTTTCTCAGCTATATATATGGCACCTTCCAAAAACTGATTATGTATTAGGATATAAAAACCTCACAAGCAAATGCAGAAAAGCAGAGATATTAAATGTATGCTTTTCAGACCACAAGACAATTAAGAATACATTTAATAAAAAGGCAATGAAAGCATAGATTAAAAGTTTGAGCCACTTTAAAGAGTAAATTTTTTAAAAAGAAAGAAGAAAAATCAATAATTTCATTAAACAGAATGACAACAACGAGACTATATCCCAAAATTTCTGGGAAGTAGCCAAAGCAACACACACACACACACACACACACACACACACACACATATATTTTTTTTTTTGCTTTTTTTGGAGAGAGGAAGGTAGGGCAATTGGGGTTAAGTGACTTGCCCAAGGTCACATGGCTAGTTTTATGTTAAGTGTCTGAGTCCACATTTGAACTCAGATCCTCCTGACTCCAGGGCTAGTGCTCTATTCACTGTGCCACCTAGCCACCCCATATATATCTTTATATCTTTAAATGCATAAATCAATAAAAGAGAGGAAAAATGGATCAATAAATTGGACATGCATCTAAAGAAAGAAAAAGCAAAGAACAAATTTAAAATCCCAATTAAACACCAAAATGGAAATCTGGAAATCAAAATTGAAAGTAAAAACAAATAATAATTGAACAAAATAAAACTAGGAGCTGATTTTATGGGGGGGGGGAATTAATAAAATAGACAATCCATTTTCTTAAAAAGAAAATGAAATTATTAATATCAAAAATGAAAATGGAATGAACCACAAATCAGGATCAAATCAAAGCAAGTATTCTGCCCAAAAAACTTGTGTACAAACAAGCCAACAAAACTGACAATTTAAGTGAAACATGGTCTCATGTAATCAAATCACACAACTCTTCCCAGAAGTGAGTGTAATGGGAATGGGAATTTGAAGATCTTCCCTGCCCCTTAATAGACCTAGGGGGGAGTTTGAAGACCTCCCCTGCTGCAAAGTAAACTCTGCCCCCTGAGAGGCTGAATGTAGTCACATGGAGCCGGTGGTGGCAGGAGTGTGCTGAGGAACAGAGGCCACAGGAAAGCTGGTAGAGAACTGACAGCTGAAGACAGTTGGGGACAGAGGAGCTTAGGCAAGGAGAAAGAGAGTTTTGTGAATAAATATTGATTTCATATTGGTTTGTGGGAAGGCATGGCTTTCAGTGTTATTATGGCTTCTGAAAATCTTTAGTACGATGATGGAATCAGCTTACTGGTTTTGGGATTCAGTTTTCTGGTGTCTAAATAAATGCTTCAGTTCTATGCACTATCTGGAGAGTCTGGCATATTTTGCAATCAAACGTCATGCAATACTTATAGTCATGGTCTTTATTGTGATTGTGGTATTGCATTGGCGCTAGAGTGAGCCCCAAAACAAAATCTCACCTCAGAAGATACCCTTCAGAATCAGAGGACATCACAGCCTTCATGACCACTGCCTAATTACAAAGTAACAAAAGGTGTGGGCCTTCCTGAAAAACAAGTCTCTCCTAAGCAAGCTTCTCTGGGCTCCAAGTGAGGCCCATTAAGGGGCAGGGAAGATCTTCAAATTCTCTCACCATTACATGTGCCAAGACAAATCCAGGGATTATATGAACACAATTACAAAAAACCTCTTCATACAAACACAGACAAAGCTAAACACTGAAGAACTATGAATTGCTTCTGGGAGACAGAACCAGTATTATGAAAATGGAAATACTAAGTTAATTTATCTATTCAGTGTCATACCAATCAGACTACCAAAAAACTATTTTATAGGGCTAAAAAAATAATTAATGTGGCTAAACAAGGTCAAGAATATCAAGGGAACCAAATTTTTAAAATATGTAGGAAGGCAGCCTTGCAGTTTGAAATTTCAAAGAATATTACAGAAAGAAGTAATCATCAAAACAATTGGGCATTGGCAAAAAAAAAAAAAGACTGGTATTTCAGTAGGATAGATTGGTATACAACTTAGAGTAGTAAAGGACCATAGTTATTTAGTGTTTGATAAACCCAGAAATCCAAGTTTTGAGGGATAGAAACGCAAGATTTATGAAAACTGCTAGGAACACTGAAAGCAGTTTGGCAGAAACTAGGCATAGACCCACATCTCACACCACATACCAAGTTAAATAACATCAAAATGGATAAATGATTTAGCGACAATGAGTAACATCACAAATAAAGGGAGAATGGATAATGGATTAATGGATAAGGAAAATGTTTATTACCAAACAAGAGATAGAAAGGAAAAAAAGTAAAATAGATTATTTTGTTTACAGGAATATAAAAGGCTTGTGCAGAAACAAACCTCATTCAGGCAAAATTAGACCAAAACAGAAAACTGGAAAAGAATCTTTACAGAAAGATTCTCTGATAAAAGACGCATTTCTCTAATAATAGGGAACTCAGCCAAATTTACAAAAAGAAGAGCCATGCTCTAATTCACGCCAAAAAATATAATAGGCAATTTTCAGAACAAATCAAAGTTATCAAAAGTCATAAAAATGCTTTGTCACTATTGTAGAAAAACGCAGATAAAAACAACTCTGAGGTCCCATCTGACACCTATCAATTTAGCTAACATGGCAAAAAAGAAAAATGCCAGATATTGGAGGGGATGTGGAAAAATAGGTACACTAATGCTTTGTTAGTGGGATTATGAAATGGTTCAACCATTCTAGAAATATATTTGGTACTATATCAATATAAAACTGTATACACTACTCAGTAATACCACTACTAGGTCTGTATTCCAAAGAGATCAAGGAAAAAGAGGGAAAGCTCCTATATGTACAAAAAATATATATTTATAGCAGCACTTTTTATGATAGCAAAGGACTACAAATTGAGGGGATGCCCATCAGTTCAGGAATGGATGAACAAACTGTGGTACACTATGATCTCATTAAAAATGGTAAAGGGAATGTGATAAAAAAAAAAAACAGAAGATTTAAATGAACTGATGTAAAAAAGATGTAAAGAACCAAAAAAACATTATAAAAGGAATAGTAATACTGCAGTGATGATAAACTAGGAAAGACTGAGTTCTTTTGATTCATACAATTATTCAAGACAATTCCAATTGATGAAAAAATGCTGCCCACTTTGAGAGACAGAACTGAAACTGTTGCAGATTGAAGCATTTTTTAATTTTTCTTGTGTTTTTTTTTAATAACATGGCTAATATGGAAATGTTTTGCATGAATTCATCTATATAATGATATATTACTTTCCTTCTCAATGGATGGGTAAGGCGCTAGGAGAAGAGAAAGATTTTATAAATCAACATAATGAAAGGGGGTGGGGTGGGGTTGTTTCATTAATTCTGTTCTCCATTAAAAATGAAAAGAACATTAACTTTCTACTGAACACTGTTAAGTATTACCAAGTAAATGCTAACTTTATTGTATCATAAAAGGAAAGCACATTTCACATGTCATAACACACATACTGATGGAAAATAAGTGTTATAATCATATGACATACATGCTTAAGGTTCTTTCTGTGACATATTTTAATGTAAATGTGACTTATTGATAAAATGTATTATGTCCATCATCTCTCATATCTGCATGATTATAATAATGTAACTAAAATGTAGGCAAATTATTTAATAGGCTATTGATGTGAGATGATCAAATCCAATTCTTCAATTCTTGCTTAAAAGTTAAAATAACCCATGGACTAAAGTTATTTCCTTATATTTTTTTCATTGAAAATCAGTCACCAGAGGGCGGCTAGGTGGCGCAGTGAATAGAGCACCGGCCCTGGAGTCAGGAGTACCTGAGTTCAAATCCGGCCTCAGACACTTAACACAAAAAAACTAGCCGTGTGACCTTGGGCAAGTCACTTAACCCCAACTGTCCTCCAAAAAGCAAAAAAAAAAAAATCAGTCACCATTCAAAGTCAGTAGGAGAAAGAACAGGTTGAGGAGGGGATATCAGTGAGAATAGGGTGACACCAAAGTAGATTGAGGAGAAGTCATGGTATGGTAAAATAGTGACATGAAAGAAGAATGCAACCAAAAATAAAAAGGCTTAAAAAAAAAAAAAGGTACAACAGATACAAGTGGAGGCAAACAAAAGGATGGAGGTACCTGATAATTCTGTATTAAATGTAACATACCTCATAATGCATGTGAAATATTTTGGTTTTTAGAGAGGAGATATAAAGATAAAAGATTCACAACCTCTCTATTATGAAAAAATGCAATTCACTCCTATGGCCAGAGCATAGAACAAATTATTTTACATCTAAAGGAAACAATGTCATACTCCTAACTGGAAACAGATAAACATACTTTTTTCCTTTCCTCTGCCCACTCCGTTTTTAGGTTTTTGCCCTTTTTTGGGGGGGATGAGGGAGTTGAAAGTGGAACCTGTTTGTGGTGGAACTCTTGATTGTGTTCACAATAAACGCATCTTTGTGATCACAAACCAGGGAAATTATAAAAAGTAAGAATCGCTTTCCTAAACGTAGGTAAACAGAATGGATTTTATAAAGGCCCAAATGACATTATAAAAGTAGCTTGTAGGCCATCACGTATCACCTTGAATTTTGGATTTAATATATTATTACATTTAATGTGAAGGTTTCATTTATTGCTATAAGTTCTGGTTTTCATTTGTGATTCTGATTTGAAACAAGGTCAGGAAAACATCTTTAAAAGTCAGGCAAAAAACTTAAATGAAGTCATTTCATTAGCTTCCTATCACATTAGTTTACCCAGTTCACAGAATAATTGAAGCATCTATCTCTTTAGGGTCCTCCAAAGCAGATTGCAGAACACAACCACTCAAAAAAATGTTGATGCCACATTCAAAGCCTTCAAAAAAAAAATCCTTTTTATACAAGCAATAAAAATACTGCACTATACCTGGATAATCTTCTGATACATGTACTGAATAGGATACACTGCAAGAAAGAAAGAAAGCCATGATCAAAATACTGCAGAACTGCATACTTGATTTTTTTCAAAAACCCAGTATTATCCATTCAAAATAGTTATGCATAAAAGAACTATAATCAAAAAAGGACAAACATTCAGATATTTTAAGATGCATTGTGTTACAGAACTAACAACATTTACCTCAATACCCATACATACATGCAAAATAGGATAGTAAATAACAAATTAGCAACTCAAGATTATCCTCTCCACCACACTGAAAACAATGAAACCTTATTACAAGATAATACATGAATTAAGAAGAGCAAAAACAACATTTCATATATTGGCAATATCTATTTTAAAAAGCACATTTTCTAAAACAGAAAAAGCCTATGTAAAAATATGTTTATATCTCCTTGAAATTTCAAGTATTATTTTTTGAATAAAAACAGTTAAAAAAGAGTCCTCGGGGATATTGAAGGCAGAAGTCCTAGGTTCAAATTGCACCTCCAACACCAGCCAGCTATGAAACATTAGATAAAGTAAACAAGTCTAATCCATAAAATGAAATCATTCACTAGATCATTTCTAAGGTCCCTCTAGGTCGAGATCTATAAATCTAAGAAATAAGCTCAATTTCACTACATATGTATATATGACTTTGCCATTACTGAAAATATAAAGAATAAGATAAATAAATCACCTTACAAAACAAATATGTAATCACTAGAGAAAAAAAATATAGTGTAATATATGAGTTGAGTGAAATATGATGGCTGTGAATCTGTTTATCCTGTATGACTATTAATATAGAATCTATATTATGTTATACATAATTGATCCATGATTTAATTGGCATAAAGAACTCCTGGAGAGGGTCAGTATCTTCTCTGAAAATTATAGTCCTAGAGAATGGTGTGGGGAAACAGATGATGGGTGATTTTTCCAAAGGAGTTACTAAGCCAATGTGTCAGAGGTGGGAACTGCTGAATTCAGAACTTCTTCCCACCCCTTCCCATCCCTTCCCACCACCAGATCAGACCAGCTCTGCTCTCAGTCCATTCAACTGAGCTGCTTCTCCCATAAATCTCTCATTAATATTCTCCTTCTCTCTGATTTGAATCTGTTTTCCTCAACCCAAGTCTTTATTTATGCACATACATACACACACCCTTTTTTGATTGTGCAATAACTTCTTCAAGAATCCTTTTCCTGAATAAACAGAAAAGAAAAATGACAATGCTAACCTATGGGAAAGAGGAACTATCAGTGAAAATGGATACTGCTCAAACCATTCTCTTAGGCAATTTGGAACTAAGACCAAAAAGCTATTGTGTCATGCAAATGCTTTGACCCAGTGTTATTGATACTAGATCTATCTCAAAAAGAGATCAATGAAAGAGCAAACACAACCATAGAAACAAAAATATTTATTATAATGGTGTTGTTTTTTTGTAGCAAAGAACTAGAAACTTAGAGGGTATCCAAGAACTGGTGAATGGATGAACAAGCTATGGTATAGGAATGTGATGGAATGCTATTAACCTATAAGAAATGATGAGGATGGTTTCAAAGAAACCTGGGAAAACTTGTATGAACTGAGGCACAACTAAGTGACCGGAATCAGGAAAAAAATTATATAATAAGAAGGATATTGTAAAAATAATCAACTTTGAAAGACTTATGAAAGACAGAGCAACACAAAGGACAATCACAATTCCAAAAGACTTTCTAAAATATGCTGTCCACCTCCAAATAATGAGAAAGTGACCTCACAATACAGAGTGAAACATGTTCTCTTCTTTTTCTTTTCTTCTTTCTTTCTTTCTCTTTCTTTCCTTCTTTCTTTCTTTCTGAACATAGCTATTGTGGTCATTTCTGTATTTATGGAATGTTTTTTCTTCCCTTCTCAATAGATGGGAAAAAGGAAGAAGAGAGGAAGAAAACTTGGAACTGAAAATAGAATTTAATTTAAGTTTTTAAAGTAAAAATAAAAAACCACATATTGCAACAGGATATATCTACTAAAATAGTTAAGCTTTCACTATTATCATTAAAAGGACTTTAGATTTTCTAGAGTTTCAACATTTTAAATTTGACAAGACCCAGTATAAAAGCCTTATTTCATTACTTTGTCAACAACCAATCTTTTTTTCTATACATTTATCCATTCTCTCAGAAATTAACCTAGTCATAGGCACTATATAGATAGATACCTGTTTTATCTGATTACTTTCCCAGAGTTAGTAGTCTTTTTTCTCCTCTCCATTAAAGTTCTTACCTTTCTAATTCACTAGGTTTCCCTCACCTGTTTTATTGTTAACTGAAACTCTAATCATTTTTAAATATATTAAAACTACTTTGCCCCTCAGGCATGGATACCAACAGGTGGAAAAAAGCACTCCTTATACTAGTCCAGGAAAGAAATGATAAAACTGTGGCCTGGCAGGCTAACATTGTTCATAGAAGATTAAAGAAATATGCCTGACATATTTTAGAAGGGGTTAAAAAAAATAATAAAAACTTGGTAGTGGATTGAACAAAGAAAATAAATGATGAATAAACGAAGGAGGGTGACTAGAATAGTGGGTAGCATAACTATAAAAAAATTGGAAAATACAATAAAGCAGGTTTCACATGGAAATAAATTTAGACAAGGGAAGAGCATCTAAATAGAGATGTCCTGAAGAGGACTCCTGATTCTGCTGATTGTCCTGAAGAGAACAGCCCAAGAACTCAGGTCAAATGTTAACATGGAAACAAAAATTTAAGTTATTACCACAGGGCTAAAGCTGTGAAGTAGAGTTTGTTCATGGAGGGAAAGAATAATCAGAGAGGAGATTAAAGGGCCAAGGCCCAAGCCATCTAATTCAGGGAACAAGATGCAAAAAATTATGGTTTTGAGTTTACACAGATCACCACATCAATACACATTTACATCCATGTGGACATTCATAACATTACTTCAAGTCATCCAGTCACAAAAACAAGAGTAGCTCCTGTTGAGCACCTGCAAGTAACTATATGCAGAGTTTTCTACCAAGATGGTAGAGAGCAATGAGGGACTGGCTTGTGCCAAAGCAGGTGTTCTGTTCTCTTATTTGGTATTTTGTGGAATAGTGTCCCTATAGAAAACTCACTGACTAATAGGGTTAAAATGTACGTAGAGGGGGCAGCTAGGCAGCACAGTGAATAGAGCACCGGCCCTGGAGTCAAAAGGACCTGAGTTCAAATCAGGCCTCAGACATTTCATACACACACACACACACACACACACACACACACACACACACACACACTAGCCGTGTGACCTTGTGCAAGTCACTTAATCCCAATTACACTACCTTCCCCCCTCCAAAAAGCAAAAAATAAAATAAAATGTACGTAAGACAAGATCCAAACAAGCATAGGTAGCAAAGGATAACTAATATGAGGAACTCTAAAGCTGGGAATGAACTGATGCTTGTGAACAATATAAAGTGGAACAGAGTTTCTAATGTTTTGACATAGGGGAAATAGAAAAAACAAGTTTTGAGAAGGAAAGTGATCACTGATTTTGGGGAGAATGCCTCAACATTCTCAGCTAATAATGTTAATTTTTTTTCTCTTTTAAAGAAAAAGACTTTCACAATGGGGAGTAACAAACAAAATTAGTCACTAGGCAATTAAAACTCAAGTGAAGGAATATAATAGAAAACCAGCACCCAATCAACACAATGACAACAAAACAATTTAAAGAGACTAGGTGTGAAAGTGCATGCAAACTTGAGTACTTAACCTTCTACTGATAATTCTGAAAACTGATAAATCAATATATTAATGAGCATTATTAGTTGTCTGCTATGTACCAGGCACCCTGATAAGAACCAAGGATACAAAAAAAGGGAAGTGTGCCCTATAATCATCTTTAGATTTCCACACAAAAGACAATATATAAATAAAAGCTAAGACAAAAATAGTCCTTTGCCTCAGGTACTTTCCATTTGAAGGGGGGAGAGAGCATGATAAATAGTTATCAACAAATTACTACAGAATAGATGGAAGTATATCTGCAAAAATATGAGTAACAGAAATAATTTAGCAAAAAAGAAATGCTCATATTTTTTTTAAAAAGGTGGAGGAAGTTAATTTAGTTATTTTTTCTGACTCAAGTCAATGATCTTGGCCAATTTCTGGCAAAATGAGAGACCACATTATTAAAATTGTCTATGCGCACTTGGATAAAGTAGAAGTGGTCAGGTATGCTGGAGAGCAAGTGAATGAGCATGAATCCATCAAGAAAAAAGGATACCTGCTAAACTTCATTTCCTATTCTGAAACTATCTGGACAGGTAAGTCATGGAAATTCCATAGATAACATTCATTTAAAGTTAGGAGGGAGTTTTCATCATTTTACAGGTAAGGAACAGAAATCCAAAAGAACTTGAAAGGATTGCCCAAGGTCATACCTGAAGCAAACAAAATAGTATGAAAACATAGCTCTTCTGAATTCAAATTCAGTGCTCTTCCCATGATACTACTTATAACACAGCAAGGGCAGTATATGTTTGTGGAGAACTTGGAGGGATATGGGCTAAATGAATGAACAGATAGGTGTCTGAATGACCAGACCTAAAGAACTTTGATGAATGGATTAAAATTAACCTAGGTAATAAATTCTAGCAAAGTTCTCTAAGGTTCTGCCAGGGCCTTGCTCTGTTTACTATTTTTTTATGAATGACTAAGATAAAGGGTAGATGGCATAATTATCAAGTTTATAATATGAATATGTAAAGAATTCCTAATATATTAAATGACAGAATTGGGATCCAAAAAAATACACTCACTTCAACTTCAGTTCAAGCAGCTCCTTTCAAATGAAGACTTTCCTAATTGCTTTTAGTACCCTCCCATCAAAAACTTCACAAGTATTTCTTATCTCCATGCATATGCTAATTTATGCAAATGTAATTTCCCCAGAATATAAACTCCTAGAGGGCAGGCAGGGGCCATTTCATTTTTCCAGTATATCACTAGTGCCAAGCTCAGAGAATGGCACACAGAAGTTTAATAAATGCTTACTGATTCATTGAATGGGCTGTTTGACCCAAAAATATGACAAATTACAGAAAATCTCGACAATTCTCTTCAAAACATTTAGAGCACTGTCATTTGGAAGTGAGATTAGCCTTATTCTACTTAGTCCTAGACAGAAGAATTAAGCAATAATGGTTAAAAAGAATTTCCTTTCTGTTGGAAGCTTCAAGCAGTGGCTCTGGGCAGGATTCTTCCTCAGGCACAGGCTGAATTACAGGAAGCAGAGGTCTCCTTTAAGTCTGAGATATTATGTTTCTGCAACGAATTTTTTTAAATGTCAAAAGAGGCTTCAGTCAGGACAAATCAAGATCAAGAAAGTGTTTCTAAATGGTGCTTCAGGAGGCTCAGTACCATTTAGTTCTAGCTCTTGGTCTGGTTAGAAGTAAAAAGATATGATGTTGCATTATTGTATAGCTTAGGCCAGGTAATGTCAGCCTGAGTGAAAAGGGATGAGGATTGAACCAAAAAAGAAATTATTCTCCTTTCCCCCCCACTCCCTTCACCCAATAACAGGTCTGCAGCCTTTCATCCAGTCATAATCCAGACTTATATACTTAACAAGAGAGAGAGAGAGAGAGATGTAATAAAATAATACTCTTAAAAATCATAGGTATAATAGTTACAACGATGATGCATTCTTGGCTTTCCTGAGAAAGAAAAAAAGATCCCATGTTTTCCTTTTTTCATATTTTTAACTAGGCCATAATATATACCAACTTCCAAGTAGGGGTGTGGGAAAGGCTAAAATAGACAAAAGTAAAATCTTAAATGAATGTTATATTACCTGAAGAAATGCATTAACTTTTTTCCTTGTTGTATAATGTGTTTTAATTATAAAAAAGGTTTAATTCAATTCCCTTTCACCAACACATTCTTTCTCCTATTAACCCCAACTGCAACCACCATAACAAACCATTCTGGCACTTTGTTACCAGTGGAATCAGGTGGGGTTTTCCATGACCAATCAGAATTTCAATAATCATAGCAGATGGGGGAAAGAGAACCTACAAAATGATTCATCAGCTTCTTGAATCACAGCATTTCCTAGGTAATAGAGCAGAAGGAAAATCACCAGGACTGTAAAATCCTAATCAGTTTCACATTGTGCCTTACAGGGTTCCTAGGGAAATAATTCTGTGCAAAGACAGACATGGATGATTTAGCTGTTGGACCTCACAAGCAGAAAAAAATAAATAATACAGTTGAAATAGATTTGGAACAAAGGTCAACATGTATTGTAAACAACACAAGTAGCTATAATAGGGTTAAAGACAAGGAGGAGTAAAGAATACTGGAAAAAAGAACACAAAGAGAAAAAGACTCCAAGAACTACCCATGAATCGCTCACTGGCAAAAAGAAATAAAGACAAAAACCTTTTTCTTCAGAATGCTGGAATATCCTAAAGCATGATTTAGTGAAGGTATTATTCTCAAGAAACATATATTTTTAGAAGATTGCCTTAATGAATTAAATTTTAGTACTTCAGGTATAATATATATTATATCAGTAGAGAAATGGCTAAATTTATAAGTATAACCTAAAAAATACGCCTTTTTTTAAGTCATGACTTCTTAAAATGGCTATAGGGACATCTCTAACCTCTGGCATCCTTTGACAAATTACAGGGGAATTGAACTTAGCACAGCTATTGTTATTATACTTATTTCAATTGTCATATGAGGGTAGGGCTGCCTGGCTTTTGAAAAGTTGAGAAGATATTAGGAAGTTCCAAGGGAGATCAAGAATAAAGGATAAAGTCCTTAGTGTTGATCCCACTTCATTAAATTACTTATCTGAAGTTTGTTTATGCCCTAAGATTAATGGTTTATTTTTTTCCCTAGTGAAAAGAACTTAATCACATTCCTACATCGACAATATCAGTCCTTTACCAAAAACTACCCACTAACCTCAATCACCATGAAAATGATACTGAGTTCACTGACACATTAAAAACAATCCTTAAGAGAAACCATTGATTATTCCAGGAAAATAGGATACCAGTAGATAGCCTACAATTCACCTATGTCTAAATTTCAAATTTACAGCAAGGAGGAAACAAAACTCTAGCTGGACAAAATCATGGCTATATTAAGATAGGTTAGCAAACTTAAACTTAGAAGCTGAATATTAGAGTTGTAATTGATTTTAGAGATCATTTGGTCAGCTGCACTCCATTTTAGAGGTTAAAAAACCTGGGTGCTTCATGTTATCATTTACAATATTCTATGGAACTATGACACGCCCAAGGTAACAGAAACAGGCTTCTAGAACAGGGGTGGAGAACCTGAGGCCTTGAGGCCACATGTGACCTGATAGGTCTTGGGTGTAACATTTTCATTGAGTCCAAGTTTTACAGAAAAGATCCTTTTATTAAGGCCGCATGTGGCCTTGATGAGGGTTGCAGGTTCCCTCCCCAATCTAGAGCCTAGAGCACTGTATTGATTAAGAACGTCCTAACAAATATGTTAAGTTTTATGCTTTAATACCTTTTCATCCACCCTTCAGACTGAGAGTTTATCCTTATTAATTAATACCTCAAGTTACTTTTAGGTTCCTGAATCTGACAAGAGGCAACAGGATTATCTGATATATTTATCACATAGGAAACTAAACCATCAATACAAATTGGTAAAAATCCTCAATTGCCAGTTAAGAGCTGGCCTCACATACCTAACATGCTTATGAATAAAAGAGAATAATGAGAGATAATTGACAAACGACTCTTATGCTCCTATGTCAAGAGAACATGAGAAACATCTCAAGTACATTTGGTGGATCTCTTTGTGATGAACTTATGGAAAGACAAACAAGAGTCCCACAGAATGGACAGGAATGGATAAGTGTGTACCTGCACCAAAGGGATTCACAAATTGTTGAGATCCACTCAGGGCTTGACAGAAGGCAGGACTCAGTTTAGGAACAAGATGTGTTAACTATAGCATTACAGATTAGGAACATCACTGAGTAATTCTCTTTACGTCTTTAAACCTCACTTCACATTTCTAAAAAGTGGAAATATTATTACATGTATGACCTAGCTCTCAGGGTGGTTGTACGTAAAGCATTCTATAAACTATAAAGTGATACAATAATTCTTGATGATAATGTGACTGCTATTTCTACATGAAAATTGAGTCCAAGCTATAATTAGAGATGTCAAGAATACAACTGCTTCTAAAGTAGGAGTGGAAATTCTTCCTCTTACATCATATCAGAGCAGCAAGAGAGGGCCTCAAATATTCCAGTTGAACAAATGTGTGGGAGAAAAGAATCCCCACATATTCCAAGTAATTTCCAAGAAGTTACAAAAATATCCCTAGAGGCAATGGGAAAATAAATCAGGCATTTTTAATGTTCTTCATGTTTGAGTCATTATATGGAAATTTTAAAAAATTATTTTTCTATAAGGGATATTATCAAAAGTTCCTTGAAGGTAAAATTTCCAATCTTTGGCATAAGGCTCAAAAATATAATATTAGATTTTGCCATGATTACCTCACTTTACGGCTCAATAATAGCCCCTATGGTCCACATGATTCCTTCCATATGAAATTTTTTTTAAACGAAAAGCTTAAGTTCATTCACAATAACTTAGAACCCTCGTTAAGCAGATTCCTAACATTTACAAAGAAGTTGGGCTCTCTGCCTAACTTTACATTTATATCTATCTCTAACTAGTCCCTACCCCCTTTATGTGGCAAAATTCAGTTTACTATAAATGTCTGGGTAATAAAACAGATGGTTTTCTATAATATAATAATTATTATAATAATAGTAATGATCTGCAAAATAATATATTAATTATTAGTAATAGATTATTGTATAGTTTCTGAGCACAGACTTGAGAAAGGGAAGCTGGGCAAAGAATGGACTTTTTGTTGGTAATTCCCTCTGACTGGGTCTTCTCTGAGATGCCAGGAAACTTAATGTTCTACACCTTTCCAAAGGTCTTTCAAAACACAGATATGTATATCTATCTAAAGGCCCTAAAGGTCCTCCTCTGATTTCACAAGAAACCACTGCAACACTCAAGCTATAAGAATATGTATACACTGAGCCACTCAAATATTCTTCTAGATTTTCTGTATTTATTAAGTATATATTATGAGTATAATACTGATAGATGTGAGGTAAATACAAAGTTTAAATGGAGTTTGGGGCCTGCCCTCATGGAATTTTTAGACTTCTGGAGAGAAATGACACATTCATAAGTAAAACTATAATTTAAAAATGAAACACAAGTATATTAGAGAAATGAAAACATAATACTTGGAAAGAATCTTCCTAAAAAAAACTTATACCAACTTTAGGAAGATTCTTTCCAACTAGAAAAGATCAAAGAAGGCTTTATGGATAAGGTAGTGTCTAAGCTACACTTTAAAAGAATAGTTAGGAATCCAAACCTCATAAGAATTATGGAGAACATGTTTTAAGTATATGTAAACAGATGAGCAAAAGTCTAGGAGGGAAGATGTGTCTGGTGGTGAGACAAGAAGGGCTTTATTCATGGACTAGATGATAGATTAAAAGCAGTGGTTCTCAACCTTCCTAATGCTGCAACCCTTTAATACTCATATGTGGGCATATCTGCATGTGGGCAGACCCACCTGGAGACGGATAGAGGAGCGGTATCTCAGTTCCTAAGACAATCGGAAATATGTGTTTTCTGATGGTCTTAGGCGACCCCTGTGATAGGGTTGTTAGATCCCCAAAGGGGTCGCGACCCACAAGTTGAGAACCACGGGATTAAAGGAATGAAATTCGCTTGTGTCTTGGTAGAAACAAGGTTATAAGGGAAAAAGCTTTGGTCTTCTCAGTCTTGCTCAAGACTGCCATGTAGCTCTGAGAATACAGAAGTAGGTATTTTGAGTGCCTCAGCATTTGTTCACTTCACAAGTAAGGATAGACTTATACAAAAGACTTCTGTGAGAAGACTACACTAGGGAAGTCAGGTTCTATAGTAGAAAAAATTCCTGCATGTAGCACAAGGGGACCAAGGTTGTAGCCCTTGTTCTTCCATGAGCACTCTGGGTAACCTCAAGAGAGTCATCAACACTCTGTAGGTCTCCATTTTCTCATGTACAAAAGGTGTGGATTTCTTCTAAAGTCCAGTCAAATATTTCATGACATTTTGATAATCATACACTGTTAATGGTGCGAATGATAAATACAATTCATATCTCTTCCACTTATTTCCCTAGATAAGTGCATTCCCTAGGACAAATGGGGGCTCTATCTCTAATATGGATTCATTATTATTATAATGATTAGAAGCAGTAGTGAGGAGGAGGAGGAGGAGGAGGAGGAGAGCAGCTAACATTTATCTAGTACTTACTGAATGCCAGGTACTATGCTAAATGGCTTACAATTATTCTCGTCTGATCCTCACAAAAATTCTGGGTAGGTGTTATTAGCATCCCCTTTTTATAGATAGGGAAACTGAAATAAAGAGATTAAAATGACCTGCCCAGGGTTCCACAGCTAAATATGAGGTCACATTTGAACTGAGGGCTTCCACTTTTCTCATGTAATGCTCTATCCAATGTACTACCTAGCTGCCTAGAAGAGAAAAAAAGCAATGGGGTTTTAGTAGCTGAGTTTACCACATTTAATGGCTAGAGTAAGGTAAATCTCAAGCATTCTGTCTTGTAAGGTTATTTTCATTTGTTTGTTTTAATATTATTAATTTTTTTATCCCAACATTGAGTGATGTTTATTGGTTCTCTCTTACTTCCTTTATTGCATAATTCACTTTAAATGAACTTTACTTTTGGTTTAAATGTTACAGAAATTTAAAGGAATGCTTTTAAAAAGTTTTGTCTTGTTTAAGTGATAACCAGGGCTTAGGTTCTAGCTGCAATAAATATTTAAGTCACTGTTGAGTGGATTATCATTAGATATTCATATGAATTCCATATTAGATCAGATATAAAAGATAGAAGAATATACAAGAAAAATAAAACTCCTTTTTGGAAAAGATGTTGAGCCACCAATATTCCAAAACAATTGGTTAATTTGCTGCTAATTTCTGAGCACATTCAGGGCATATATATGCAGGATACCAGCCTTCATGAATGGGACTTAAAAATCATTTGTAACAAATAGGCTATATAAATGGAGGAGAAAAGAAAAGGCAAAATTCATTTGACTGCAGGGAATGATTAAACATAAACCTCCAGGTGGTTTTTAAAAATAAAGCTAAATATTTAGCTAAAATGGGTTTATTTTTTTTGTCAAGTTCTTTTATTCAATGTTTTTGCTAAGTGATCATTTTATGTGGGAAAAGGGATTTAGTGATTTCTTTATAGATGTGACAAATACCTATTGCAACAATTTTACAGAACCTTGTTAAGTAAATGCAAAAGAATAGTTTTCTCAAATTAGCCATTTCACTGCCAAACAGCAAATTCCCATTCTTATCAACAGGCTTTTATTACTTTGCCATTTTAGAATATATAAGTCCCAGTCTTACTCTTGTTTGTAGGATGAAATTCCTTTCCACTGGCTAAAAATCAGGTTTTATTCTTTAAGGCACTGATTTTATTTAGTTTTCTTACCGTATGTCTATGGAATTGGATTTTGGAAGGAGGCATTCTAGCCACAGGTTTTGTTGCTATAAAACTGCAGCCCTCAGAGAAAACATAAGCCAAAGTGAGTAGAAATGCCTGGGGAGCCTAGATTTTTATTCCCCAGAATTTACTAAACAAAAAGTCTTTCACTGATCTTTTTACATTTTGAAAAAAGGGCTCATATTTGCTATTTCAACCTGAAAAATAAAACTCTAAGAAAAGATGGTATGCATAAAGCCAGCTAATTCTGAGAAAGTGGAAAACTGGCTGATTACAAGTATTTGGTTAACAAATCCAATTCAGTTCTTGGAGAGTAAATAATTTAATTTCAAAGAAAATAAGATAATGTTTATTTTTAATTTTTTTTCAAATTGGAAAAAGAAAATGAGATTAAAATTTATAATCAGTTAACAATGTTAAACAAAATTAACTCAATCTAAACTTAGAAGTATAAATGTTAATTTATTTTAATAATTTAAGATCTAACACTATTCTAATCAAAAATCTATTCCAAAATATATTCAAAGAATACAGAACTTGTCCATATAAACATGACTTTTTTTTTTTAAGACTACTTCAAGTGTAAAAAGAATTTTGGAAGCAATATTACATGCTTCATAAAATAAAACATAATTCAAATATGATAAGTTATTTTGAATAACAAAGGGACAGTTTGAAGTTATAAGTTGCATAAAAGTTGAAGGGTCTCATCAGAAAGATGCAGTCACAGGTTGGGACTAAATGAATAGATGAATAGATAGACGGACAAATAGAAAGACAGACAGACAGATATACACATACATACATACATACACACATGCATAGATACATACATACATGCAATCCTAGAGAGCTAGAGAGAGAGAGAGAGACAAAGAGACAAAGAAACAGAGACAGAGAGGCAGAGGCAGACAGACAGAGACAGACAGATAGACAGACAGACAGAGAGATAGACAGACAGACAGGCAGATACATGGCCTAGTGGAAACATAGGTAGCTCTGAGGTCAAGAAGACCTTACCTCTGACATTTAGTGGTTGTGTGACCCTGAACAAATATTTTAGTACCTCAAACAGCATTGTTGCAGAGAAAGTTCTGCATCCTCATTATGAAAGTTCCTCACAAGGATCTCCTTAGACCAATAAATCATGTCTGCTGTTTGTACATGTAAACATTTAATTTTTAATCAAAGAGAAGAAAATAAAAGTGTATATTTTTCATGTGCATTACATACCTCTTCTCTGTCATTAAAAATGAAAAGCAAAATAAACCAAATAAAATAGTGTATTTATTTTTCATGTGCATTACATACCTCTTCTCTGTCATTAAAAATGAAAAGCAAAATAAACCAAATAAAATAGTGTATTTATTTTTCATGTGCATTACATACCTGTTCTCTGTCACTAAAATGAAAAGCAAAATAAACTACTTATGAAATTTAAAGTTGTACTCCAATGCCAACTACTGAGGATTTTTTTTTCAACCTGGAATTTTTTATTGTAATCTACAAGGGTGGAGAGGGTAAAGAACTTTGAAAGCATTAATGATGAATGAAATAAAAATCTAATGAGTCTATGACTTATATTCAAAGACAGGGTAAACAAAGACCTCCAAAGATAATCTTAATCATATAAGGATTTTATTGCAAAATGTTTTTTCGGGATATATGATTTAGTCACAATTCATGAACAGTAATATTTTAGAGGGATTCTGTCATTATACTATGGAATATAATATAACATCAAAATAAAGAAAAACATTTCCTTGGTGTATAAATACTATGCAAACAGACTCAAAGACCCAGGACTTAGAAAATTCATTAGTTTGCAAAAAGGATTTTTAATTTCAGGATTACAGACAATGTTTCAAGGTCAAAAAACGTCAAATGTCTATTTTTTTTTTTACTTTTTGCAGAATGCACAATCTGTATACAAACTGCTTGAACCCAAAGAAGAGGCTTTAACATCTTTGGGGACTATGTTTCAGAATGAAAGTACATTAGAATGTATTTTTCAGGAGTTCATGAAAAGGAAGATTTCTTTTTCTGATGTCTAAGGAATCACAAGATTTTGTGTTGCTTGTCAGCTCTAGAATTTAATTTTTTTTTTTAACACTTTCTTCTTCAGGTTGGTCATTTGGACATGACTACTTAGTCTCTAACATTCCCAGATACTGTATTAATCAAAAGAACTCAGTCTATGCAATTTGGTAGTTAGCATTCCAGAATTCCCATCATTCTGTATTTACTGAAGAAAAGATGCAGACAAGCATATGTCCTGTTCAGATTAAAATGAATAACAAAAGAACCTTATCAAAAAGAAGAGGTAGAATGGATATGGAGAAAGAAGATATGCAACACATACTAAAATCAGGTTCAGTTCATCTGGTTCAACAGAAGGAAATACTTACTGAACATCTACCGGCTGAGAAGTTTCATATGCATGTAACAGGTAAAGAAGCACAATTCTGGAATGCTAGACTTACTGGTTATCAAACAAGTTAGATCTAAATGACTATATACTTTCCAAATGCCCGAAGTCCTGATCTCAATAAATACGGTGGTTGTTAATGTTGATTGATACACTATGTCAACAGTAGAATGCTACAAAGAGAACAGAGGCAGCACTTGGAAATATTTTCTGTTCAACAAAGGAAAAAAAAATTATAACTATGTGCGTGTTTATGTATCTATGTATATGTATGTATGTATAAAAAGATTGGAAGTCATCTTGGAATAGCATAATGAAAGAAACATTGGTCTTGGACAGAGCTCTAGATTCAAATACCAACTCTATCTCATACTGGCTGTACAGTTTAGGGCATGCCTTATTACAGTTTTTGTAGACTATTTCAATGGCCTCCTAATTTGTCTCCCAGCCTTATGTTTCTATCTACTGTATAGAGCTGTCAGGGTAATTATTCATATACACATTTGAACATAGTCACTTCCCTCTCTTTAATACACTGGCAGCTTTCTACTAACTCTAGAAAAAAATATAAGGTACTCTCTTTGGCATTCAATGCCCTTCTCAAGTTAGGCAGTCTCATTATACATTTCTACCTTCCTCATACTCTATGGTTCAGCCAAACTAGATAGCTGGTAGTTGCTGGAACATGACTCTCCATCTCCATGAATTTGGATTGGCCCTGATTCATGGCAACAATACCATCTCTCTTTCCCTCTACCTCCAATAATCCCTAACTTTCTTTGACAGGGCTCAAGCACCACCTTCTAGATCAGTGGTTCTCAACCTTAATAGTTGTATGTGGGTGTGTCTGCATGTGGGTGGACCCGCCTGGAGACAATAGAGGAGGTTCCTAAGACCATTTCTGATGGTCTTAGGCGACCCCTGTGAAAGGGTCTTTTGACCCCAAAGGGGTTGCAACCCACAGGTTTACAACTGCTGTTCTAGATGAACACTTTTCTATCTAATATCCTCCCTTCTTAATTACCTATGGCTGGTTTGTTTCTTTTTTTGGTATCTATTCCATATGAATTTAGGTCAACAGGTCTATATTGAAAACAACAGGGCTTTATTTGGTGTACTTAAGGAAAACATATACAGAAAGAACACGTGAGGCTCCAAGCATATGGAAAAAGGGAGGGAGTACAAAGGCAGAATATCAGGGAAGCCACCATATACTCAGACTAAGGGAACAGCCAACATCTTTAAGGAAGGAAATGGCAGGACTGGCATATGTACAAGGATTTCACTAGAGCCAACAATCTTTAGTTTGGGGGGGTGGGGGGAAAATAAATCTAAGATGTTTCTGGGAGGAGTCAAACCATGGACCAAACATGACCATGTTTACATCATTGGCTCCCCTATTCCTTCTAGTTTAATGGGTGAGACCTCTATGTCCCTTGCTGTTTCATGCATTAGCACAACTCAGGAAGGGTGAAGACTCCAGATGAATCTTACTAGCTTCTTGACTTTAATGTCACAGAAAGGAAGTATAATAGGCCCAGAGTTCCCCCATTTATCACAATAAAGAACAGTTTTCTTTTAAAATTCAACAAAGTTCTGTCAGACTTTTGACTTGATTTGGAGCCTGTTTTGCCTTACACAGTTTCTGGGTCTTCTAAAAACAAAGAAATTTCCAACCACATGGAAGGGAAGCCCTTCAACTTGGTGGGATTTCTAAAGATGACTTCAAATCACCACCATATAGAAACAACAGGGGCCAAGAGCTGAGAAGCTAAATAAGTGTCATCTTAGCCTTGTTGCATATCCTTGCCATGTTAGGACAAAGGAAATCACATTTTGTTAACTGTTTAATGACTTGCCAGTGTCTCTTGTCTCAACAAAGAACATAAAACAGTGTTTGGGTGATAAGCACATTCCTCAAAAGGAAGCACTAATGTTAAAGTTAAAACAGGAGAAACACAGAAAGCATGGAAAGCTCTAGTCATAGAAGATTACAGAAAAAGAGAAGGGGAATCAACACAGGAGATGGGGATATGTCTAGTGACAGCTTGTCCTATACTTCAAGAAGGCTGAACTATCACAGGGTTATTGTGAGGCTATTTTGAGATCAAATACAAAGTGTCCTAATGAGAACTGTACGTGCTTTAAGTATTTTTAAGGTTAAACTATGTCTTGGTCAAAGACTCGACACAACTTTGCAAACCTAATGACAGCATAGAAGATATTACCATAAAATATTAACTTCACTATAACTCCAACACCACCAAAACTTTTCATTGAATGCCCACTGTTGTATTCTCTAGTTGAGGAGCAAAGATTGTAGACCTTATGTTGAAAGGGACCTTTGAAAGTATACTAGGACAAACCTAGTTCTTAAGTCAGTTGACTGATTCATATAGGGAAAAGGAGCACAATGAAGCATTTGTAGAACATAAAATCCAATAAAAATAAATTTATTTACAATAGGATTAAAAGGACACACCACTAAAATAGACATTAGTCCCCTTCTAATTCCTCCATAGTGAATTCTGGGTCAGGCAGACCTCCCTCAGGGCAGTGGGAACTCTGCTAAAAGAGATCAGCTGGGCACTTTATGCCCCCACTCCTCGGAATTAACATAACCAGGATGGTTTCCTTGTCTTCTTGAAACTTCAGAGATTATTTTCTGACTTAATGTTATAATCTAGTGTTTATTGAATGAAAATTTATATTCATGACAGCACTGGGTACAAAGAAGATACCAAGGAGGCTACGATTCTTGCCCTAGAGAAAACTTGAGACAACATGCATAAGAAAAACAGATAATAAAAGCAGTGTGATAGTATAAAACTATATACGATGATATAGTGAGTCCTCTGAACATAAAACGCCTTTCTAGGACGAAAAGCATACGGATAGACCAGGTAGGGAAGCAACCTCCAACCAAGGAAGATCATGGCTCAAGGTCCATTTCTCCCTACATCTATTTAAATCACTTAACCTTTCAGTATGCTGGGTTTGTTTTCCAACAGTTTGTGAAAAAGTGCCAGGCTACATTAGTAGAGGGAGTTCTCCTCAGTTTGGGAGTTTCCTACACCAATTAAATTGTATGTCCAGTTGCTATCTTTATTGTAGAAGGAAAGCACATCAATGCCAATGTTATTTTGTTCAATCATTTCAGTAGGTTCAACTCTTCGTGACCTCATTTGGGGTGTTCTTGGCAAAGATACTAGAATGGCTTGCCTTTTCCTTCGCCATCTTGTTTTGCAGATAAGGAAACTAAGGCAAACAGAGTTAAGTGATTGGCCCAGTGACACACTTGGCTAGTGAGTGTCTGAAAGATTTGAATGTAGGAAGATGAGCCTCCCTCACTGAGGTCCACCACGAGCCACCTAGCTGCCCTATCAAAGCCAATAGCAAAAGAGAAACCTTTTCCTATTCAGAAAGTTGCTCAATGTAAATAGCAAGAGAAATTTTCTAAGTGGTAAAAAACTTTATACCAAATATCATGAATAAAAATCTATCCTGTGAGAGAAAAACTATGACTTGCAAGCAAAATCCAAAGCACAAACCATTCAAAAAGAAATAGCAAGCCAAATTTGATTCACAGATGGTAGTTTATTGACACCCAGGATACCCCATACAAAGGGCAGATTGACACAAATATAATACCAAGAGATATTTTAATAAATAAGTGATCAAAAGGAAAAATGTCAACTATATACAGACACACGAAAAACAATTCAAATCACTAATAAGAGAAAAATAAAATAAAACAATTTAACATTTCACTCCAAACTCTGCAAACTGGCAAAAAGTACATAAAATGGAAGTAATCAAAAGTGGAAAGATAGTACGAAGAAATTAATGTGTATGTATCCATGTATATGTATTTATGTATAATGAAATAACAGATCTATGTTATGTTATATTTTACATACATACATTCATTAGCAGTGTATATTCAGAATGATTGTTCCATTTATTCAGTATTGTTTGTTTTTCTTCTTTTGCTTTTTTTTGGAGGGGCAATTGGGGTTAAGTGACTTGCCCAAGGTCACACAGTTAGTAAGTGTTAAGTGGCTGAGGTCACATTTGAACTCAAGTCCTCCTGATTCCAGGGCTGGTGCTCTGTTCACTGTGCCAGCTAGCTACCTCTCAATATTCTTATATATTATGTGTATATATTATAAGAATATGAATATACAAAACATTATAATATTTCCCTGGAATGAAATATATATCTCCCTCTCCAGGGAGAGCTAGGAGACTATTAGGATAGAATTTCATATATCTTGTCAGAGGCTTAACATTAAGAGTTTTTCTTAAATTTCTTGGTTTAGTGCTCCCAGGGTTCAACTTTGAAGGAGGATGCTATCTCTAGAAATTAATGTGATATAAAAACAGAGGAAGTCAATAATATCTATTCTGAAAATACAAGTCTGACAAAAAAAAAGCATGAGACTTAAAGTAAACTGATAATTTTATTTGACCCATACTCATCATGTTATTACTAGTCAATAATTATATTGCTACTAAAAACATTCCTGTTTGGCCATGAATTACAATTTAATAGCTATTAAAAAAAAAATAAGACAGTGGACCTCATTTTTAAAGGCCCTACAACTCTCTGCTCAAAGTGATTAACCGAACATCCTTTGAAATTTGATTATGCTTGGTTTGCAATTGACTTGCACATTCTCCCACACTACATAATCAACATATTTGTAAACTTATCTCACTGTGCCAACAAAACTATGAACCCTTTAAAGGAAGATTCTGTGTATTTATCACCTTTGTACTATTGCTAACTCCCAAAAGTTTTGCACATATAGGTAGATCTAAAATCTCACAATTTACTAAAAATGTATTTCCTAAAAATTAAAATGGTTCAGGGATAAACTGAGTTTATTGAAAGTTAAAGAGGAAGTTATGTTATTAACTGAGATGATAATTTACTAGATAGCTTCCCATTCCTGGGTGGGAACCATCTTCGAGAAAGATGGGAGGTCTTTCTAAAAAACATTATTAAACATCTATTTTGTGCAAAGTATATTGGGGAAAAAAAAGATAAAAATGACACAATACATGACATGAGGGAAATTACCCTCTATTGGGGACAGGATAGTCTAGAACATTCTATTCTGGGTGGAGAGGAAAGAGGCAGCTAATTCCTTTCCTATCTTTTCTTGAGCCATCTCTACACCCACCCTATCACTACAATCATGCATGTAAGCTCTTTCAAGCCAGGAAAATAATTTATAACACAACAACAACATTGTAAAAAAGCAATTACTTTAAAACACGTAGGAAATGTGATCAATGTTTTTACCAGTCATGATTCCCAAGGATCAATGCATGATGATGCAAGTTTTTCCTCTACTGAGAGAGGAATGATAGATTAGCTATGCAGAATGAGACATTTTTGAACATCTATTTTTTTTCATAGACAATGTGGAATGTTTTGCTTTTCTATACACATTTATTCTAAGAATTTTGGTTTTTTTTTTCTTTTTTGTGGATGGGAAGTAGGAGTAAGAAAAACAAAACATTCAAATTGAAATATATTTCAGTTTTCACTTTTTTCTCCTTGTATCACTAGTAGTACATTGCCTGGCAATATGAACCTACGTACAGAAAAACACTTCCACTGGGTCAAAAATCTGCTTCCCTACAACTTACACACACTGGGAGTGTATTCTGCCTTCCTTTAACTTACACTCTTCTTTTTGAGAACCAGAAAATAGGTCAAATTCCTTTACCACGTGATATTTCTTCAGATATTTGAAGACAGTGATAATGTCTTCCCTAAGTCTTGCCTTCTCCATACTGAAGAGGTAGGGAAGAGGCAGGTGTTTGAAGGATCTCATATGAATCCCTAGAGGGTTCTTGCCTGGAAAGAATTTCACAGGACTCAAGCAATCTTTTGGCAAAGTTGCAAAGTTTATTATTACTCTTTGCAGCGGGTAGGAAAAGGTTAAGGATAGCCTGCAAATAGAAGGGGATAGAGATGCAGTTTTTAAATGGTGGCAAATGGTTTTATTAATGACTATGATGATGACAAAAGGGGTATGCTTATCGATATTGTAGATGACAGAAAGAAAATGATATTTAGTATAATAGAATGGGGGTATAATAAGACCTTGATGAAGTAGATCAAAGTGCTGAATATCAGACTGAATTAATAAAGCACTCATTTGAATATAAAGAAAAAATCTTTCGGCCATGTATGAAATGGTGACACAGCAACTAAATAAACTAAATGACAAAAAAAAGGACAAGCATTTTAAGCTGGCTACAGGCTCTGGATGATTCAACATAATGATATGTTTGGCTCACCAAAAAAAAAAAAAAAATGTAACCTTTTGTTGTTCTGTTTGCTGTTGGAAAAGATCTGTGTTTTATTGGTTGGTTTGACTAATACTTGGTGTGCAACTTTATCTGCCTATTGAAACTGGAACATGTTGTTCAAGTTAGTCTTAGAGAGTTGCCTAGGGTACTTAGAGATTGACTTGCCCTGGGATAGAGACACCCAATATGTGTAAAAGGCAGGACTTTACTTAGATCTTCCTGAGTCAGCTCTTTTCCTACTCTCTTCGGAGGATTCTGATCTGACACTCTGTCCCATGTTAACTTAGGCTGTTAAGAAAATAGAAAGCAGTGGTGCCTTGTGTTGGTCAGGTCACATCTGGCATATTGTTTTCTGTTCTGGACTTCATATTTTAGGGAGTAAGCTCTTGAGCTAGAGTATGCTTAGAAAATGGATGTCAATAAGGAGGAAAAGCACCAATTGAGAGAACTAAGATTGAACAGTATTGATGGGGTCTGGGATGCTTTTGTCTGTAACCTCAGTTTGTAACATCATATTTTTGTGTTTGGGTTTCTCTGTAATATCAGTTTGTAATAAGCCTGTACAATTAAGTTGGGTTTTTTTTTTTTGGAAGGCAGTTGGGGTTAAGTGACTTGCCCAAAGTCACATGGCTAGTAAGTGTGTCAAGTGTCTGAGGTCAGATTTGAACTCAAGTCCTACTGACTGCAGGGCTCTATTCACTGAGCCAGCTAGCCGCCCCACAATTAAGTTGTAAAATCACACTTTCCCCCCAGCCATAAAGGCATTAACTCTGCCTTTCCCTTGCCCCTAGCCTAAAAGTCTTTTCCCTGAGCCAGCAGTCTGCCTAGATACAAACCCTTAGAAAAATGTATACCTCCTTTGTTCTAAGTGGCCAGCTGTACCCAAAAACCTTGACATTATCAGAAGAGAAAACTCCCTCCCAATATGGTGCCTCCTTAATGAATCCCTGATCAGTCTAGCTTCCAGGCTTGGCACCTTCAGAAACAATCAAACCTATCCTCCCAACAGCCATATTGTCAAAGATGAGTAACAGACTGGACATATCTCATTCAGCCTTGACCAAGAGTAACCTAGCGATGTCACAAGGCAAAAACCACACCTCCTGGTAGGGCACCCCCCCCCCATGTCCCAGTGAATAATGGGCAATGGGCCTGTGCAGTTGATACAGAAAGTGCATGTCCCTTTAAGCAGTGACCACTCCCAAACTCCTCCCTAACTCCACCCTTACCCAGCTAGTTAGCATAATTAACCTCTGACTGACAGTTTTATGGCTTTAAATGGTGGCAAATGGTTTTATTAATGACTATGATAAGGACAGAGCTCTTCAGTACACACGCCTATCCATAGTAACAAATATTCTGCCAATGAAGTATATTGTTGGTATGTGTCTGAATGCTAAGTTCAGGAGTAATCAACATCTGATGAGGTAACTCAAGGTAAGTTTCTTATAGAATGTGGTAATTTCAAGCTTCAGAAATGTGGAAGGAAGAAAAGAAAAGGGGAGGCAAAGAATATAAATTTTAAGAAACAGGATACAGAGGGTATGGTAAGGAATAGGCCTGACTAAACAAAATGCTGCAAAAGTATTAAATGCACGAGCACACTAAATTACCTGGCTACAGGCTAATTTAGATTGCACAAAAATTCTTAACAGAAAAGTTCAAAATTGTTTAGGCATCAAGCTAATAATTGGCGAGTCATTTTTAAAAATTATTCAAGAGTAACTATTTTTTTCAGTGAGCTTAGACTAATTGAAAATCTGGACACACATACAATAGCAGTGCTGTTTACTATGACTCAAAGTTGAAGTTGACCTATTATAATAAAAACATAGCAGCAGCACATACTTAAAGACATCTAGAAATGAATTTTGAAAGGAAAAAAAGCAAATAAAAAAAAAAAAAAACAAAGCCGTAAAAAAACTTCAGAAACTACAACACATGGGTCTTACTTCTTTGGCAAACAAAAATGCTTATTAAAAAATAAAGCTGGGGCAGCTAGGTGGCACAGTGAATAGAACACCAGCCCAGGAGTCAGGAGGACCTGAATTCAAATCCAACCTCAGACACTTGAAACATTAGCTGTGTGACTTTGGGTAAATCACTTAACCCCAAATGCCTTGCCTTCTCCTCTCAAAATAATAATAATGATGATGATGATGATGATGATGATGATGATGATGATGATAAAGGACATGAAGAATTGTGGAGTATACCAGATTTCTAAAATAAGGGACAAAATAGTGGATCAGGACTCCAGGAATATCGAGGTTCAAATCCTATCTCTCATATAAAGTAAAACTGTATAACTTCCTTATATAGCCATATATTTCATTTTATACACATACGTGTACATTGTTCTTGTTCTGTCATTTCAATTGTGTGACTCTTTGTGAGCATATTTTGGGTTTTCTTGGCAAAGATACTGGAGTGCTTTGCCACTTCCTTCTCCAGCTCAACTAACTGATAAGGAAACTGAGGCAAACAAGATTAAGTGATGTGCCCAGGATCACACAGCTAGTAAGTTTCTGAGGTCACATTTGAACTCAGGCCCTCCTGACTCCATGCCCAGCCCTCTATCTACTGAACCACCTAGATGCCTATATATGTGTGTGTGAGTATGTGCGCATGTTTATTTTCCTAATCTTAAAATGAGAAGATACAGAGATATATGCTCTTTCTTATCCATAAATATGGATAGCGCTTCCCTCACTATTTTGTTGTGAGGATCAAATGAAAGGGTATTTGTGAAATGCCTCATAAACAAAATGTGCTAACTAAAATTATTATATCAATGTTAAATGCAAATAAAAATCATTTAATAAATATTTAAATTTTTTCAAATTATTTACTTGCATTATTTAATAAGTAATAATTAATTAATATTAAATATTAAAATTGCATCCATCAGTAGTATATTGGTTGTGATTTCAATTACTTTGGTAACTCTGCAAAACAATTTACAAATATATGTGAAATGTTACAAAACTCTTCATACCCCTTAACTCAGAAATCTCACTAATGGGCATATACTCCAAGAAGGCAAATGATACAACGAATAGTCCTTTGTATAACAAACATTCACTGTAGCTGGTACCACAAAGCACTAACAAAACAAGGTGGGAATCCAGTGATTAGGCAATGGACAAATTATTATGTATAAACATAAAGAAATATTCTTTTACCATTAGAAAAAGTAAAAAGAAAAAAATCAGGAAGAAAGCTAATATGAAATGACATAGAGCAGAGATTCTTGTGTATTTTGATGAGGCCAGTGAATCCCATCTTAGAATGATACTTTACCATGAATAAAATGCATTGGTTTAGAAAGGGAGGTTTTCATTCTCATGGTTCCTCCCATTATGTCCACTTCTTCTTTACAACAAGACTAATGTGAAAATACGTTTAATATGATATATAGGTAGGGTCTATATCAGATTGCATGTTATCCTGGGGTGGGGAAAATGGAAAAAAGAGCGAAAATTTGACCTTGAAATCTTTGAAAGTGAATGCTAAAAACTAAAAATTAATTAATTAATAGGGTTTTTTTTTTTTAGAAATTAAAAGGAAAAATATTTTGAAATGGTTATCAAATTTTGGAGTTCAACATTCCCCCCCCCCATGTTAAATAACTCTGATTAAAAATAAATCAAGTAGAACCAAGAGAACATACAAAATGACCACAATAATAATATGAAATTATTATAGGTCTTCTACAAGGTTCTTGAAAATAAGTTATCAATTCTCAGTATATTTTAGGTATCTTGGAGAAATTTGTTACACAATGTTTTGTCAGTTAACTGTTGTCCTCATTTTAACTGCACTGATTTAGTTCTTTTAATGATTAAAATTGTACATTTTATCTCCCTTTATCTCCTCTCTCCCTTGTTTGGTCAAAAAGAATCTCCTACCCTGCTCCTCTAATGTGTTTATGACATGAGGTTTCAATCTTGGCACTTTTAATCATTTAATTTTATTGTACTATATGATATGGGTATAAATTTAATTTTGTATTTCCAATTCTCCCAGCAGATTTTGAGTGGTTGGCGTTTCTCAAACACTAAATAACTATGTTAATTTGCTTTTTGGTCTTGTAAAGCTATTATGTTCTACTAATCAATTTTTGTACTTATTAACAAGTACCAAAGTTTTGATAATTATTGCTTTGTAATAACTTTTTATAATATAACATCAGTATTACTTGGCTTCCTTCCTCATTTTCCTTGATCTTCTTGACTTTTTTTACCCCCTCCAGATGATGTTTTTTCTTAGTTCTATAAAGTAATTGACAAAGTCAGCTTTTGATAGTTTGGTTATCATGGCACTAAGTAGTATTATTTTTTTATACTGCTACAGATAGACTTTTTTATTGTGCCTATATATAAACAATATTGTTATATAGGAATAATTCAATCTATCTGCTCTAGGGTTGTTGTTTTTTGCCTTTTTATATTCATTTATTGATTGTTCTACTTTAGGTTTGACTTATTTAAATACTATGCTTTTGTGCTGTTAATCTGTACTTTCTGCATATTTTGAAATATTCATCAACTTCTCTTATTAATATTAATGGGTTAAATAACTTTAAATAAATTCCTCATCATTTCTTGTAAATTCTCTTTTTTTCAAATGAGATATCGGTAAACTGATTTTCTGCTTTTTTTTCTGATCAAATTAGCTTTGTTTTTTCTAAAAACAAAACAATACTAGTTCAATGGACATAACAAGCAAGTCATTAGCTCTTCCCTCAGGATTCTACCTTGGGCAACAAAGTGTTAAGGAGGCTGCATCCAAATCAAATAATTCTGTAGCTATCCCTGCTAGATACCTTTCTACTGCCCCCCCCCCCATTAACATGGAAAACAGATCTTGATTGGCCCTTGGGATTAGGCCAAGTCTCATGGCATTCTTTCCTCGTGGCTTCATAGTCACCAGGACCTAATGAAGGTATCATCAACATGGGGTCAAGGCCTCTCAAACTTGGTAGATGGCTGAAGAAAAGAATTATCACTTTGTACTCTGATGACCAGAGGGGTTTCTATAAGAAGTGGGTATGGGAGTGAGAGGTATAGGGTTAGGGGTGCTCAGCCACATCTTTTAAAGTGAAGTGCCATTATTTCCTTCTTGCATATTTTTGCTAGGTAACAGCTAAAAAAACTTCCTTTTATAGTTGTTCAAGGACCTATAAGCACCTCAGTTCATAACAATGAAATCGAAATAGCTGGTTTTAGGCCTGCCAAAAGCTAAGTAAAATTCTTTTTTGTTAAGTGCCACAAGTTCTAAAAAGATCTCACTTTGTTTCAATCTCAAACCTGAGCTAGTAGCCTAGACCAATTCAATAATAGACAACCACATTTTAATTTTTTTTTTATTTCTTGCTTTTCTAGCATTTTTAGCTGTACTGATTCATTGATCTGTTCTTTCTGTTGATAAAAACCACTTAAAGATACTCATTTTCACCTAAGGATTACTTTGTATCACCAACATTTTGGTATGTTGCTGTCATTTTCTTTGACTAAATTACATACAATTTGATCTTTGACTTATATTCTTAAGACTAAATCATTTCATTTTCATTCAAGCTTAAATCCTTTCTTCATTCAAAGGCCCTTTACCATTCATAATTTCATTGCATTGTGGTTGATAAAGAACTTCATAAAATATTTACACCTTATCACATAATCATTATTTGTAAACTTGGTAAAATTACACTTTTCTTATTCCTATTTGGTTATTCTTATTCCTTTAAGGGCAACTTTTCTATGACTGCTCAGTTCCTTCATATCCTTTTGTTTATCGTTTTTTTAAGATTTGTCTAGCTATGTAAAAAGGTACGTCAAAATCCACAACTAAGATGTTTCAACTATTTTCTTCTCACCATGATTCAATTAAATTTTCCTATGATACTATATATGTATATGTGTGCATACATGTACAAACAGCCACACATATGCATACAAACTCACAAAGAGTCAATGTATCACTTTATTTTTTAACTATGTTTCTTAAACCAAAAAAGACTATTGAGGGGGTGATACTGACAAATCAAAGTTTGTGAAAGGGGTATAGGTGTGTGTTACAGTGTGGCTTTAGATATTTTTAAAAAAATATTAATAAGATTCTTAATAACATTGTTTTTTTCCCACTTTTTTTTTTTTTTGCTTTTTGGAGGGCAGTTGGGGTTAAGTGACTTGCCCAAGGTCACACAGCTAGTTTTTTGTGTTAAGTGTCTGAGGCCGGATTTGAAGTCAGGTACTCCGGTGCTCTATTCACTGCGCCACCTAGCCGCCCCCTTAATAACATTGTTGACAATCTGGGTAATCTCTCTCTCTCCACCCATCTTTTTCTGAATTCCAGACCCCCTTGACAAGAAGTCAGTGGTTGCCATCTGTTACATCAAAAACACGCTCTCACTTGTTTTGCATCAGTCATGGACAATCACAAAAAAGAGGTAAGTATATGTGGAAAATGTGTATTTCCATTTCCAGTAGTAATTGGGGGGGAGGGGGAGGAGAAGGCAGAAGAAGGCCCAGTGTACTGAGTCAAAACCATTGTATGTCATTTGCAATAATGATTTCTACTACTTTGCTTTTCACAGCCAAGTTGCATCTCAACCAAATACTGAATGTTTCCAAAGCAATGCTTTAATTAGCTTTTTATGCAAATAGCGCACCAAGTCTACACATCTACATTCCTATTCAGAATCTTTTTACCACTTTTAGCAAATTGTATATAAGCATTATTCATATTTATGAGGTTAGTTTAGCTCAACAAGATAAAAGAGTTAGATAGCTGAGTAGAGAGTACTGTATAAATCTGTTTACATGTACTATCAAAACAGGTTCATTTTTTTTAAGCAAAAAACTCATAAGCAGTGCATTCAACAGAATGCAAAATCTAGTTGTGATGAGGTATCTCAAAATAATATTTGTTTACTTAAAAGGAGAAGAAATTTATATAACAAAAAGAGCACCAACTGTATATTTGCATTGCTTCTGAACATTGTTCAATTGAATGTTCCAGGAATGCCTTCCCTAGAAAATCTAATCAATCCAGAAAGATCAAATCAACCTTGATACTCATAGCTCAGTGTTTCCTGACTGGACCTTCTGATTTGACCATGGGGGCTAGGAGGACCAAAGCTCCCGGTAAGGAGGGGGCCAAGGACAGTCAGCTCATCATTTTGCACAAACTGTACTGCTCTTGGACTTCTCCAGTATGTCCCAGTGAGGGGGTAATTTCTCTTCCCCTCCCAATTTTTCTGCTTTCTTTTGTGTCTTGTTTTCTCTAGTTAGATTGTAAGCTCCTTGAGAGCAGGAACTGATATTCTTTTTATTCGTACTTTTATCCCCAGAGCTTTACACAGTGCATGGCATATCTGTGCTGGATAAATGTTACTAACTTATAAACATTGGAACCCAGAAAGAAACAAAGTGAATACCCATAGTTTGGGGATAGTTGGGGAAGCTGAACAAATTGCAGTATGAACTTAATAGAGTATCACTTACCTATATGGAGTGAGGTCTATGAAGAATGCAAAGAAAAATAGGAAGACTTATGTGAGAAACAAATTAAGGAATTCTGATTCCACAAAAGGAGTGATAACAGGATGTTAAGTCAGAGGTGACTGGTTCTAATCAGACCTTCGACCTAGTAGAACGAGGCTTCTGTAGTAGAACCACACCCCTAGGGCACAGCAAGCTAATTTAAATGAACATATGCTGATGAGGTACAGGCTCTGGGAAACCCCTTGAACCCAGATTCAATCTTTCCACCAGATGAGGCATTTGCCTGAGACCATAAGCCTATGGCTGGGCCCAAATCTTTGTTACTAGCCTAGCCAAGTAAACTAGCCTAGCCCTCCATTGTCTGTCATCTCCAAGTAACCTTCAGCTGTTTCCCACCCTTAATCTCATTACTGGAGTCTGACCTCAGTCCCTTCCTTAGACTCTTCCTCAAGACCCTCCCCAAACTCCTCTTCTAGACCACCCTTAAATCTTCCTATACTCTTTCTGTATTTAAGATCATCTTGCCTCCATGATGGGGCTGATAATTCAATCTAGTGCAGACTCTTTGTCAGATTATTCTGGCCTACTTGTGTTGAGCATCACAAATACTTAGGCTCTGGAATAATCTACACATCATGGTTAATCTTTAATAAATTTTGCTTTACTTTGGCTGAAAGAAGACTTGAGTCCAATTCATTTGGCAGTATCCGGCATGTTGATGGTCAAGCACCCCCTAAATCCTAAACTTCAACAATGCTATATGATGAGGGAGGGAAAATATATCAAGGAGGAGAAAATGAAGTGGGTGGTTCAGGAGGTTGCATCTAGCTAATGGAGAGAAAGGGGGAAAATTCGAATTGGGAACTGAACATAATAGCTCCACATTTATCTGAGCAAGCATACTCCTTTAGGGAGTATACTTTAGCAGACTTCCATTCACAAGGAATGTTAAAATAAACGTAAAATAGAATAAGAACTTTTCTGGCTTCACAATAAGTATTTTCTTTCTAGAACAAGCATACTTCTCACTCTTAGACGAACTGACGCAAACTAATATAATTAGAATAACCAGCAAAATACAGAGATTATCACAATAATTTATTTTTAAAAATTAACAAAAAGAATACTAAAAAGGAAGCCAAGCTCTAAGCAACAATGATATTTTTAAAGTACAAGTCTGAACACATGACTCCAATGATGCCTTTTTAAGTACAAGTCTGAACATACAACTCCAATGATGCCTTTTGACTCTAGGATAAAATACAAACTCTTGACTCTAGGATAAAATACAAATTCTGTCATTTAAAGCCCTTCACAACTTCCCTGTATACTCCACTTTCCAGGCTTATAATGCATTACCCAGCCTAGATCATCATCATGCCTTCTATGGTCTAGTCAAATTGTTCTCCTTGCAGTATACGACAGACACAGCATAACTATCCCCCATCTCTAATACCTCTGAACTAGCTATTACCAATATATGCATAACACAGGATGTGAAGCTACTTTCTCTACCCTGACTCACACCATCCAATAGGATCTCCAAAAAGAAACTGCTTTATATTTAAACTGGTTCTACAGGTGTCCTTGAGGGGTTTGGATGTAGCTTTCTAGTGCTAAAGCTAACATGCCCCCTTTGGTTTTCTACTAACCTTTCTCTATGATTATCAGCTGATAAAAAATAGGAAGAATTAATTATCTTTTAGAAAGGAGAATTTGCTGAAACAGTATCTGAAGAACAGAGACTGGGAAGCATCACCACAAAAAATCTGCAACTATAATACAAAGTCCAGGGGAAAATGGGTTAAAGCTTAGAGAACATACTGTAAAAGAACAGCTCATAATTCATCTTTCTTCCCCTTTCATGGGTACTCATGGATTTTCCCTTAGGTATTGTATGTCTTTTAAACAAAGCTCTTTTGAGCTTTGAATTCTGGGGCTGCCTTTTTCCACTATTTGTTCTTGGATCCCTGTGGGAACAATGCCATCAGTCACTGCTATTCAGGGGATAGTGTTAGGATAGAAAAGTCCAAATCCTCAAACCTGGAGTTTATAAACTTGAATTCTCTGGTCAATGGAGTGGGGGTGAGTCCAAGGCTGCCCCCCCCTTAAAATTCTTTCTTCTTGGAAACTTCAAAGGAATGATTTTCTCTTTTCTATTATAAGATAATCAGACATAAAACCACAGGATATCAAATCTCTTCAACCACTTCAAATATACTCATTTTACAATATCAATTCATCAAAAGACCTTTAATATAAAACCAATATAACCAAAATGAGAAAGAATGTAGGAAATTTTGGGGGTGGGATGCACTAAACAAATTGTGGTGTATGATTGTAATGGAATACTATTTTTGTGCTATAATAAATTATGAAAGGAATAGTTACAGGAAAGCCTAGAAGATTTAGATAAACTGATGCAAACTGAAGTGAGCAGAACCAAGAAAACACTGTGAATAGTAGCATAGTAACAACAATCAACTGTCAAAGGCTATAGCTACTCCAATCTATATAATGATCCACAACAATGCCAAAGGACTCAGTGAAAAATGCTATCCACCTCCAGAGACAGAACTGGGGAGCAAAAGTTCAGATTGAAATATTTTTTAACTTTTCTTTTCTTTTACTGTATCTAATAAAGGAGAAAAATGATCAAGGACTTTTCAGATTTAGTCTAAAGCCTTGACTGATTGATTCTATAAAGTGTTAGGACTTTTTCCAAAGATCCACACTTCTCATTGATTTTTTTTCCTCCACAAATTCTTAGCTGAAAGAAGAATCAAAGCTAATCTCCCTACTTCCCTCTGCCCAAGAATCTGCCCTGAAATCCCAAGCTACTTTCAAAGGGCAACCTCCTACAGAAGGTCTTTTCTGATCTTCCCAGGTGACAGAATCTCTCCCCCCCCCATAATTATCTTGTACTGAGTGTGTGTATGTGTATGTATACATATATAAATACTTATATATGAACATATTCTAGTACTCTTTGAAAGCAAGATCTTTTTCAGTTTCATCTTTGCATCGCTTGTACCTAGAGCCATGCCTGACACTTAATAAATGCTTGCTGATTAGCCAGCAATCTTTATTCTGGAGAACAGGTGCAAGCATGCAACCATGGTGACTTCAAGATGTCACATACACTGTGCTGGTTAGTTCTACTGACCTATTTTCTTTTTTAGAAAATAAAAAGTGTGCATGAGTGTGTGTGTGTGTGTGTGTGCGCATGAGTGTGTGTGTGTGCGTGTGTGTGTTCTGATTGGTGGAGGGGGGTTTAAGAGTTATATCCAGAAATGACTACAATGTAAATTATTTGAATAGGAATCACAAATAATATAATAAAACAACGAATGATAAGCAGATAAGCAAGAAAACTGGACTAGGAATCAGAAGACCCTTGTTCCCTCCCCAAGTATGACTCCAGTTCTTTATGTCACAAACTCTCTGCATCTCAGTTGGCTCACCTGTAAAATATAAATACTCCCTCTTATACTACCTATGTCATATGGTTGTCATGAGTATCTCCACTGAGCACTAAAGGCAAGGAGCCTAATAAATATAAGCCATTACTATTATTACAGCTTGCCAGATGGACAGCTCAAGTGTTTCACCGGAACCTATGCTTTTCCTAGAATGGCAAAAAGGCCTTTAGGGAGGCCTCCATTAACATGGCACAGATGCCTTTTGAAGATGCCCTTCCTTATGGGAGGAGAAGCAAAAGAATCAAGGAGTAGAACAAGGTAGGCATTCTACACCAATAAGTAAAATTCACATCAGTAACATGACAGCTCTAATAAGATTATAAACTACAGAATTCAGGGTTAATTTCTGTATTTGGAAGGCAGAGAGGGTAATCTTGTGAATGAAAAAAAAATGCATTAATTTCCAAATGGCACCTTAGTCTGTTCTTCACTGTTAGCAATTACTGGTTCATAGTATTTGGGGGGAAAAAAAGCTGGATAACTATTATGAACATTTCTGACTGACTCATGGTCCCAACAACTAAATTTGTGTAATTCAAAAAAAAAATTTGATCCTATGCTTGACATGGTTACAAACTGATCTCCCTTGATGAAAGGATGGAAGGCAGTTATTGTTAGGAATCTTGGATATATTTTAAATAACCAGCAGACACAACGTAACCTATGAGTTTCCTAATTTGCATTTTCTTTTGGCTAAAGTCCATCTGGCAAAAATCCTGAACTTATTGGGCAAAAAAACAAATAAAAGAAGACCACACAGAAAAAAAGAGATCTAATTCAAAATCCAATTCAAAGAGATCTAAATAAAACTTCAAAGATTTTATTTAAATTATCTAAAAAATGACAGGATAAGAAAAGGTCATGTCTTGATTCCTAGATTTTCGCTCGTCAGTGGTTTTGCCATTTTGGGGTTTTGTTTTTGTTTTTTTTTATACTAGGCAAGAACCTTTGGATTATTTTGTGCCAAGAAATTTTCCTTTCTTCTTAAAAGAAAAAAAAACTGCAGAAAATAGTCAACATGGCAAAATTATAACAGCTATTTGGGTCATATGCCATCCAATAAGTTTTCTCTACTGATATTAGTCTAATTAGTATAAACTGCTAAAAATCATTTTTAAAAATATTAAAAGTCACAAAGACTCTTCATGCATGCATACTTAAAAGAATCAAGAAATCACGATAATAATTTAATCGATAGTACTTAAAATCACTTTCATCAAAAAAGGCAGAAAACCATTTTCATATGTAATAGCTTGAAAAGTAATAAGAATGAATTTAAATGTAATTTTGAAATAAAATAAATGTTTCTCAGAAACTGAACAAAAATCCTTTCACACAAAAATGAGGTAAAAATGTAAATTTTGTGAAATCTTTGAAATAAATCTCAAGAGCCCTAAATGTCAAACTTAAAACAAATTTTTAAAGAAAAAATCTTTACTACTAGCCTATCCTAGCTCACATGTACAATTGTGTCTATCTCTATCTTAATAAGAATACTTTGCAACCAAGCTAATGTAAATAAATGTAACACATCACTGAAAGGTAGTTTTTTGTTTCCAAATCCTGATTTGGTCTATACTGGAACACTCTAGTTTACTTAGTATTTAGTATAGTAAAGTACAGAAAAAAATTTCATAAGACAGATCATAAAATTTTACATCCTTTCTTTCTGAAGCAAATGAAAATCCTATGCTTAAAAGAACTACAAGGTTATGAGTGAATGGAGTATTCAGTGACAGAAAGGAGATGAAACCTGTTAGTAATAGACAATGAGTAAAATTTAAGACATGACTTTTAATTTCATTTACTATCTGTTCAAATCAGCCATCCCTGGGGGTAGTGGTAGGGGTGGTATTAGTGGCACAATATGGTACTCCTGCTGGCCACTGCTGAAGCTTGTCCTATAACCTATTCTATAATTTTGAACAGGAAGAGGGAAAGGAAAGAAATAAGCACGTTTTCACTGCCTGCAATACACCAGCCACTTTGCTAGACTTGTTTTTACAAATATTACCTCATTTTATCCTCACAACAACACAGTAAAATAGGTGCTATTATAATCAAAACAGAGGTTTTGGCTTGCCCAGAATCACTCGGCTAGTCAGTCTTAGGCCAAATTTGAACTCAGGTCTTCCTAACTCCCCATTCAACATTCTATCCACTGAATTACTGTTCAGTGAAGATTGTCTATGTCTATTCATACAATCTGATCATCATAAAGATTTTTCTATGAATTATAGATGTGCAGGAACACAACTGATAATGTGACAGGCCCAGAGTCAGGAAGATTCATCTTCATGAGTTTGAATACAACTTCTAACATTTATGAGATGAATGACCATAGGCAAGTTATTTAACCCAGTTTGCCTCAGTTTACAGATCTGTAAAATAAACTGTAGAAGGGAATAGTAAACTTCTTTACTATCTTTGGCAAGAAAACCCCAAACATGACTGTAACAGATAACTGTAACTGTAACAGTAACAGATAACATATCCTAACTGGGATTTGAACTTGTCTTTCCTGATTTCAAGGTCAGTACATTCTCTATGAAATACACTTCTTTCAGAAAGCAGAAAATGGCAAATTCCCTGTTCTCAATGATCTTACTAATATAAAAAGAAAAAAAAAACCTGCATATTTATTCTGAAGTTCATGAGTGGGGAGGGTTCTCCTTATGGCTAGCCTTTTATCCAGCACACCATGCTGTCCTGCTTCTTATGATACTACAAGAAAATGTGCAAGTGGTTATTGAGAAAATAGCCTTAAAAAGAGGTTAAAACTAGTCAAGTTCTAGAATTTTGTATTCAATTTCTTCATTCATATAATGAAGTCAGGTTGCCTTTAATAGCATCATATGCCGCAGCAGCTCCAGCTTCCCCATAATGCACTCCCTTCCTCAGGACAACCAATTCTTAAAAGATCTTTGAACTTCTTTCACCTGATGCTGCCATTTAACTCTGTGAAATCAGGTTAATGGCTCAGACATACTCATTAGAATTCAAAAGAAATACTAATGCTGTAGTTTATTTCCACAGAGAATACCATAAAAACCACCCAAGCAATTTGCATCTCTTCCTAAATTCCACTCCCCAATTAAGAAGCAAAATGTTCAACATTATTAGAGCCTCCCCCACTAGTTACCTTCTACCTACTCTCTATGTAACTAGTATGTACCTAATGACTTACATATTATCTGCCCACAAACATGTAGGCTTCCAGGCAGCAGCTGGTCTTCTCTTTCTATTCACAGTGCTTAGTACAGAGGTTCGGATTTGGTAATAGTTGAATATGACACTTTTTAACTGATTGATTGATTTTCCTGTGACCATAACCATGTCAATTCCTAGCAACCATATCCAAACCTGAGAACATTCCCACACCATAGTAAATGGTTACTAAAGCTTTATCAATCTAGTTACAAAAGCATTTAGAAAAGATAAATTATATCACCACAGAAATTAAAGCCATCAGAACTAGGCCACTTCTGCTGCTACATTATTCAACATTCATACAATACTTTAAGGTTTGTAAAGCACTTTGCATGTATTAACTCAATTATTTCTCAAACTAGCCCTTGTGAGGCAGATACTAGTATTATTACCTATGGTAAAACTCAGAGAGGCTTAGAGGGATTAAATCACTTGCCCATGACCACTTAGCTACAAAGTGTCTGAGGCAGCATTTTAATTCAAGGCTTCCTTCCTCCAAGGCTATTATAGCTCAATCTATGGGGTCATCAAGAACCAAAAAGAAAAAATCTGAACAAAAAAATTCCCTATGCCACCAAAATACAGAAGAATTCTTGAAATAGCTGTAAAATAATTCAAAGATTACATCGTGAATTCAAATCAATATTAAAAAGGGCTCATTGAGCTCAATAATTGTTCACCATTAGACACAATCAAATTAATATCCTTAATTTTTTCATTCCTTCCCCTCTGTTTATAATTATGTAATTTAAAGAAAGGATTCGAATTTTTAAGAGGAAAATTATATGAATGACTGATTTTATATGCAATAGTGAAAAGTTTATGGTTTTGACGTTTTCCACCTCCCTCTTCCAAAAGCCAGACAACAATATTGGAAAAGAGATGAACAGAAAGAAAGAAAAAGAAATGAAAGACAAAGACGAGCTCATCTTTTTCAAAAGAAAATCAAACAATTAAAGAGAACTGTGCATTGTGGACTAGGAAAAAAAATCAAAGAGAAGGGTGTTTGGGGCACAAAAGAATGTCTTTTAACTGTAACAACATGTCTGAATTTGCCTGAGGCTCTTTCTAGAGGGAAATCACCAAAATGCTTATTTGAATACACCCACTTCCATCCAACACCACAGCCAACAACAACAACACACACACACACACCATAAAACCTCTTCTTACTGCTCAGTAGGAAGCTATATCCAAATTATGTGGTACAGTTGACCATATAACCCACAAACCTCTAATATTTCAGGTGTCAATTTTCCAACCTGTAAAGAACTTAGGCTTCCCTGTAGATTCTGCCTGTCTTACAAGAAAGCTTCTGACAACAGTTTTCTGTTGGGGCAGGAGGTAGGGAGGAGGGAGGGGGAGAGGCCTGTGATTTTTTTATTGCAAATGTCAGCCTCATTAGAAGTTGCTAAAATTTTCCTGTAAATAACGAGAATGCATTCCAATGGCCTACTGCTATTATTTAAAACCTTGTTACCAGAAATAGAAATAATAGGAGAGGGAATGCATTCCAGGATGTGAACTCCCTCCTCTTTAATGCCATTGTGCCCCAGAATTCCTGGAGAGAGTGAAGCACACTCTTCTCCACCCACTCTGAGAGAAAGGGTTCCAGGAGGGAACTTTTAACTGTAACTTGTTCCTCCTCCTTTACCTCTTCCCCAATGAAGTAGGCTCCAGAGTTCCTCTTTGTCCAGTCTCTTCCTCCCTTGAAAGACATGGCCATTCTCCCCGTTCCAAGGTGACTAAAATCATCTGAGTCTTGAATTTTTAGCTCTCTATTCCCTGAGCCAGTCTAGTTCCTAGCTGCTCACTAAGAGATGAATGTTAGCACCAACACACTACAGTGCCCTTCTTTGCTGTTGTTCCCACTGACCCAGGTTTAAGAGTTAATCAAAAGAAACTGGGATTTTGCCTCCTAAACATGACAAACCACATGGGAGACTTTGAGGGGTAAGACTGATTGAAAAAGTATCTTTTTAAAACAAGCTTTATTTCATATGGGAAAAAAATGCTCTAAATCATTATTGATTAGAGAAATGCAAATAAAAACAACTGTGAGATATCTCACATCTATCCAATCAGCTAAAATGAGAGAAGTGGAATATGATAAACGTGGGAGGGGGTGTGGAAAAACTGGGACACTAATACAATGTTGGTGGAGCTTTGAATTGATCCAACCATATTGGAGAGTAATCTGGAATTATGCTCAAAAAGGAATTAATACCCTTTGACCCAGAATACTACCATTAGGTCTGTTTCCCAAGGTGATCGGGGGAAAAAGGAAAAGAACCCATAAGGTCTAAAATATTTCCAAAAGCTCCCTGTTTGGTGGCAAAGAACTGGAAACTGAAAGAATGCCCATCATTGAAGAATGGCTAAATAAGTTGTGGTATATGATTGTAATGGAATATTACTAAATTGTAGGAAATGATGGGCAGGTTAACTTTAGAAAAACATGAAAAGATGCAAGAAATACTGCAGAGTAAAATGAGCAGAACCAGAAAATGTTGTATGCAGTAAGAGAGAGTTTGAAGAATAACTCTAACTTATTAATAATAATGTCTAACTTATTCTGAGTATCATAAAATATTCAAAACAATTACATAGGACCCATGAAGGATGATGCTAGCCACCTCCAGAATAAGAACTGATAAATAGATGTATAGTATGGGACAGAGAGGGGGGGGGGGGGGGGTTTGTGTGTGTGTGTGTGTGTGTGTGTGTGTGAGAGAGAGAGAGAGAGAGAGAGAGAGAGAGAGAGAGAGAAATGGTGGCCTTCTCTAGTGAAGGGTGGGGTAAAGGTAGGAAGGAAGGGAGGGACAGAGCTTGGAACTCAGACTGCAACAAACATTTAATTTAATTTAAAAGAAAAAAAAGCTTTTCAAAAGAAACTTCCTCATCAGCCTATTTTCCAATCTCTGTTTCCAACTTTGCTTATCTTTTCTTCAGAATCCAGACCTCCCTACAAGGTTCAACTCAAGACTTCAACTCCTAAGGAATATCCTTCACAGGTGATTCTTTGAATTGTGAGTGGTCTCTATTCAAGATGCTCATCTGTATATTTTTTATACCAGAATGAACTGTGAGATCCTGAAGTAAATGGATTGGTTTGATTTTGTTTGGTTTATGGTTTTACATCCTAGGCCTAGAATAATGCCTTGCATGGGAATACATGAAAAATAGTTGATGCCTTCCATGATCTAAGTTATTCCCTCCAACATGGAAGATCAATTTGTCTGGCACCAGCCCAAATTTGTAACTTTCTTTTCTATGTCTTCCCATAAAGCTACTATGAGGGGCCCACCAAAGGTGCTGGTGACCCTACTACATGTCATCATATTACATGGGAATACACAGGCCTTTCACTTGCTAACCTTCTCATCTTGTTATGTGATCATTCGGTGTGTATGAGGTTTTTCCTGCCCATTCATTTTTTGATCGCATCATTTCTGGTGCTTCTCCAATCATCTATCATTCATAACTTTTTATAAGCTGATCACACCTACCATGTATATCTCCACCGACCACTAGGTGATTCATTACTTCAGTTCTCTGGAGATTCTAATGCCACATTCCTTGCAACCTTAAATATGAGAATTCTTTTGCTGTTAAACAATACAGGTCATTGTTTAAGGGAGAGGCCCAGAATCATTAAATAAATAAAATAAACTATACAAGGAAATGACTAGTTTCTCCAAGGTTATGACATGAGAAAGGGATTAGACTTTTTCTTAGAACTCAGAGGGCATCATTGGGAATAGATAGAAATTTTAAAGAGGCAAATTGATGTCAGAGGAAAATATTCTAACCATCAGACGTTTCCAAACGTGAAGTTGGTTACTTCAAGAGATGGTGTGTTCCTCTTCTTTTCTTTTTTGGAAGCAATCAGGATTCAATGACTTGCCCAGGATCACACAGCTACTAAGTGTGTGAAGAACAGATTTGAACTCAGGTCCTCCTGTCTCTAGGGCCAGTGCAGCACCTAGCTGCCCTGATTGATTCCTTCTCAACGGAGGTCTCCAAGAAGCAGTGGAAGGTCACTTTTCACCTTTGTCATAATATTGAAGGATTGCTTCTGTGAATGTGTTGGAATAGACAGCCAGCTCTAAAATTTTATAATGCAATGGGCAGATGCCTTCAAGAACCTTTCTAGCTCCCATTTTACAAGCCTATAGAGAACATTTAAGGCAAGCCAACAGTAAATATAATAAATGTTCATTGAAATCAATCCAAGTGTATCATTTCTCCAGTACACCAGAGTTATGTATGCAATAAGAAATGTTTGTTTAATAGAACAATTGCCACATCTAAACCTGGCTTGGGTTTCGAACAAAGGACCTTTGTACATTTAGTTATCATTAGAATATAAACAAACAGTGATAAACCCATTCCTAGTCTAGAGATCCTCTACTATGTGGCCAACAAAGATGCATGCAGTTCTCACACTCATAACTCTACGTTCTAACTTCAGGGGCTTTCACTGTGGCAAAGTCTTGGTCATTAAAACATCAGGAAGAAAAAAAAGGCTTTAGAAGGCAGCCAATATTAAAAATAAACAAAATTAAATTAGAAAGAAACAAGTATTAAATATAGGCAACACTTGCTTTTCAGAGTGAGATTTATGAAGAAAGAATGACCAGAATCCTCAATACACGGCTCAATGGTTAGTTGGCTAATCAATAACTATAAATTAAGTACCCAGCATGTGCCAGCTGCTGTGCCAAATGCTGGTGTGACTGGAGACCAGAATCCAAATGGAAAGGGGAAAAAAAAATGTACAAATGAACTAAAGTACAACTTAAGACATACAACATCTCTTTGCAATCCTGCAAAACAAAGATAATGCATTAGGCAAAGAGGAAGAACAGCGCTTGCTCATATCAGCAATAACAACACTGGCATCATCGTCAAATATGAAGACTGATTGAAATAGAATAATGGTGTTAGCAGAGTTCAACAACACACTAAAACTTCCCTTAATATCACAATGCATGGAGATGAATACTGAATGTCATGACTAATGTCTGAAGCAGGAAAAATATATATATAAAATACATGAATTTCCTTGTATTCACAGTTTGGCTCACTGGTTGTTGACAATCATAGGACAGAAGTCAATCCAACAAGTCAATAGCTTTGTTGTCTGGGTTGTAAGAATCACAACTGCAAGGGCATGTTTCCTTTTTTGTGGCTGTTGAGTCATTTTCATTCTAGTCCTACCCTTCATGACCCCGTTTGGGGTTCTCTTGGCAAAGATACTGGAGCGGTTTGCCATTTTTTTCTCAAGTCCATTTTACAGATGAAGGAACTAAGGCAAACAGGTATAAGGGACTTGCCCAAGGTCACACTGATAGCAAATATCTGCGGTGAGACTTGTACTTGGAAAATTAGTCTCCAGGGTGGGCACTCTATCTACTACGCCACCTTAGCTTTACTAAGTGGCATAACCAATAGAGTGCAGAACTCTATTCAGAGTCAGAACACCTGACTCTGAAACCCACCTCAGACATTTACTGGCTATGTGACCCAGGGCCCACCAGACCCCTCTCAAGTTTCAGTTCCCTCATCTGTAAAATGGGGATAATAATAGCACCTCTAGTGTAGTAGTGGGGAGAATTGCTGTGCTGTACCAAGACACAAAGAAAGGCAAAAATGGTCTTTGGCCTCAAGAAGCTCATAATCTAATATAATCCCTAGTTTCAACGAATACTTTTGATTTGATAGGTCTCAAAATCACATCTTGCATTCACATTTTTGAGCCATGTAGCTACCACCTGATTCATAAGATTTTATTTTAGTTTGTACCAAAGAATTCCTTTGTTAAAAATAGATATTAGCAGACCTATAAATGATTGAGCTACTAATTGTTAATATCTACATGAGTTATTATATGGAGTTGGATAATGGGATTTTGCCAGATGTAATTAAATCTATTCAACTTGGGAACAACCAGCTTGAACAAGTAATTCAGATGCAGGCACCTTCATGTGACTGTATACAATTAACAATGAAGTCCTGACAAAGTTTGACCACAATCACAGTAAAAATAAAATGCTAATAAAGATCATAAGTTAGTCACATTTTTTTATCTATTACTTTTGCTCAGTAGAGATCAAAAGGTAAATCAAGTTACACAACAATAACATCATCAAAACAATGGAATTATACAGTGATGTGCAGAAACAGAAAAAAAATTTTGCCTTTCATAACATTGTATAAAGAACTACATTCAAGCAACAACGGAAAAAATTCTTATTTATACATAAAAATTCACCTTGATTATATAATTACACTCAAACCATAACTTTTTAAACTATGGTGTTCATGAAAGGACATGTAATGCTGATTTTCTTGTTCCCTTTAGAATCACGAGAAAATTCACTAAATCACTAAAAGGAAATAAGGCACTGTGTTTAATTAGCTACAATTTATTTTAAATGCATCTACTGCAAAGTTACTAATTTCCATGCTTAATGAGGTAGACAAATAAAAGGAATCAATTTGCACACACACGATATTCTTTCACTAAACCCTGAGCACTCTTAAAGTAGAAAGACATGTAAAATCTTAATAATCAATCCTATTTACAAGGATTTGCACAGTCTGATTTTGAAGACTGAGTATGTCCACAAGGAGAAATGGCCAAAAGGGACAGTTTGACCAGAGGCACTGCAAACTTAGTAGGAAAAACATCTTTAAATTGTTATACAGAAACTAAAATGCATTGAGACTCAGAAACTCAATAATATGAGACAGCTCTGCATAGTAATTAGAATGCTAGACTTGGAGTCAGGAAGAGCAGGCCAGTCACTGACCAGTGACATGAAATGTAATTGCAATCAAGTCATTTAGCTGCTTTGAGAGACTGATAACTCCCTAAGACACTAAATTAAACAGTTGGTGACCTTTGTTGGTGGAAGGAGTTCCAAAAACAGCAGTTATTAGTTTTCATTCACATAAAACTGTGATACATTGACCTGGGTTTTCAAGAATTTGTCCAAAAAAAATAGAAAAAAAAAAAAAAGAACAACCTTCATGCCCTGTACTACTGAAAGATGTCCTTTCAGAGTGTTTTTTCATCTCCAACTCTTCATGCCCCTATTTTGGGTTTTCTTGGCAAAAATACTGTAGTGATTTGCCATTTCTTTCTCCAGCTCATTTTAGAGATGAGGAAACTGAGGCAAACAGGGCTAAGTGAATTGTCCAAGGTCACACAGCTAGTAAGTGTCTATGGTCACATTTGAACTCAAGTCTCCTTGACCCCAGGTCCAGCACTCTATCCATTGTGCCACCAGCTGCCTCACTGAAAAAGACTCTTTAAAATAAACATGACATTAAACACAAAGTTAACTTGTTAAATTTTGGAACAGCATGGATTTGGGATTTTTTTTTTCTAATGATATTCTCATTCTTAAAAACTGATGATTATCTTTCTCTATTATTTTCCTCTTATTCTGGGCTTCCTTCTTTTTTTCTGCCTGTCATATTATTGACTTCCCCTCTCAATATCCTATTTTCAGAACCTCCTAAAAACAAAGTGCCCATCAGGACACAAAGATACCACGTAGGATTGGGGCAGGTGAATTCACTGATACAAGGGAACCTAGATCAGGGAAACTCACTTTAACTAATATTGTCTGCCACTTTTTCTGCAAATTATAAAATGAGATTTGCCTATATATAATAACACTGAGAATTTAAGTGATTTGCCCAGAGTCAAACAACCTGTAGAAGAGATGTGACATTTGTACCCAAGGTTTGCTTCAGTTTGAGATCAGTAACAAACTTCTCATTCTTGGATAAAGAGTCCAAAAAATGAACAAAGAAATTGCATCTTAAGTACTATCCATGTTAACCTTATTTTTCAGGTAAGAAAACAGGCCCATAGATGTGAAATTATTTCTTCAAGGTCACATGCATAATTATTAGGAAAACAGAAAGCAAACCTGACCCCGACAGAAAGCACACAATGAATGTTCTGTACCATACTGTACAGTTCAAAGTTAACCTGTTCATAATCATGCCCATATTCCCAGACCAGAATCTAAAAACTACTCTTAATCAATCATGAAAACTATCCTGAGAAATTATTCCTTTCACATAGTAATGTTGGTAGCCATAGTCCACTATGGGAGATGAAAGATACTTGTTTTAATTGATTTATGTTTTAATTTGGGAGCAGTTAGGTGTTGCAATGGATAAGTACCAGACTTGGAGTCAGGAAGAGTCCTTTCATGAGTTCAATTCTGGTATCAAATACTTACTAGCTAGGTGGACCTAGGGAAGTCACTTAAACCTGTTTGCCTCTTTTTCCTAATCCATAAAATAAGTTGGAAAAAGAAATGGCAAATCTCTCCAATATCTTTGCCAAAAAAAAAAACCCCAAATGGAGTCACACAAATATACGTAATTAAAGGAATAAGTGAATAAAAAAGTGAAAGGTTTAGCATGTACCAGGAAGACCTGAGTTCAATATTCCCTTTGGCAAATACCTGGCGATTATGTTAACTTGTGCAAGTTATTTAAATTCTCAGTGTTGAAGACAAATCTCAAAATTACAAACTGGAAAGACCAATTTGTATTGTAAATTAATTTTCCGCACCCATATGTTCCCTATATTAGTGAAATCACTGGCCCAGTAGGAAAGAATGTCTCTACCCTCAAAAACCTTATGTTCTAATAGGGCAAGACAACACAAAGTGGAGTGGTATCAAACAGGGATTGTGAGTGGGACCAAAGGGGAGCAAATCAACATACCCTTTCCAGGAACAATGCTTGAGTTGATCTGATCTGATTATGGTTCCAAAAGTAGAGGGAGCTTCAGGGTAGAGAAAACAGGATGAGGACCATACAGTCCTGAAGCAAGGAGCCAACATGCCAATCAGGACAGCGTTGGTAAAGAACTGGCCAAGTAATAGTAAGCAATTGAATATTCGTCATATTTCAGGCGCTAAGCCATTTCAAATTCAAACATTTGACCACAACCCGTTCCAAGGGAGGTGTGAGACGTAGGTAAAGAGGAAATAGAAAGTCTATTTTCTGAATGGGACACATGGTAAAAAGGCCTTGACAAATAAAGAGTAATATGAGATTTCCTGTATATCTCCTAAAAAGGCCCTGTGATTGCCAATTGATACTGCACTCAAGTAAATTCAGAGACTATCAGATAAAACAATGTTGAAATACAAGTATAAATACTTATCTTAAATCAAACATCAAAGATAGATCAGGATCATGGGCCATTTCTGGATCCTTTGCATTTCTACTCTCATTTGGGAAATGGCCGAGAGAATGGTTTCAAAAGGGAAACACAGGACATTGTGAAAGAGTCAGTTGAAAGAACTAAACAAGAAGGAACTCTTATCTCCAATTTGTATGTGTTTCCAAATGGCATTTGATAAAAACTGGCTACTTTAACAGTTATCAAGACACATTACAGAGTATTCCAGTAAGCTTGCTATGAAACAATTCGATTAAGTTTTAATTATCTACTGTAGGAATACTCATGTTCTGAAAGCATTAAAATACCTTATTGCTACTAGACTTTTCCGGAACATTCCACATCTCATTCTTCTTTGTAAACTTAGAAATCCATGTAATAGATCACATTTTGGAAAAATACATCTTAAGCATTCACAGAAGCCACAAAAATAACATTTGGCATTGTCCTGTCTTAATATTGATGGATTCTTCTAAATGATGGAATTCTTCTAAGACAATTTTTAAAAAGAAAAGGAAAACTCCTTCTATTAATTTTAACTTGTGTTTTCACTAGCAGAGAGAATAGCAAATGGCAGAACTAAGCAAAACACAAGGCCTTTTGGAAACCTTTTAAAATTTTTGCTTGTTAGTACCTGTTATCTGCTTTTCTATGATAACTATTTACTCAAGTGTACTTAATGGAACCTAAGGTCAGTCTCTCAGAAGTCCATTTAAACACTCACTGGGAAAGGAACATGCTTTCATTAGAAGCATAAGGAAAATATTAGCATAAGTATAAAAAAAGGTGACTAGTTTGCATTTGGTTGGCTGCATTTCTTAATATCACATATAGCACAATCAAAAAAAATTCCCTTTAAAGGATTTTTTCATACGCACACATAAATATATATATAAAACAAACAGAAGAAAGCAGCATATAAAACCATCTTCCCTACAAATAGAGACAGAAGGGAGGAAAGAAAGAGAGGAGAGAGAATTAAACAGAAAGACAGAGATAGCGATAGGGAGACAGAGAGACAGAGACAGAGAGACAGAGACAGAGAGACAGAGAGAATACAATAAATTAAACTTCGGAACAATATGGAGAGGGGTGGAGAAAGTTACCCTTAGCGTATAAGGTTATTGGTACTGATCTATCATTTATTCATCCGACATTCAAAAAACATTCATTAAGCCCCTTTCTATAAGTTATGCACTGAATTTGGATGGGGGAGAGAGTACCCATTCCTGCCTTCAGAGCTGAAACACAAACAAGAATATCAGTATGACATTATATTTAAAAATAAAGTTATTAGTGATAAGCATCATCAGAAGGATGATCAGCTGGGATTCTACTAGTGGAAATGTATATGCCCTGGTTTACTATAATAAAAGCATACTTTGATACAGCATTTTATAATTTCCCAAATGATATCAAAAATGCAAAAAGCTAATAAGCTGATACATATACGGGGGCTTGGTAGAGACCTGTTAAATGCCAAGAAAAGGCAGCTGAGCATGCTAGCCTTATCTCCCAAGACAAAGTAGCAGAAGCCCCCAAGGAAGGATTGGCCTACAATTTGGTAATTCACTCAAATGGTGAGCTACAAGACATACCAATAAGATCAAAAGAGAATTGAGAATCTTATTTTCAGTTTATGTGAAGGGCAAGAGAACTTTATGCAGTGACCTATAAGAAGTGTACCATGTTTGACATTTTTGCATGGTGAACCTACATTCAAGATCTAATTTTTCTGTCTCCTAGAAGAGAGTAAAAAGATGATTAGAAATGCCTCTCCATTACCCAGGTAACGTTAGAACTGAAACATTCCTGTGAAAAAGAGGTTTTCAGGGTTAAAAATACAAGAAGGATCCAAAGAAAAGGATATAGTGACTTGTATCAAGAAGTTGGACTGTGGAGGAAAAAAAATGTGACAAGGAAGAAAAAGTGAAGAATTAATTATTAAAAACTTGGAGCAAAGTTCTTAAAGTCTCTTCCCCTATGGGCCTCAGTTACGCTTTCAAGGAAGCAGCTGTAAGAGGGGATTCACAGGCACAATGTCAAGTAAAAGATCACTTTGATAATGGTCAGAGCCCCAGAAGATGAATAGCATTATTTATTAAACCCAATATTTATTAAAGCTAATGAACATTACCCCCAACATCTTTTGATTTACTAGGACATAAATAAATGCAGGGCCTAGAAAATTTTGTCTCAGTAGGAGCCTGAAGATCTCGGGGGGATATATAAGCATTTTAATCACCAAATGGAAAGCAAAGTGTTGATTGAGAAGAGGGTGATTGAGCTCAATCATTTCTATTTTGGGACCGTGATTGAACATACAGGGGAGGAAGAGCTCTTAGCCAGGCAAGAAAGTGCATCTAAGAAGGATGGGTCAAAATATAATCTATTGGCATTTGACATGAAAAAGTTAAGGAGAGCGATAGAATTATTCGTGTATATCTATCAAGACAGACACCCTAGAGTTGGAGGAGTGACAGTATAGGAAGAAGAGAAGTAGCAGGGAAGTGTTAGAACCAGCTCACAAGTGCTATACAGTTAAATTTTCAGGGTCAGCATTTAAACTTCTGCCATCAAACTACAAATCAGGGCTTGTACAGTACTACAGTACAGTGATTACCGCGTACTTTAATGCAGTCATGTGTGCTTTTTTTTTTTCCAAAGAGCCAGTTGCTAAACATTTAGCAAAGGTTCCTAATAAATCTAACACAGGGTGAATTAAGTATTTGTTGATTAAGTGTCTATTATGTAGACTGCTAGGTCTACAACAATACATACCTGCTGCCCTAAATAAACTTAGGTTCTAATGGATGATACAACATTCACATGTATAGGTGTATAAAAATACATACAAAACAGAACCAAGGCAACCTTGGCAAAGAAGGTTATAGTAGGTATGGGGGAGAGGGAGGAGGGAGGAGCTATGAAGATGTGTTCATTCAGGTGGTGTATGAGCCGATTCTGGAAGGAACCTAAGGCTTCAAAGACAAAGGTGTGAATAGACTGCATTTCAGGCATATGGATCAACCAGTGCAAAAATTCAAACACAGGAGATGTAGTGTTGCGTGGAAAGAAGAGAAATAAGGAATGGCAGTCTGGCTGGATTATAGAAATGAACATATATCAGTCATTTGAAAAAGGTATTAATCTTCCCAGGGTTATTACAAATTATGCTCTATGACTCACCCAAACTGCTTTTTGCATATGTGTATGCATAAATGCATTTCAAATAAATCATTATATATATTTCAGGTTTTTTTTTAAATTGCTTCAGACATGAATGTACAAATATAAAAACATGCAGATAAGAAGAAAGTATGCCAGAGGTCTTAACTCAAGTTATAGGTAGGTAACATGGAGACTTGCTGTAAACATTGGCATACGCCTCCATCAAAAGGATGAACATGTATCAAAAAGCGGGAGCCAAACATTTTTTTTTAATTTAGTTTTTAGTTTTCTTGTTTACATTGTTCATTTTCATTACATTTTTTGAATTACACATTTTCTCCCCATCTTGCTCCTGCCCCAACCCCATAACAGCAATCCCACTGTAAAGCCCCTCCCCTGCTCTGCTCTCCTATTTTCTGGTAGGGCAGGAGGGCTCTCCCTATCCCAGCCCCTGTATATCTTAATTCCTAGTTGCAGGTATTGCAGAACTTTAAATTCTAG
>CM053594.1:306752585-306774033 GCA_028646575.1 Pseudocheirus occidentalis
AAAGTTACTTCTTTTGTGGTCTTTACTATCCGATGTTGGGTTTAAAAAGAATTCCCTCTAACCGTAGCTATAACCATAACACCTTTTTATCTCCTATTTTTTTATAATGTGACAATTATATCACATATTCATTTTATACTCATGGATGTGTGTAGTGTAAGAAGTTATTAAAAATCTAGTTTCTCCTTATTGTTTTCCAGTTTTCCTAGAAATTCTTATTAAAAAATGAATTCTTCCTCCAGGTATTAGTGTCATTCAGTTTATCAAACATGGGGCTACTTTTAAAACTTCTTTGCTCATCCAAGTCTTTTGTAATGACTCCAAATTCCCTGACCTTGGCACTGCCCCTACTCCCAGGCTTATCCCACAAAGAGAACAAAGGCCAAAAAGCAAGGACCTATAAGGTAATATGGGGACAGGGGTCCCCACAGAGTTTTTTTTATAATCATGAAATAATATACGTAAACTGCTTTGCATTTAAACCTTAAAAGTTATTAATCAGGTCTAAAATGATATCTACTTCTCTTTCCCTATTATCACCCTGGTTTGGATATCAAGACATATGTCACAAAATGAGTGTTGTGGAATTCCTTTGGTTTATTTTTATGTCTTTTTGTAGTCTCAGTATTAATTTCTCTTCACTTAAAACACCATGTCATCCATATCTTACCCCCAATCCTGCGCTGGGCACCTTCACAATTCAGCTATGGTCTGCCTGATTTCTTTTTCTGAGATTGTACTGTTTTGGCATTATCTGTTTTATATGTTGTAAAATACTCATCTATTTCTTTGGATTTGTCTTGTTTTCTTTGTACAAAACTGTATATAATAGTCTGTCATGATTTTCTTTATTTGTGAATTAGTTTTCTGTTGTAAATTAGCCTTCCTTTCCAGTTTTGGTAAAGTCTCTTTATTAGCCAAGGTCACTAATGGTTTGACAGTGGGGGGGGTTTTAAAAATTGAAATTAGCTCTTGATTTTGATCAACTATATTGCATTTTCTATTTTCAAATTAATATATTTCTCTTCTGATTCTTAAATATTCTTCCTTTATACTTGTTTTAGGAGCACTTGGGATTCTTTTCTAGCCTTAATTGCATTAGCAGTTCATTTATCTCTTTGCTTTTGACATAATGTCAAAGATATGTAAATTTTCCTGTGAAAATAATTTTATCCACATTACTTAAGTTTTGGTATTTTGGTACTGTGAGGTGTGAGAGTAGGAGCTGTGACCTCGGTTTCTTATCATTCCATTATTTTTCTAAAATTCTCAGTTCTAACCATCTTTTAAAAACATGTTTAATGCTTTCACAATATAAGACATACATAACAATATTATTTTCTTCTCAAGTTTAATGCTTATCAGTTAAAATAGCTCTTAATTTCATTGCCTCTAATATCTGTTGAAACTGGAATTTTCTTAAGTATATACTTAAGTATATACATAAGTATATACAACCTTCTTTTCACATCTCATTCTGATTTCCTTCTAGATTTAATTGTGGATATTGAGGGGGTGGAGAGGGAAACTTGTAGAGTATTAATAAAACATCAGAGCATTTCTGCTTTATCACTTCTCTCCTCCACTATAGATAATGTGCTAAATATAAAATCAACACAAAATGGTGTCAGTTTAACACTCACTGAGAATTTGACATCATTTTGGGTAACAAATTTATATAAGCAAGATTACCTTAGGGGCAGCCTTAAAGTTCTAAAAAAAAAAAAAAATTGGGCGTAGGGGTCTAGGTGGCTCAATGAATAGAGTACTAGCCCTGGAGTCAGGAGGCCCTGAGTTCAAATACAGCCTCAAACAGGCATTTACTAACCCTGTGACCTTGTCATTTAACCCCAATTGCCCTGCCTTCCCCCTTCCAAAAAGAAAAAAAAAGAATTGGCTCACAAGAGCCAAGGGTCTCTCCAGATTCAATTTCAATCATAAATAATTCCAATTCCAAAAAGGTCAGATGTTTAAAGAGAACGATGTGCTTACTTTCACATATAGCTCAAGCAGTAATGTGTCAAGTACAAAACATGTTTTAGCACTTAACTGAAGTACAAAAAACATGACACAGTCCAATAAGTATGCTATCAGAAAGGCTAAAGACTAAATAAGATCTTTTGCAAAAATGATGAATAAAACAAAAAGTGCATTTCCTGCCTATGTTGTATTCAAGAAGAAAAAAAAAAAAAGAGGTCAGGTCTGCAATTTAGTGTAGGTAAAGCTAAAATATTTTGCTCCTGTTTTATTTCTGTTGCCTTTAGTAAGAAAAATTCTTTTCATGTTAGGATGAAACAAAGTGGGCTAAGGGAAAACTACAACTTAACATAAGAGAACCTAGATGTCTTAATTCATTTAGCCTGAAAAGTCATGCCTCTAGGGGCAGCTAAATGCCACAGTCAATAGAGCACCAGCCCTGGAGTCAGGAGGATCTGAATTCAAATCTCATCCCAGACACTTAATGCTTACTAGCCCGTGGGCAAATCACTTAACCCCAATTGCCCTGCCGTCCCCTCTCCAAAAAGCAAAAAAATCATGCCTTGTGTTATAGAACTATTCAACTGTGATTGCTTAACTGCTGATGAAGCATTGTAATGGCAACAGCAATGGACAAGTGTTCCAATTATGAAACATGCAAAGTTTTTCCTTATAAACTCTAGACAGATGAATTTTCAAGCATTTGAGAAAAAAATTAGAGAAGATATTATCAAATGGATAGACTGCAAATATTAAGAAAAGGAAATAATCACTATGAGTCAGCATGTGTTCATTTATAAGTAATGCCATGCTAATTTGCTTTTTTTGAGAGGGTTACTAACTCATGGATCAGAGAAATAACTCAAGCATAGTATTCCTGGATTTTAGCTAGGCAATTGAAAACAATTTCTCATGATACCTTTCTGACTGAATTAGAGATAAAGGGGCTGGAAGATATTAGTTATATTGATTTGAACGACAAAAGTCACACCAGTAATTAATAAAGCTGTGTCAATATGTAGGTATTTCTCTATTTGTACACTTAAGGCCTCTACTCTTGGTCCTACTTTGCTTAACAATTCTATTAATAATTTGTTTGGAGAGGTAGATGGCATGCTTAACAAATCTACAGATGACACAAAATTGGAAGTGATGATTTCTGCAATCCATGACGGAATCAGGATCCAAAAACCACTTTTAAAAAGGTTCAAATGAAGATTCAAAACATAATAAGAATAAATAAAAATTTCCAATTGCTTGTTCAAATAGCATACTGCATACATGCATACCCATGTATAGGATGGGAAAAACTTCTAGAGAAGTTCATGCATTGACTACAATTAATGACCTGGGATTTACACTGCTATTCAAACTCAACAGCGCAATGTGACAAACAGAGAAGTGAATTGGATCCTTGGCTGCAGTTCAAGAAGTATGATGTCCCAAAATGAGCAGGGTCATAGTCCCACTAAACTTGACTGTGATCAGACCACATGTGGAAAATTGGGTACAGTTCGGCTGCCATGTTTTAGCAGGATCATCTACATGACAGTAAAAACAAAGGCTTGTTCAGTAAAGGGATATACTGCATGCTTACTATTTGTTGAATCAGATTGTTACCATTCTTAGTGAATAAGATTTTCCACCCCTCTTTCTAAATTCACAGGAAAGAGCACTGGATTTGGACTGAGAGGACTGTCTATGAAAATCCTGCCTCTGACACTTATAGCAGTATGGCTCATCATGAGTGAGGCATTTCGCCTCTGGAGATCTAGGTTCCTCATTTACCAAACGGAAAGTTTAGGATGGATGACCCATAAAGCCCCATCCAGATCGAGGCCTAGGATCCTATCATTGTTTTCCTTTGAGGAAAAAAAAAAAGTGATGCCTTTTATTTGTAGTATTTTTCCTGTAGTTCAGTTGTTCTCAGGGTTTGTTTGGTTTTTTTGAGTTTCTCCATTCTAGATAAGTCCTTAAATGTACTGCAAATGAACAAATATTTACTAAGTGCTTATACACTTACAGGGCTCCATGCTGGGTGCAGGGATAAAAGTGGGGAGTGTTCTTCAAGGAGTTTATATTCGACTTCTAATAAATGAAAATAGTCCTCTTCACAAGATTCAGAGTACAATTTTCTTTCTCCCAAAGAAAATCCCTAAGTAGGAAACTAGCAAAGAAAAATTCCCCTCTCGTAAAGGCAATTTATGTAAAGACAAACAACTTTAAATGACTTAAGAATTCTGATCAAAGGGGTGACTATGTGGCCCCGCAAATACAGCCCAGGCCCTGGAGTCAGGAGGACCTGAGTTCAAATCCTGCCTCAGACACTTAACACCTACTAGCTGTGTGATTTTGGTCAAGTCACTCAACCCCAACTACCCCTACGAAAAAGCAAAAAATAAAAAAGAAATTAAAAAAAAAATAACTGTGATCAACATAATAACCAAATAGAACTCCAGAGAAAGCAATGGTGACGGCTGCTACCTACCCAGAGAAACAAAACTGATGCACTCAGGGAAGAGAACAAAACATTTTTGGACATGGTCAATACAGGAACTTGTTTTGTTTGATTATTAATATTTTTATGAGGATTTTTATTTTTTACCCCTCCCCACCATGGGAGGAAAGATGAAACAGATGATACATTTTTGTTCATTGAAAAAAAATTAAACTTAAAAAAAATGGATGTTTGGGGCAGCTAGGTGGTGCAGTGAATAGAGCACACTGGCCGGCCCTAGAGTCAGGAGGACCTGAGTTCAAACCCAACCTCAGACACGGAACACTTACTAGTTGTATGACATCAAACAAGTCACTTAACCTCAACTGTCCTGCCTTTCCCGCTCCAAAAACACCAAAAGAGAAAAAAGAAAAAAAAAGGGTGTCATTTAAAAAAATCTGTCTATACACCGATCCTCTATTGTTCATCATGTCAAGTATAACTAAAACTAATTTCCAGGCAGAAAGGATTATTCTTTTCATTTTCTATATCAGAACTGATATAACTTCCTCTTACATAATCTCTTCTTTTGAAAGTATTATTTGCTGCTAATATTTATTTCTGAAGTAGGATTATAGGTTCATGGCACTATGTGAGGAAAAGAACCTCTTCTTACATTTACTATTGAGAACTGGAAGAAAATGGTTGGTGGAACAAAATACATTTGGAGATTTTCCACTTTCAGTGTAAGAAATCTTAGAGGAAGGACTCTATCATAAAGTTTTATCCTTGTTACTAAAATGATTCTAATTTTACACAAACATACACACACACACACATATCCCTAAATAAAGCTTGTTAAAAATATATTTAAAATGTGAATATGCTATATCTAAAATTAGGAGTTTCATTTTTTTAAAAATCAGAAGTTATTGTTAAAAGAATAGGCATGAAAGCTGAAGTAATATTTTTTAAGAATCCCCCACTGAGGCCTCCATTCACATGTGGAGGTCAATATAGAATTATTAGTTTAATTAACCAGTGGACAATAACTATGCTATAATAGATGTGTGCCAATCATTTCTGTATCTTGAATGTCTGACCTTTATCTGCTATCTAACTTAATTAACATAATTCTCATTTTAAATCAGAAATAAAGGATAACATAGCTCTTCCACTCAGGCAAGGGAAGATCTGAACAAAACAAAGCAGGTATGGGCCAATATGTCTGAAGCTAAGGTACTACTTACAAGCATTTTGTGCTATTCCTCTTTTAGGTAAAATCAGACAGTGTTTAATTTAAGAATAGTTTAGAAATTTTAAAAGACAGCATAAAATTTCACTCCCCAAAACACAGGAAATATGCAAATAAGAATGAACACATTTGCAACTAAATAATCCACAAAACAGACCCCACCCCCAAAAAACACATTTTCAAAAGGCATTTATATATTAAAATATGAACAAATTATGGATGTCTCTCTTAGAATTAAAAAGTCAAAAGTCCCAACTCAGCAATCATACTCCTTATCATTTAGCAAGAGGTCTTATTAATATTAATGAGGGGAAGGTATATAGAAACAAAGTTCCTGTCATAGTAAAAAAAAAAAGTCTGATTAATTCTGCTTTAATTTCTTTACCTGAAAGAACCTAGTTTGCATTTGAGCCAATATTTTTATTTCATAGCTGTAATTAATCATTTAAACTGCAAACCCATTAATTAGCATTTAAACACAGAAAATAAACTACTTTAAATAAAATACTGAAGGCCAGACCTTACACTTGCTTTATTTGATTGAAAATAGAATATGTGGGGAGGCTAGGTGAATAGAGCACCAGCCCTGGAGTGAAGAGGACCCGAGATCAAATACGGCCTCAGATACTTAACACTTACTAGCCATGTGACCTTTGGCAAGTCACTTAACCCCAAATGCCCCTCAAAAATAAAGTTAAAAAAAAAGAAATTGGAATATGTAACAAAAAAATCTAAGTTACAAGATCAAATTCTTGGTCTAGCAATTGCTCTCTTCATAGCCTACCGGGGATTAGCTTAATAATCCATGAAACCAAATATACCCTTCTTCATTCAAACAATATGGGACTCTAAAGCAATGCAGGTGATTGATTCATAAACAACCATCCTTCACAGGTAAAGTCAATTTATCTTGGAATTACTAACAACTAAGGGAAGATTCTCTCTCCCCATAGCAGTTTCATGAAGTCAATATTTAAAGAGGAATGCCACCCCTTAAAGGTACAACAAGGTATAATGAAATGAGAATGTTTTATATTTCACTCATGAAAGCTACACCAAGGAGGAAAGTAGTAAAGGAATTCTGAAAAACAAAACTGGTACATATGTTTTGGGAAAGTTATAAACAAGTCGAACCATCTCCCACAAAAGAACAACAAATTGAGAGAACTGTTGAATATCAACTCTTACCTGTATACATTTTTGTTTTACTCTCTAATTAGTGAGCTCCTTGAGCTCCTATCACAGTACTTTACACATAAATAACAGGCACTTAATAAATGTTTGCTCTATGAATGCAGTTGGTGGCTGATATTTGTCAAACTAAGTTATTTGCTCTATGTGAAATGTTTTAAATTTCCCATTCTTAATTTTACAAGTTAAGTTGGTTAAGTGCAATACAAAGTTTGCAAATAACTTGGATCATTTGATACTCACAACAACCCTGAGACAGGTAGTAAAAGAATTATTATTCCTACTTCAACAAATAAAGAAATTGACTCAGCTCTGCGATGTAATATTCCCAGGGTCACAAAGCTGGTAAGTATCTACAAAGCCTTGACACAGATCTACTTTGCTACATACTGCCTTTCAATTCAAGAAATTTAGAGAGGTGGAGCCGAGATGGCAGAGTGAAAGCAGGAACCTACCTGAACTCCTCCATGAATTCTGTCAGTAACCTCTAAAAAGTGAATCTGAATGAAATTTAGAGTGACAGAATCCACTGGGAGACAGAGCATAGCAGATTTCCAGTCCAGAAAAGAGTGCGTATACAACTGGGCAAGGGGAGCACGGAGCACACAGGGGCTGCATCAGCATTGATCAGAGACCAGACCACGGAGAAGCAAGAGTAAGCCCAGGCCAGTGGATTCACCCACTGCAAGGGTGATTCATAGACATATCACTGCAGGATGGAGGATCTGTCAGAGCTGGGTAAGGGAAAGCGCGCGGCCTGCAGCAACAGCTTCCCCTGGGGCTATGTTTAAAAATCACCTACCTGAACTTCCAGGAGCCAAGATGGCAGAGTAAACCCTAGCTGCTCTAGTCCCCATCCCTGACCCTGAAAACCCAGAGATTATTGCCCCAGTGTAAAATCCTGAAATAGTAGAAGCAGCGGCAGGCTTGGGAGTCCTAGAGGAAAGGTGTGACTGAAACTGTGCTGAGCCTAAAGTGAAGGGCAGGAGGTGACCCAACAAACCCTATCTCAGCTGACCAGGGGTGATGTCAGCAAGGGCTAACACCAGAAATCCAGGTATGCCTTAGCACAATCAAAGAAATCTGCAGACACCAGCATGGCAAGCTGCCAGCTGCTGAGCCTGCCTGAGCTGTAGCCCAAGGGCACAGAGGCAGAAACCTGAAGTGGCCAGACCACCCCTACCCCATCCTTACTCTGTGAGCCTCAGGGTAATTCAGGGGAGACACTGAGAGTCCTGGCCTTGGCCTTAGTCTACACACTCAGAGGCTACAGCACACAAAGTCAACAACCAGGCCCCTAGCTTCCAGCTTGAGAAGCATGGGTCAGAGGCTCTGTACCCCAGAAGCAGAAATCCACTTTAAAACTCAGGAAATAGGCAGTCACAATGGGCTAGAAGCAACTCAGAAAGGAAAAACCAAAGACGACTGAATCCTATTATTGTGAGCAAGATCACTTTCAGGAAAGACCATTGACTCTATGTCCATAACTAAGACGACAGAAGGACATATGAATAGGTCTCAAGCCCAAAAAGCATTCTTGGAAGAGCTCAAGAAAGATTTTTAAAGCCAAATTAGAGAGGTAGAAGATAAATTGACCAACTCTTTTAAAACTACAATGACCAAAATGGGAAAAAAAAAATCTGATTTGTTTTAAATCCTTAAAAAGTAAAATTTGTGAACTGGGACGGGAGGTTCAAAATCTAACTGGAGAAAATACCTCCCTAAAAATGAAATCTGAACATAAGGAAAAGGAACTTCAAAAACTAACGGAGGAAAATCATTCGCTAAAAATTAGAATTAGTCAAGTTGAAGCTAATGACCCTATGACGTATCAAGAATGAGTCAAACAAAACATAAAGATTGGGGGGTGGCTAGGTGGCGCAGTGAATAGAGCACCAGCCCTGGAGTCAGGAGTACCTGAGTTCAAATCCAGCCTCAGACACTTAACACAAAAAAAACTAGCCGTGTAACCTTGGGCAAGTCGCTTAACCCCAACTGTCCTCCAAAAAAAAGCAAAAAAAAAAAAACATAAAGATTGAAAAATTAGAAGAAAATATAAAGTATCTCACTAGAAAAACAACTGACCTGGAGAACAAATACAGGAGAGATAATCTAAGAATTATTGGTCTTACTGGAAAGCCATGATGAAAAAAACAGCCTGGACAACATCTTCCAAGAAACTATCAAAGAAAACTGTCCTGAGGTCCTAGAACCAGAGGGTAAAATAGTTATCAAAAGAATTCACCAGCCACCTCCTGAAAGAGATCCCAAATTGAAAACTCCAAGAAATATTGTAGCCATTTCAGAATTATCAAGTCAAGGAGAAAATTCTGCAAGCAACCAGAAAGAAACAATTCAAATATTATTGAACTACAGTCAAGATCACACAGGACCTAGAACTTTCTACATTATAAGATATGAGGGACTGGAATACATTATTTAGTAAGGCAAAAGAGCTTGGACTAAAACCAAGGATCAACTAACCAGCAAAACTGAGCATAATATTTCAGGCAAAGAGATGGTCCTTCAAAAAATAAGAAACTTCCAGACCTTCCTGAATAAAAAGCCAAAGTTCAATGCAAAATTTGATCTCCAAAAAGACTCAAGGTAAACAAGGAAAACACACACACGCATGCACATAACTTGTGATTCAATAAGAGTACACTATTTACATCCCTATATGGGAAGCTGATACCTGTCGGTTTTGAAAATTGTATAATTATCGCAACATTTAAAAGGGATTTTTATAATATATGTATATTCCAAGAATTGGAAATCAAGGGGATGCCCATCAATTGGGGAATGACTAAACAAGGTATGTTATATGAACATAATGGAATACTATTGTGCTGTAAGAAATAAGGAGCAGACATACTTTATAACCTGGAGAGACTTATATAAACCGATGTTAAATGAGAAGAGCAGAACCAGGAGACACAATTACAGACACAACATATGTGTGACAACTAACTTTGATAGACTGGGCTCCTCTCAGCAATGCAAGGTTATAAGACAACTCCAGAAGACTCATGATGGAAAGAGATGTCCACATCCTGAGAAAGAACTGCAGAGTCTGAACGCAGATTGAAGCAAACTACTTGCCCTTTTTCTTGTTTTGTTTTGTTTCCTCTTTCTCATTGTTCACCCTATTAGTTATAATCCTTCTTTACAACCTGACTAACGTTTAATGTGAAGGTAATTATAGATCCTATATTTGATTGCATGCTACCATGGGGACGGGGGGAGAAGAGAAAGAAGGGAAGAAAGTTTGAAACCCAAGGGATTGTAGAACAGAATGTTGCAAACTAAAAGTAAATAAATAAATTCTTAAGGAAAAATATTTAGGGAATTTAGCATGGAAAAGACATGGAAAGGTCATGATAAAAAAATATTAAAGATCTGAAGGATTATTGTGTGGAATAGGTATCAAGTTAGTTTTCTGCTTTGTTTTAGGGCATAAGTGAGAGTAATGGATGTGAGCTAAACAGGCAAATATAATGGGAGGGGGGAAGGGCAGGAACAACTTCATAATAAGATCTGCTGCAAAGGAGACTGGGCTTTGTCTTGGAAAATAAGGTTCACCCCTCAGGGAGGGCTCCAAGCCAAGGTCAGATGAGAAATTTCAAAAACTCACTGTATTAGATGGCTTTTGATACCCATTTTTAACTCTGGAAAATTTGTGATTCTGGGTAGGAATCACCTACCTCCAAACAACTAAGTTTACTGTAATTCTTAGAGACTATAATTACACTTTGTACTTAAATTTCAGCTATCTCTATAGCACCTGATGTTCTTACATATTTTTATCAAGTTTTTTTTCTAAGTCCCACTAATTCAAAAATAAAAAGAGCCTTAAGAGAAATATTTAATTGACATCTGCATATAAGAATGTTTCTCTTCTCTTCCATTATTCTTGTCATCACTTTGTTTCATGCCATCAGTCTGGACTATTCTAATTTTCTCTTGTCATACCTTCTTGTTTTCCATTCTTCCAGTCTATCCTATATTCACCCAATTAATCTTTTTTTTACAGTTATTTATTTTATTTTAAATTTAAAACAAGCATTTCCATGAGAATAAAAAATATTGCCTATGAAAATACATACATGTTTAAAACACTAGAAAACCATATAGATATTGGTTATCAATAAGAATTATTTCTAAACAGGAAGCAAGTATGGTGTGGGGAGGGCTGCCAGACCTAAAATCATGGAAAGTTAATCATAATTCTAAGTCTAATCTAATATTGTTCCAGCTTCATAATGCCCTATTCTGAATTCAGCTAAGTCCCCTGAAACAAAAAGTAATCAATTTAAATCATTACAGTTTTCATGTGTCACATGGCCTATCACATAGTAGGTAATTAATAAATATTTGTGTCACTGAATTCCCCCAGAGTTCATTCAAACAGCTATGAGGAGCCCATGAGAATAAGACTGTTGCAGTTTTGGTAAAGCCTGAAGGTTATCACATCATAAGACTGTTTGACAAAAACTAGAGATTGGGAAATGGACGAAAAAGAGGCTGAATTCGTGTTATTCCCCTAACTCAATATATTATTAAGGGAAGAGGCCTCATAGCCTGGGTTTCCTGTTTACTTTTATTTCACCGTAACATTTTGCTCTGTATAAACATCAGCTCCCAAAATGCTTAAATAATGAGTATATGAGATTGATGCAAAAGGCAAGAAAAGCTCCAACTATGAGCACAGCAAAAATAATAGAAAAACAAAAATATGCTTCATGTCCTATTGATATAAATGTCTGCCCCAAAGCACTGTGAAGAAAATGTAGGTTACATTGGGTTTGTTTCCTTGTAATTTACCAAATTAAGTTTTAGATTCCACTGCTTGAAACAAAAACAAAAATCCATGTCTGGGACAACGTATGCTATTTGACAAGGGGAAAAAAACTTTATCCGCAGTCTCATTATCTTGTCCACCAACTCTGAATGAAGTTATCCACATACTAATCAATAGTCAGATGAAACTTGACTGACTTTATAGCTAAGTGATACTATTTTATACAAAGAAAAATATAAGGGAAAAATACTATGAAACATGGAAAGCGTTCCTTATAATAGGAACTCTTCATCTTTTTGTTTCATGGACTCCTTTGGTAGACTGAAGACAACTCAGAATTTTTGTTTAATCCATAATTGAAGGAAATGCTAAATTTTATCTAAGACTTAGTAAAAATAAATAAATACGTATTTATTTTACCCATCCACATCTAAGACTGAAATTTATTCATGGACTGCCCTTTGTGGAAGATGAGAAGATCTATAGATCCAGGTTAAAAACTTCTGTTTAATACTACATAAGAAGCATATAAATTGTTAGGTTTGCTTTGGTTTAATGGATGCAACGCTCAAAAAAATATCATCAGAAGAGGCATTTGGTGGGGTGGCCAGGTAACACAGTGAATAGCACCAGCCCTGGAGTCAGGAGGACCTGAGTTCAAATCCAGCCTCACACACTTAACACTCACTAGTCATGTAACCTTAGGCAAGTCACTTAACCCCAATTGCCCCTCAAAAAAAAAAAAGACACAGTTGGGTGGCACAGTGGATATAGCATAGGCTCTGGAGTCAAGAGGACCTGCATTCAAATTCAGCCTATTATTACTTATAAGCTGTGTGAACCTGAGAGATTCACAACTCCAATTGCCTCCAAAAAAATAATTTCATCACAAATAACAAGGAAAGACATATTAAAAGATGGCTTTATAGCTAGAAACTATAGGTTTCATTCTTTTACCTTAGATATGGGGAAACTGAAGCACAGGACAGATGGTTCTGTAATTCCCCCAGGGATAGAGACAAAGTAGTAAGCAATGGAGCACAGATGTGCATCCAGATCCATCAAGTCTAAATTCAACTATTTTCATTATATTATTCCTCTTAAAACTGCATAATGATTCCAGAAACCCTAGTCTGGTACCTTTTTTTTTTTTTCAAGAAGATAGGAGTTAAAAGGAGGAATTTTTTTTTTTCTATTAACAAGCAGGGGATTTTCTTCCCTTCCCATGCCATAGAAAGATTTTTTTTTAAGTGTAATAAATATGTAGAGTCTACAGAAACAAATCACCATATTGGCCATGTCCAAAAATACATTTCTCATTCTGTATCTTGAGCCCATCACCCCTCTGTAAGGAGGCGGCATACCCTATTTTTCAAAAATACTAACTCAGTTTTAATCTCAGTGTATATAAGGGGGATAAGGCCATAGTTGGAAGGAACTGGTATTCATAGTTGTCTGCCATCTTTATCTTTCTTAACTACTGACTTTTCATCACTAATTCCAGTGCTAGTCTGAGTCTCTGCTATGAATATACCAATGGTGAAAATAAGAGACCATCAAATGCAATCCCCTCATATTACAGATGGAAAAAAAAATGAGGCTGAGAGAGGGACATTAAGTGATGCCCCCAATGTCACAGAACAGATAGATTCGGTATGCTAGATTCAAACTTGGACCTTCCTGATGCTAGGACTACACACTCCCTCTATTGTACCACCTTCTTAATTTTAACTCAGCTCCTGGTGCCCCCTATGTTTGTCCAGTTCATAAAATATCTGGTCTGTAGCTTCTTTCTCCACTGCCACATTCTCCAAACTGTCCTTTAGACTTTTCAAAATTGTACCTCCAACTTTCCTTCTATAGGTCACAGTAAACGACTTCAAAGAATCTAAGATCTCCTCCATCTAAGACTGAAGCACAGACATTCTCACGTTGTATGATTCATGTCCTTGTCTTTCCATAAATACTCCCATAAAGTGCCTGCCCAATGCACTCCAGGCCTTCCTCGAGCTCTTTTGACATTTTCTGGGTACAAGAATAGCACTCAAGCTATCCATCTTTTTAAGTTCCACCACTGCTGTATGCCAATGTCTTTTTCTAATTATACATATGCCCTTTATACCACCATCTACACAAGTCATCATTGGCAAGTAATATATTACAATCAATTGATATCCGCTCCTTTCCTTTGTTACTTGGTTCACCTATATTTTTTTATTCTCTTAAGACAAGTGATATTGAGTGATTTATAGCCATGTAGTATTATTTGAAACAATATGGGTATTAAAATAAGAGGTTCTGGCAGTGTTGAGCAAGAGCAGACTCCTCAAAGTGCTACATAATTTCCCAACTGGCACGCATCCTGATTTCTCTCAAACATCCTCATGGGCTCACTCAATGGGCAGCCCAACCAACTGCATGCTATAAGATGGGCATCAGAAATCTCTTCTATCCACCTCATTTTACCATGGTTTATCTAGGTTTATCTTTTTATCGATCTAGGTAGGTTGATCAGTGTTTATCTTTTTTCAAATCTGGACTTGACACAAGAAATCTTTTCTAAAGCTAGCTAAGAACTGAGGAGTGCACACTTCCCCATTTTATGCCTTATCTTACATTAATACACACTGAATCACTAAATAAACTTAATTCTGTGGTTTTTGTCTATTATAGAATCTTCCATGATTTTAACATAGGCAGAACTGAGGAAAAACTAAAAAAAATCTCTACTGATTCATGTTTGTTTAGTCAACAGTACCTTAAGATATGCAATTGAATTGAATTGAATAATCAACCTGATTGAAGATGAGATCTACTATATAAAATAATGTCATTTTCGCATGAACAAAATCAATGCAGATACAACAAGGAAAATTACCCAAAGGACTAAAGGGATTTTTGCATCAAATGTCAATGATAGGGGTGGCTAGGTGGCGCAGTCAATAGAGCACCGGCCCTGGAATCAGGAGTACCTGAGTTCAAATCCGGCCTCAGACACTTAAACACACACACACACACACACACACACACACACACACACACACACACACACACACAAAACTAGCCGTGTGACCTTGGGCAAGTCACTTAGCCCCAATTGCCCTCCAAAAAAAAAAAAAGCAAAAAAAAATATCAATGATAAAAGTCAGCTATACAAAACATATACACCATTGAAATAAATATATAAAACCAAAGACTTTATCTAATAAGTGGCCAAAGGAGATAAATAGCTTTTCCAGAAGAATGGCAAACTGCCAGTGATCATATGAAATCACATTCCAAATTAGTAAGAGAATTGCAAATTAAAGCAGCTGAGCTTCACCTCCAACCCAAACAACTGAAACCAAAAAGTAGAAAGCTAATGTTGGAGGAGTGATAGGAAAACAAGCCTATCTATACATTGTTGTTATAGTTGTGAATTAATCAAACTTTAAGGAGTGAGGAGCAGACAATATTTAATTATGTAAGAAAAAAATGACTACATTATTCATAGCCATGGAACTGGCAAACCCATTATTGGGCAGATACCACTAAGGTGGTCAAAGACAGAAAGGTCATATATACACCAAAAAACTTCATTGTGGCAACAGAGAACTGGAAACAAAGTGGGTGCTTATTTAGGTAGTAGAATGACTGAACAGAGGTATAGGAATAGGGTAAAAATGTTATTGTACAATAAGAAATAACAAGTATGAGGAACTGAGAAAAAAGATCTATATGAAGTGAATGCAGAACAAAACAAAAATGAAAGAGCAATAGCAATACAATAAAAATCAATAAAAAGAACACTAAAATGAAGATAATTCTAATTGATGAAATAACACTGGACTTGGAGAACAGAGAAAGAAACATACTTCCCTCTTCTCACCAGAGAGGAGGGCTAGAATATTGCACACATTATCAGATAGTCCTTTTCATGGTTTGTTTTGGTGGGGGAAGGGGGGACTTGAGTGTTTTTCTTTAGCACAAGAGTATACATTTGGGGACAAGGATATGCAGAAGTGATTTTAAATTCTTATTGAGATTTTATAGAAATCAGACAGCTGACACATGGGTTACTACTTGCCAATGTCTTTTCTCTTGACTTATTCTCCCCCTGATTAACATAGCATCTGTAATCTCTCTCTTCTTTTGGAACCTTTGTCTCTTTGGGGATATACTCAAAATATATCCCTGTGTTCTTCTTTCATATGTGTTCGATCAGGTTCACAAACTCTAGACAACTTTGTCATTTTCAGTACAATGCCAGAAAGAAGGAACTGCAAAATGGATACAGTCGAAACGTACAGTCTAAATGTAGTGCCTCTGCTATCATCCAAGAGAAAGAGAGATCACTATAAACAAACTGGTCAATCTGCTTTATTTAGTATCAATGTGGTGTTTTCTTTCAAAATTAATTTACAAATGCTCTTGAGATGATCTTGTTTCAATGGGTAATATACCAAAGACCCTGAAAGACTGTTTTCCTCTTCACAGCTTTTCATTCTTTTGTAAGGTGACACTAATTTTCCATTATTTTCCATAAAATTTTGAAAGAAAGATTAAAACAAATTATGTGGCCCAAGGGAAGAGCACTGGGCCTGAAGTCAGGAAGACCTGAATCCAAATCTAGCCTCAACCAATAGCTATGTATTGTGTGACCCTGAGCAAGTCATTTTTATCTGTTTGCCTCAACTTCCTCATCCATAAAATGAGGATAACACTTCCTAAGGATGTTGTAAGAATTAAAAGAGATAATATTTCCAAATCACGTTAACACAATGGCTAGCACACAAAAGGCACTCTCCTCCCCCCACTTTGAACCCACGAGATGCTGGACTAACATCTCTCTGTCAGGAAAGGAACATAAATGTTTATTGTTTTAAGCTCCTGGATTCTTCTTGACCAAAATGTTATAACTATTAGGTACCAGTTAATCTTTTCCAAGAAAGTTTTACATTGGACTTCTTGTTTTTGGCATCAACATTTTGTTTATTTATACAGGATGTTTAGAGATGCTGTAATCTCAGCTTCTCATCTTTCCATACAAGCAGCAGAGTGCTGAAATGGAAATGTTAGATTCCACTCAGAAGACCTGGATTCAAGTTCTGTTTCAGACATTTACTTGCTTTGTGTCCACGCAGCATGGACCTTCAGATCTTCATAGTTAAACTAGGGATAAGAATGCTTATACTACCCACCTGAGATACGTGATGAGATAAGAGCCATGCAACCTTTAAAGTGTTATATTTAGTTGTTACAACTTGATATTGATTTTTGACGTTAGCTCAAATCAATGGTCCGTCTACATAAAGAAAACTAATTCTGAAATAACTCCTGTTGGAAACCATCTGTCGGCTGAGTCATAATTAATTTGGGTTTTAGGTGATTCTAATCATTGTTTACCACAACAAAGTTTACCAACTCCTTTTTTAAGATATGGATAGCCATGGGTTTTTACATAGTCTACAAGCGTTTGTCCACTTTCATTTCTTAAGACCAAATTGTATTTTTCAGTTTTGCTTTAACCATCATTCCCCATGACCGTCTTTGTACTAACAGGTATGAGGGTATATATACCTAGTATGTAATTTCTTATCAAGATTTTTGCATTTGGAGTGGAAAATCGGGTTTAATTCACAGATTCATTTTTTATTAACTCCAACCTTCAAAGTCACTTATTCTATGTCTCAGTCAACCATTCTACTTCAAAGTCAACCATTCTATGTCTCAGCTTTCTTTTCTGTCGAATAAGGGATGTACTTCATCACCTACTCATGGGCTTATTGTAAGACAATACTTTACAAATATAAGTTATCATCACCACCTAATTTTCTATCAATTATTTATATATATTGCTATTATTTCCATGGGGGTAGAAGGTGGGTTCTGCTTACCAAGGCAACATACTGTATCCCATAAAACTATGTGGTACCTTTAGATGAATAATGAAACTGATTATTTTATTCATCTTTCCAAAAAGAAATTATCAATTGCTGTTTCATTTAACCACAACTACCTTATGTACAACAAAGGGCATTTGAATTGGGTTTTGGACAAAGGTTGCACATAAATAGTACCAATAGAAAAATGAACACTTTCAGGGGGCTTAAGTACTATGGAATTCCTGCAACCTTTATAGCATTTTTCAAAACTCACTGTTAAAGGTAGAAAAGTAGGCTGCATAGAGCAGAGTTGAAGAGCTGCAAATGGCCTCAACTCCATAATGGTTTGTTGTTATAATAATAAATTATCTTAATAATATAAGCAAGTTAGAAAGTAATTAGACCTCATCTAATTCAATCCCCTTATTTCCCAAATGATGGAAATGAGGTTTTAAGAAAGGGGAAGGGATTTGCCTCCTGTTACACAACCAAGGAATAATGAAAATCACTTGCAACAGTTTGAGTTCCCCATCCACTTTCACCTACATGATAAAGACATGCATTCACAAAAAGAAATTAATGTTAATTAATCTTCACTGGCTTTTTCTAGAAATAATACATTCTACTGCTTAATTTTTTTTTCTAAACATGAAAGAGGAGTTTTAACATTCATTGACTCTCAACAATCTGGTGACGCCTATAAACCACCTTGTCAGAATGTTTTAAATGCATAAAACAAAATACAGATGATTACAAAGGTAACGAATTATATTAAAATATTCTTAAAACAACTTCACAGACGCCATTTTAAGAATCACTATTTAAGGGACAGCTAGGTGGCGCAGTGAATAGAGCACCAGCCCTGGAGCCAGGAGGAATTAAGTTCAAATACGGCCTCAGACACTTGACATACTTACTAGCCGTTCGACTTTGGGCAAGTCACTTAACCCCAATTGCCCTCCAAAAAGCAAAAGCAAAAAAAAAAAAAAAAAGAATCACTATTTTAAAAGGTTTTACAATCTAATACACTGGCTTTACCTAAAATGATTTTATTTCAAATCCAGAAAGACAAAGTATAGTACCTACAAAGAGCTCTAGAATTCCATTCCCTCAACAGCCAAAGAAAGTTTGACTTCAGGGAATAAGAGAGAAATCTTTTTTGTCAGATTTTCCCAACTTCTGGAAGATGACTGGTACATGATTGTTAGTGTTCGTTACCAGGACAAAAAAATAACTTGCCATCCTATGTTGCACGGAACCCACAAAGAAAAGGACGGTACACAAGTAGGTACCTGACAGGTACATAATGTGGCAAGTCTGTAAAAACCTAGACAACTAGCTACAATATAATCATGAGAAACAAGGATAACTGAAGGCCAATGCAAAACAGTCATAGACATGGTGGGTCCAGGAACACTGTAATCAATGGGAATAAAAGTATAGCATCTAAATCATAGTATCTCCTATGGTAGCACTCAAATTTGTCCATGTCACTTTTCTGATGCATAAAACATTTCTAAAGCAAAATCCTTAGAACAGTTATTATAGAAAAAAATGCAAACAGAGAGATCATTTTTTACTCTTACTTTTAAGAGTTAACTTGAAAAGTGCCTAAGAACAGACTAGCCTACATTAACCAAGAAACACACATACTCACACACACACTCACACAAAGGCACATACACACACACACATCCATTTAAAACTTTCACATTTAAAGATATGAGTTCTTGGGACAGCTGGGTGGCGCAGTGAATAAAGTACCGGACCTGAAGTCAGGAGGACCCGAGTTCAAATATGGCCTCAAACACTGTCACTTAACCCCCCTTGCCCCCTCCAAAAAGCAAAAAGATTTTTATTTATTTATTTTATTTTTTAAAAAAAATTTAAGATTTGAGTTCTTGTACATTTCAAGAATTACTATTTATAAACTGCAAAAAAAATCTGAATACAATGAATATCTTTTTAAATAGGACATGAAAAATGGCCAGATCTTTTTTTAAACTTGTGCACGTTTTTCAGTTTGCCCAATTGAAGCATGAACAACCCCCTTTACTCACTCACTCTGAAAAAAAAGTTTAGCTTTAGTTTATTTCATTGTCATTCTCTTTCCATAATGGAAGATAAAAGTAGGAAACTCATAAATGTTAGGCTAATAAATTTGCAACTTGAACTACTAATGTTGTGATGGTACTAGTTCCTTTCATGATTAGCAATACTTTTTCATATAACTACATATGAATATATAGACACCTATAAAACTATGTCTTACTGATAAATAACTATTTCATGTTTGAAATAAATCAAACAAAAAAATGGTAGTTTATCTTTGTTGTTTAAACAACTCTCCACTCTCATTTTTTTCTTCTATCCTAAGTGTTGATTTATACAGCTAATTTCCATAATTCCCATCAATACTATACTAACATTTCTCCCAACTAAATCATTTCAATGTTCAAAACCAAAAATTTCACTTGAAATATATTACAGTGACATCAAGGTGTAGAATGTATTTGAATTCCCCCAAATCACAATACCTGAAATTTATAATACTCACATCAACACTAACTCAGAAACATTGCTCCTGTAACTTAAAGTATCAATTTTACATATTCAAAAGGAATAAAGTTAGGGTCCCTCTGGGAAAAACAACTTTGTATTTCTTGACTTCTGCTTACGTCATAATATATTTTATTAATAAAAAATCTTGTTATTGTGTTATTTGGTGATTTCAGCAATATCTGACACTTTGTGACCGACCTCATTTGGGGTTTTCTTGACAAAGATGCTGGCATTGTTTGCCATTACTTCTCAAGCTTATTTTCTAGATGAGGTAACAGAAGCAGACAGGGTTAAGTGACTTGCCCAAGTATGTCTCCGAGATCTGATTTGAACTCAGGAAGATAATCAGTATTCAATGAGTATTCCTCACTGCAGGCCCTGAACTTTATCCATTGTGCTGCCCAGCTGCCCCGCTTACATAAAACCAAAAGATACCCAAAATAGCTTTAAAAGTAAATTTCTATAACTGTTTGAATTTTTTTACATCATTGGCAATGTTTAAATTACAATTATTATAATACATTATTGTAATCCATAATCCATTATTGGTCCAAGTTACTACCTGTAATGAAATGATATGCTTGTATTTAGTTTATTGTGCTAAGACAGAATCTCCAGTGTGATGCTTTTGCAATCAATACTATTATTTTGGTGGACACAAAAAGAGCCTTAGAGGTATGTTATCATTTAGCACCTAAGTTAAAGCATCACATTTTTCATCATTTTCTAAAGCCTTCATAACTCTGTCGTCTGGTAAAGATCCAAGCCAATCTGAGTGTATAAGATTCCAGGTTCATCCCGAGGGCACTGAAGCTAAACTAACAGAAGATAAACATCAGACTAGCTTTCATGCAAAGCTTGTCTCTATCCTGCATTTCCCAGGATTTTTTATTTTGTTTGGACATTTCTAAGAACTTCCTACGGAAATACCTTGGTAAGAGGTGCCTGAAACTCAGCCTTAGTGGAGTGTGCACTTCAAAATTACCCAGACAGTCTTGTGACAGTCTAAAAGAATTCCATAACATATAGATCAGAGACACTTAAGCTTTTTTGTATTGTGGGCCCCTCTGGCAAGCAGTCTGGTGAAACTCTATGGGTCCCTTTGCAGAAGAACATTTTTGAATATGTAAAATAAAATATAGGATTAAAAAGGAAACTAATCATATTGAAATATATTTATCAGAATGCTAAAATAATAATACTAAATATTTAATATTATTTAATAACAATTTTTTTTAATTCCAGAATCTTGGATCTATATGTAGACAAGGTATTCAAAAGTGATCTAGAATTTTTATATTATACGTAGGATTATATTAAATATAGAATTTATATTCTACATAGGATACCACTGGGAAAGA
>CM053594.1:306774533-306791654 GCA_028646575.1 Pseudocheirus occidentalis
TCTGCAGTGGGAGCTGCACCTCTCCGTCCTGCTCCTCACGCCTTGGCAGATGTTGGGGTGCTGGAGGCTGTAGAGCCTCTGCAGGCTGGCTGCGGGGCTCGGCTCAGCTCCTTCCCACCACAGTCTCGGCTTCTGGCTGTTCCAGCCTTCGCTCTGGCGGCCACGCTGAGCCCCTGCTGCCGAGCTGCCTTCAGCGAGAGCTGTGTTCTCTGTATTTTTGTGAGTCTGAGAGTCCTAGACTTTCCTAGACTTTGTCTGGGCTCGTATTTTCTGGGTGTTTAGGGTGGCGGTGTGGGAGCTGCAGGACCTTGCTGCTTCTACTCCGCCATCTTGGCTCCGCCCCTCAAATACCTTGAGCTGAGTCTTGAAGGAAGCTCCAGTAGATCTTGGATCTTGTCAATATAGCTTTTCTTCAGTGAAACAGATCACAATCCATACCTGCCCATCTCTTTCCCATTTCCATCAACAGCTATTACTATTTTGGGGCATGCTTGGATTGAGTCTTCCATTTTCTTAAAAACAAAACAAAACAGCAACCAACAATGAAATAAAAATTTACCCTTGAACCTTTCCTCAACCTGTGATCTTACACCTCTTGTCTATTTCACTGCTAAATTTCTCAAAGAATAGCTTATTCACTCTGGCTCCATTTCCAAACCATCAATTGATTCCTATATTACCTATGGTCTGACCTTTGATCCAATCACATTAAGTATTCTTTAAAAACATTTCGCAATTTCTGGCTTTGATGACCTTTTCTCAGTCTAATAATACTTGACTCTTTTCAACAGCCAACATTGTTGACCACCTACTCCTACTGGATATTCTCTTTTCCTTTTGACTCAGTTTCTACCATCCTACTCTTTCTTCTCCTCCTTTGTCTGATAGTTCTTTCTTGTTCTCTTTCAAAATTTCAGCAACCTTTTCCTTACTACTAAGTTTTCACAGTTATAGTGTACTTTAAGGCTTGAAAAAATATTTCTTCCCCAAAAGCAACAGGAGAATAGTATAATTATCATTTTCACCACATTGCACATAACAATACCAGTGCTCATAGATGATAAATTGTTTACTTGGGCTCCAATTGCCAGTAAGAGTCAAACCCAATTTTTCTTACTCCAAGTCCAGTGTTGCATCCAGGAAGGAAAGACAGCCTCTAGCCCTAAGTGTAGGTTTCTCCATTGACTCTATTCTTAAGAGCTTTCTCTATTTATAATCTATCCTTTCGTATCATCTTCTCCCAATGCCTTGATTTTTACCTCAGAATAGATTTCTTCCACATTGGTATATCTTATCTGAATATGACCCTTGAATATTATTTGTACATATCTGACCACCTGTTAGATAGCTCTAGCTAGATGCCCCAAAGATAGTCAAATATATCATGTCACCTAGATACAAAGTTTGTGCATTTTCTTTGGCTCCCCACACTTCCTCAGAGGGAAAACTCTAGGTTACAGGGAATAGATATGTTTGCTACCATTAGCACAACTCCAAATTTCTTTCCAGAAAGGTGGGACCACTTTATAACTCTACTAACACTGTATTAGTGCGCCTTTCTTCACACAAACCCTCAAATACTGAAAGCATAGTAAATAATTGCTATACTTTTTTGTTCTAGCCAAAAGTAAAAACAGTTTATAATATTCCTTCCATTTAATCTTCTGCAATTTTATTGATTTATTTAAAGGAAAATGACTTATTTGGGTATGTTTTTACTCCAAATTTATTTGGCTAGACATTTCATGTAAAGTGAAAAAAATATTTATCCAATGTCATTTGTAACTTGATATCATTTTAATAGATTTGTGGGATATTAGGGAACATTAAAATACCTTTAATAAACTTTAGCTATCTCCCACCCACAACTCTCTCAAACAAGAAGGTCTGTCCAAAATCATGTCAGAAAAAGTTTTTCAAGGCTTATTTTCTTTTCTGTACTGAAATCTGCTTTTTAAAAATTTCATGCTACTTGATTTCCCTGGCTATGCTCCCTAGCCTTCTTTTCAAGTTTATTTGTGCTGGGCAAGGAGCCAAAGGTGTTAATGCATGGAAACCAGGTAGCTGTCAGAATGACTCTAGGAGCATGTCTAATTTTGCTATATTAAACTTGTCACAAAATGTTAAGTAAGAGATTACAGGAAGTATGCATAGGGCGAATAGTTTATAACTTAATAAACTTGTAATGTTGGAAACAAGCTAAAACACAATCTCTTTTATCATCTTTACCCTTTGGTTTTTGCCAGTCTTTCTTAAACCACTGCTAGAAAGAGAGATGGAGCTATAAACTTTTCCATGACCACAAGAAAGCACTCTCCCAAGAAATAACCATACCAAAAACAGTCAGAAATACTTGAATAGCTAACAAGGAGTTCTTCTCAATCACACAATTATCTGTCTCTGACCCCTGGAAAACAGGACTTACATGAATGACTGCTGCTAAATAAATGTTTTAAATTTCCTAGAAATCAGATTGATTATCTTACTATGGTTTTATTGATTCTGTGTATGCATTTGTATTTTAAAATGTCAGAGATTGTGTTTTTAAATATGGAATTGAGAAATGTTTTTTTTTGCTCTACACATTTATAGGATATATATGCCAAGAAAGTCAAAGACAGAAGTAAAAGTCATATATATATATATGTATATATATATAATATTCATAGTATCATTACTTACAGCAACAATAATGAGAAATAAAGTATGTACCCATTAATTGGAGAATTGGTAAGCAAATTGTGATACATTAATGTGTTGCTATATTCTTATGGTATAAAGAAATGATAAATATGGATAATACAAAGAAACATGGTGGATTTTATGAGTTGATGCAGAATGAAGGAAGCAGAAACAAGAAAAAAATATATAATGACAAAATAATAAAAATAAATTCAACACTAAAAAGCCACCTAACTCAAATTACAGGGAATTAATCTTAGATCAATTTTATCTTTGAAGGATAGGTAATACAACACTATTCTCCTTTCATTAGATTAGGGATGTAAAGATGAAGAATATCAAACAGCAACACTTTGGGTGAGTTTTCCTTACTTTGTTTTCCCTATGATTTCTATAGAAGAATTAATCAATTCCTGTTAAATTGTTCTGTCTATTCTGACTTTCAGGAGCATGTTCACAACAAATTAAGATTACACAAATGATTGAATCCTTGTTATTTGCCATAATGTGAGAGATAACTTTTTGAAGGTGGGAGCAAATTAATTTTATTGAATTTATTACCTCAAAGGAATTAATTGATAAAAAGCTAGTATAAAAATAAGAAGTGGGTTTTACCTCTTTCTTTAAGATTCCTATTCGTGTAGAATAATGTTAAATTTTTGGAGATTTATTTTAACCCCCTGATTGTACAGATGAAGAGATTGAGTCTCAGAGACATAGCTGATTTGCCCAAAATCACACAGCAAATGAGCAACAAAGGAAGGATTAAAACCCAGGTTATCTAATAACTAAACTGTACTCTTTTTTTACACCATCTGAGATTATTAAGTATATAAGTCTCTCAAATAATACTCTGATACAGTAATTGCTTGAGTTCAATTTCAAATGAAATTTATGTGGAAGGTATTCCTTTGTGAAACTATGCTTTAGAATTCTTAATATTGTGGTTTGAGATAGAATTTTGACCTTTTGACCCATGTTGGTTATGATTAACATTTTACATTTTGTTTGTGTTTTGTTTTTGGTTGTTGCTGTTGTCAGCAGTTACTTCTTAAATTATAATCATCTCCCTGACTTCCTTCAAGCTTTAGCTAAAGTCCTACTGTCTATAGGAAGCCTTTCCCAATAGCTCTCAATTCTAGTGCCTTCCCTCTGTTGGTTATTTCCTATTTATTGTGTAAAAAAAAATCTTTCTTAATAATTGTTTGAATGTTATCTTGGCCATTAGAGTGTGAGCTTCTTGAAAACAGGGAGTGCCTTTTGCCTTTCTTTGTATCTCCAGAAATTAGCACAGTTCCTGGCACATAGTAGGCACTTAAATATTCATTGGCTGATAGATGTGCAACTCAGTATATCTATACTGACTCAAACTCCATAGAATGAATATGTCATTTTAAAAATTGCTCAATTCTCTTGATTATTACTATGAAAATTGAGCCATTGATCTGGTAATAAAAAATTCATCTGAACCACAAAACAGAGACCATCTTATGAAACCTCTAAATTAATGTTAGGAATAAGAGAAATGCATTGTAACCTCATTTAGTTCAATGATCTTCATTTTATAATTCACATGCAAGTAAACTGAAATATTCTCACTGGAACAATAGATAGTGATGTCACCTATATTCTTAACTAATTATTATTCTTTACAAGAGTCACACAATCAATTGACTGCAAGGTAGTGAAAATATAAGATCCCAGTGAGGCTGTCATATGGGTGAACATGCCTCCCTGCCATTAATTCTTCCAGTTTTAAAAACCAAATCAAACCAGTACTTCATTTCTACTAGGAAGAGTATCAATCTGTTCCTCTAATCATTCTCCTTATAGCTTTCCAAATCCAAGTGCCTCACTCTGGCCACGTTATCCCTCTATATACTGTCTCTGATTAGTAGAATGTAAGTTTCTTGAGGGCAGAGATTGTGTTTCTTTTTAAATTTGTGTCTTCAGTTTAGCCTAATGTTTGGCAAATATGCACTTACTAGATACTTTGTCCTCAAAAAGCAGTTCTTATGCTAAAATTTCCCAACCTTCCAATAACTTATGTTCATTTTATCTTGACTTTTTTGGGGGGGGGAGGAAGTGATGATAATATCACACTTAAAGAGAGGGGCTCTGTGGTGTAGAGAAGAATGGAGTGGACACAGTGTATGGAAGAGACCTCTGATACATGTTGTCTGTTTAACTCTATGTAAGTCTCTTGACCTCTCAGTCCTACTAGGTGACTTTTTATGACTAAAACCTGCAGGAAAAGTTGTCAGTCAGCATTAGCATTGGGACATCCTCAACAGGAGATACCTATACCAATGAAATAATAGGCATGGACTTCAAAAAAATAACGATTTTGTGATTTGTGACAATTGGCAAGAAAATGAAAGACCTGTGCTTTAATTTCTTCATCTAGCAAATGAAGGTAAGAAGACAACCTATTGATATGAAAGAATCATTGTAAAGGCAAAATGATAGACGGTATGAAGCTTTTGGAGAAGTCCAAAGTGCTATACAAGTGTAAGGCAGAATAATAAAATGTTAAATTCTTTGAACAATCCCATTTTGAAAATTATAACGATGCAATTTATTTGTGAGAGAACCCATCCTTGCACTCTGGGTTTTGTATATGAGGCTATCCCTATAAGTTTATTTTGTTATAAAGCAAATTCCTTAAATTTGGAAGGACATTCACCACTTCAAAGATTGGACAAAGGAATTTTTTTAATGTCTTATCTCATAGATGTTTTTCTTGTATTATCAAAGAAATGTATCATCATTGGTCACAAAACAAGAGGTGGGGGAAGGGTGGATGACTAATGAACAGCCTCTTGGCTCTGCTGATATCCCAACAATGTCAAAAGATTTAGAGGAAGGCATAGAACACCTTTGGAAGATCTCCTTCATTCTCCACATAGACACCTTGTGATGAATTCTTTGGAGGATATAGACAAAAAGAAATGGGCTAAAAAAAAAACTACCAATTTTTTTTTAAAGGAATGATTAGGAGGCACAGAGCACTGGCCCTGGAGTCAGGAGGACCTGAATTTAAATCTGACATCAGACACTTGACATACTTACTAGCTGTGTGACTTTGGGCAAATCACTTAACCCCAATTTCCCTCCAAAAAGCAAAAAAATAAAAATAAAAATAAAGAATGGGGTCAAACTCAAATAGAAATAGCTGTGACTAAACTATACATAAGGATCAACACAGGTTACATATGGACTTAGAAAACCATGTATTAAGATGATCTATGCTTTATTATATTTTTATTTAATTTGTTAAATATTTACAAATTACATTTTAATCGGTTTGGCTCCATTCAGGAATGTTATGGGGCCATGGCCATGTGTTTAACACCTCATGATGAGTCACATAGTAAGGGAAGGCATGAATAAATTGCCATCTTAATCATTGTCCTTTGATGATAAATAAAATCAATTGAAGTACTTTTATTAACGTTTCCCCTTTGTTATCAGTACTTTTTGTCAGTTGGCAAAAAAGTGTCAGTTGCATGGAACAGATATAGCACTAGTAATTATAACTAGTTACTAGTAAACTGAATATGCTATCTGTAACCATTAATGATTATCCCCCTGCCCCCATGTAATCCTGTAATAGAGACATTTCAAATGGATAAGCAAGATCTTACATTTAAAAAAAAATTTGTTTAATGAATAAAAACAATTTTGATAAATATTAATGAGTTCTGCTTGACTCCATTGGAATCTGGGACTGCAATGATGGTAAGTCTCTCTTTTTTTTCAAGGACCTTATATTCCAATGACTGCTATCATTTTTATTTTAACCTTGGCTAGGTTTTTTCCCTTGAAACTAGTCCAATTAGTGTGTATCTGTACTAGTTCATCTATCATTTAGCTCACTGGGGAAAGAAAAAATTGCTTGAACCTTCTGTTGAACAATAACTTTTGATTTAATTAATTTGGATAGATGATAGAACGATGATAGATGATGGATAAATTATATTCTAGAGGCAACTGCTGTCTTAGGAATATCAGTTAACCTTACAGTGTTCTAGTCTGTTCTCTAAGACAATAAATTCCAAAGTGAGTGTAATTTGTGTTGTTGGAGGGATTTTCCTCACCAGGAACTCCTTAAACCACTGAAATTACAGGTCTAAGAAAGTGAAATGTAAAATAAAAAGATGACTTATATTCATCTTACAGATTTTTCTGACTTTAGGACTTAACAAATCTCTGAGTAAAATGTTTACAATGGAAATTGAAATAACAAATGACTAACAGAATTATTTAATTATCTGTTAACAGTGATTATTAACTTATAATTTATGACAAATATTCAGTTAATATTATTGACCACATATAAGAAGTGTGATTCCATGTTAGCAGTTGTATTGAGATGATACAGATGGCACTACAGAAAATCCTTTGTGCATGTTATGCAAAGTGGCTAAAGTATGGTGATAAGCTTCTCACGTTAGGAGTTTTCAGAAATATCAGTAATTATGGTTATGAATGATTACTCTCTACGTCCATCTAATCACTTTAGAAGGTCAGGTATTTATTCCAATGGTTTTACTATTGCTCAAAACATGTTAGAAATTCACTTTCAGGATTTGCTTTCATAGATAGACTGCAAAACAAACAACAAGCAAAACCTTGCACCTAAGAACAGAGTCAACAACCACTTCCCTTTTTGTTACTTTTAAAGTTGCACCTTATTCTTTGACCAAAAATAGAATCAGCTTGCTTAACCACCTCTTAACCACGATAGAGATAAGCCTTGAGTCTGTGATTTCGCTGATTAAGCAACACCTAGTAATGAAACTTCCTCTCCTAAAATAGACTGACACTTGCTTGGAAACTTAGGGTCTTAGAGAGTTACCTAAAGCATTTGGTTGTTATGTGACTTGCCAAGAGTCATCAGTCATTATATTTCAGAGTCAGACTTAAACTGAGTTTTAAATTGAATTCTATCCACTATACAACATAGTCTTTCCTTATTCGTGACTCTATTGTCCTTACTTCCTCTTATCCAGTTTAAAAAGGAGTCCTTATAGATGACAAGATATTCTTATTTGTGGATGGAATTATGTTTATCCTTTATGACTTGATTCCAAATGACATTTTACTCCCCCAAAAAATCTGTCCTTAAAGAATAAAGAAATGCTACCAATGAAGATATTTGAAAAATAGGCCAGAAGTTTTGAAGGTAGTTACAGAGATGTTCCAGCAGCATTTAGAGCACTAGAACCCATCACTGGAATAGTTAAGCCTTGCAATGTGACTCTTTAGATTTCTAAATATTAGTTATACTTGTTTTTAAAAAATATCACTACTTTATAATCACACTTGATCAAAAGACATTGATATTAACTAACTATAATTCTTAACTAACTATAATTCTTCATTCTTGTTATGAAATTTTCTTCAAGGAGTTAAAAATAAAACATTCTGTGTAATTTGCTATTTGTTATGAAAATAAAACCTTCCCCACTCTGATTTCCAGTTATGGAAGCATAATAATTTCAATAATTCTGTTATAATTGTGTGTCTCAATCTCCTCCACATACAGCTTCCACCCCCATTTCTGCCCTTTTCCAAATCACATTACCTTATTATCGATACCTAACTCCTTTATGTGTTGTCTCCCATTATTAAAATATGATTTCTTTTTTTTTCTTTTTTTGGAGGGCAACTGGGATTAAGTGACTTGCCCAAAGTCACACAGCTCCTAAGTGTGTCAAGTGTCCGAGGCCAGATTTGAACTCAGGTCCTCCTGACTCAAGGGCCGGTGCTCTACTCCCTGCACCACCTAGCCACTACATTAAAATATGATTTCATTGAGGACAGGGATTATCTTTGCCTTTGTATTTTTATCCTCTGTCTAGCACATTGCCTGGCACATATACACTTAAATGTTTTTCTCCCCTTTCATTTATTCATTCAATCAAGTTATAAGAGTGAAATGTAGCTCTAAAGGCTCTAATAAGAGCCTTTCTATGCATAGGTTAAGATTATACAAGATTCCTTGATTGATTTAACCACACAGATAATTTGATTCAGTGACATTAAGTGAAGCATAAATTAACAACTGAGGCATCCTTGTGTTTTCCTCCCTTATAGAATATGTCCTATAAGGAGTTTAAAAATAAGAGAGAGTCCTTAAAGATAATGGGTGACATTATGCCAAATCATTCTATCAAATCCCAGAATATTATAGGATCTCCTAAATGAGATCCATGCCTACTCAAAACATAACCATTCACACACTTTCTAAAATGGATGAAAACTATAAAGACTATATGCCATCCAGATCATGAGAGACAGTTGCAAGGACAGCCCATTGAACTAGTCCATCAACAGAGATCCCATCAGTTCCCAAAGTTTAGATGATCATCATTAAGCAAATGATTTCAGTATTTATATTCTAACATGTCTTTCTTGTTCTTCAAACTGGGTGTCCTGAAAATATTTCAAACACATTATGTCCAAATCATAACATCTGAGGAAATACACATATTGAAATTGTAGATTCACTGAAGTACAAGTTTTTGTCATGAAACGTGATTTACGATGGCTTCTCATCTCATTACCTCTATAGAGGGAAGTATATGTTGAAGAATACATATGGATAGGGATCAGATATGTGATTTCATTGCCATAATGAACTACTAAGCAGGGAAACTCCCTTGACCAAAGCATATCAACATCCTCTCTGAAATGCAAAGCCTTGTAGAGTTGCCTTAAACACCGAGAGGTTAAGAAACATGACCAGAATTACATAGTCAGTATGTGTCAGAGACCCCGGAGCTATGAATTATGCTATGCCACTTCTCAGATATAGAAAGTTAATACTTCTTTTAATTAGTCAAACCAGAATTGGCCCAACTGGCACCAATGGAGATAAAAGATGCAGATAGGTAACATAGAAAGCTCTGAACTGTAGCAAAAAGAAAGAAGAAAAAGAAAATGGTAAGGAGTGACTACAAGTCAGATTTCTTCAGATTACCTATGGATAACAGCTGAGAGCAGGCATCGTTTTCATTTAGACTTTGGCAGGAATCTGCTAATTGCAGATAAAATGAATTTTGAAAAGCAGTGCCAATTTTTTTAAAGGCAACCCCCCCCCAACTTAAAGGAGTTGCTAGTCACAGAGTCCCCAATGTAGCAACAGGAAAATTTGCTTCAAGAAATACAGAAAACTGAGGTTCTCATATTCACTAAGTGTGGAGAGACAGGCCAGTTTTGGTTCCAGTGACCCACTGAGATTGACCTAGGTATTTTTTTTCCTCAAAAAATAACTATGGCGATATAGGATAACTCTCTTTGGGGAAAAAACAAGAGAAACACTTGTCCAGTCTATGATTTATCAGAGACAGTGAAGTAATCTTTGAAAAAAATGGAAGAACTGTATCAAAAGGAGAATAAAGAAGAAAAATAATCTCATAAAGTACAAGAGAATCCTAAATGTGACTATGAAGCATAGGGAAGCAAAAGACATATGTAATAGTTTGGAGGCCCAGCTCTTACAGGATAAATATTGACCCTTTGAATGGGAAGCAATTCTTCAGGGAATTATGATGAAGACAAGTCATAAGAAAAGGAGATTAGTCTGGGTGGTGGACAGATACCTGATGAGGAAGACCAATGAGACCACATGGGAGGCAGTATTGTTCAGGGAAAGGAGTTCAGACTTTGGAGTCATTAGTCCTGGGTTTGGATACAGACTCTTGTATATATTGGACAAGTCACTTATCCTCTCTGGGTCTCAATTTTCTTATTTGTAAAATGAAAGTGTTGAAATAAATGGCCTCTAAGGGCCTTCCAGCTCCAAATTCATGCTCTATGGAATAGATGAATGGTGTCAAACTCAAATACAAAGAGAGTCCACTGAACAATACACAAGGATCCCTACAGTCCCTATTTGACTTAGAAAAAGCTCATATCAGTATTACTTCCTTATTACATTTCTGTTTATCCTGTTAAATATATCCTAATTACATTTTGATCTGATTAGGTCCCTACTTGGGAGTGTTGTTGGACACATGCAACTTGCTGTCCACAATTTTGACCCTCTGGTGCAGATAATAGGGAAGTATTCTTCCTGGGCTGTGTATAAGATATGACAAAGAACCTCCTGAGTTTTATGAAAGCAATGACCCTACTTACTTCTGGGAAACCCACTTAGGAAAAAAATGTCATTGTTAGAAGAAACCTACAAGATATCACTAGGGACTGTGAAGCCATGATCTGGGAACTGAATACTTCAAAGGTACAAGTAGTATTTTTTATCTCTGATGTTGACTGAAGGCATGGGCTTCAGAAGAAAAAGTGATTTGGAAAATGAGCAGTTGGCTAAGCAGATAGTCTTAGTATTTGAATCTCTGGACTTGAGTTTTAGGTAGAGGAATACAGTACTCTTGGCAAAAGTAGAGATGAATCTAATGAAGGAATAGAGCATATTTGTCTGGATTTGTGTAAGTATGTTCAAGAGAACATAGTGAAATGAAAACAAAAAGGGAGAAGGCAAACCACTCACATATATCCTCTAAAAATCTGTCTCCAGCAAATAGACATCCAGCTACCATTTGAATACCACGAGTGAAGAGGTAACCACTATCATAAAGCAGTCTGTTCCACTTCTGGAAAACTTTAAATCTGTTCCACTGAACTAAAAGAGGGGAGGAAATAAGCACTTGTTAATAGCCTACTATTTGTTAGGTACTGTACTAAGCACTGCAAAAATTCTCTCATTTATTCCTTATAACCACCCTGAGAAGTAGGGGCTATTTTGGTTGACATTTTATAGGGTTGAGGAAACTGAAGTAAGCAGAGGTTAAATTACTTGTCTAGGGTCATATAGTTGGTAAGTGTCTAAGGCCATGTTTGATCTCAGGTCTCCCTGACTCTAGACCCAACTCTCTATCCACTGCATTACTTAGATCATTGTTCCTTGTTCTGCCCTCTGGGGCCAACCAGGGCAAGCATAATCCCTCTTTCACATGCTAGCCCTTAAATTTCTTGATGGACTCTCATGTCTTCTGCTCTCCAGACCAAATAATCATGTAGCGTAGGTTCTACTCTTCTCATTCATCTCACTCAGGCTCCTCTAAACTCACTCCAATTTATCAAAGTTCTTACTTAGATTGGACATCCCGAAGTAACACAGGATTGAAAATGTAGTCCTACTAAGGCAGAATGCAGTAGGATCAGTTATCACCCTCCCTGTCAACACTGTACTCCTATAATAATATAACTATTATATAGTATCATTGTATTATGATAAAAGATATAACTATTATTACACACACCTATTTTAAAAATCCAAATGTAGGACTATTTATGTTTTTTAAACTTGATGTTAATAGAAACAACCCACTTTCTAAATCTATTTAAATATTTTGGGGTCCCTCTTCTAATGTTTTTTTCTAGAAATAGCTCACAGCATGACATCAACTGCAAATCTGATATACATGTCATTTTCCCCTTAATTTAATACCTCTAGGGGCGGCTAGGTGGCGCAGTGAGTAGAGCACTGGCCCTGGAGTCAGGAGGACCTGAGTTCAAATCCGACCTCAGACACTTAACACAAAAACTAGCCATGTGACCTTGGGCAAGTCACTTAACCCCAATTGCCCTCCAAAAAGCAAAAAAAAAAAATAATAATACCTCTAACCTCTAATATGTCAATGACCTAACTGATTCATACTATGGTGCATTCTTTACCACAACAGAGTATGACCAATAGACTGGCTCTCATATTTTGTGATTTATGCCATGTCTTCCAGTAAATTCCCCATAGAAGACACATTCAATATGATTTAATTCTTTGTCCATTCCTTTTTACTATTTAGGGAGTACATAAGCAATATTATGTATTATCAAGTATGCTTGAATAGAATCAGTAGTTGGTTTGTTGGCTGTTGTACTTCGTTCTTGAAGAAGACCAAAATGACAACACTATGTTAGAGTCAAGTTACATTGTGTCCAGCTATGCTTGATCAGAACAATATGAGCTCCAAATGTTCCTCTACAAGTTGGGTAGAAATAGTCCATGTGAACATTTGGGATGAATTCTCTAAATTTGCTCATCTCACACAATAATAAAATGCTTAATATGCTATAATTGGACTAAGGACAGATCAAGAGAGAATGCCACTGGGTACCTTATTCTAGCTGGACTTTGGTTCATGAATCATGACAATTTGGGGTCATATAGATCAAATTTGTGCAGCTAGATGGCACAGTAGATAGAGTGCCAGGCCTAGAGTCAGAAAGACTCATCTTCATAAGTTCAAGTCTGGTCTCAGATATTAACTAGTGTGACCATGTGTGTCTCAATTTTGTCATCTGCAAAATGAGCTGGAGAAGGAAATAGCAAACTGTTCCAGTATCTGTGAAAAGAAAACCTCAAAAGGGGTCATGAAGAGTGGGACATGACTGATAACTAAACAGCAAGAACAAATTTGGGTTTAATCTTCTCTGAATCCACCTAAATAATATTTTAATTTAAATAGCTACTCTCCATTTTATCAAGCAGGATATCATGAGTTTGTCAAATTTCTTGATGAAATCCTTATATGGTTTTTTTAACATTCCCTTTGTTTACTAGATGAGAAAGTATCAATAAAGGGGATAGCAATAGTTTGACATGGTCTGTTTTTAATAAACTCATACTTAGACATTCCCAGTATTATTCCTAAGGACCACAGGTCATCTCTTTGACAATATATTCTAGAATATTGCCAGAAACTGAAGTCTAGCTCTCTGGTCTATAAACTGAATAATCGAGTCTTTTACTTTTTTATTGTTTCAAATCAGTGTATTCGTCCTTAGATTCAGTGGAAGTTTCTCCTTCACATTTTGTGAAGACCACTGACAACCACCCACCATTCACATTTACATTTCACACTTGTGTTTGTTTTTCAGAATCCTGTGGTGAACCCAGTGACATAAATGCTTTGAGATCAAGTAGCTAATATTTTATCATCACCTTCATTCTTTTGAATTTCAGCTATTTATTAGGTGTTTTTTTTGTTCTATCTTTCTAAACATTTTTTCTCCTTGAGAAAAAAAAGAAAGCAAATTTGAATGGTCCCTTATTCTTTTTTGTCATTTAATATCTTCTCTCATTAACCTGGAGCAATATTAACTTCTTTCTTTGTTTCAATTCAACAATTCCACATTTATTAAGTGCCTATGATGTTCAGGTATTGTGGTGGGAACAGGAGATATAAAAGAAAAGCTAAACAGTCCCTATCAGGGAATTCACATTCCGCTGGAGAATGCAGCATGTATACCAAGAAGCAAATGCCAAGTGATTTCACAAGGGAGGAAAAGAGATTAGAGCAGGCTTCATATGTAGGAGGCACTTGAGCTAAGCTTTGAAGGAAGCCAGATTTTCTAAAAGGCAGAGGTGAGCAGGACTCCATGCAGAGCCCTGTACAAAAGCAGAGACATGGGAGGTGACTTGTTGATCTCAGAGATCAGCTAGTAAGCCAGATAGACTTGCTCTCAATGTAACAAAAACTTGCCTTCAACATACATTTTTTTAAAAGGTCCCTTTTTGGTTCTTAGCATTCATTATCTGTGTCAATTTATTCTGAAATTTAGTCCTTTCAGCTTTGAGTATCAGCTTTGCTATTAGCCTGTGCAACCTTTGGTGAGTGACTATACTTCTCCCACTCCCATTTCTTGTTACATAAAATAAAGAGGTTAGATTAAATGACATCTAACATCCTCTTCAACTCTAAAGCTCATGACAAACTTTATTTTTGTTGTGTGCCTATTTAACAAAACAAAAGTGATGCAGAAAATGAGCAGAAAAGGTTGGTCAATCTAATGTAAGAGATTTATATCAATACACATAGACAATTCAATTTCATATCACACTATTAAGTCAACCTTCTAGGCTCTTATTGGCCTTCTGGTTAGGAAAGTGAATTTTAAATCACTTTTGCAAAGCATATTATTTTTTCATGGATTATAAAAACTCCTTTGAAGCTCTTAGACTAAATCCAGAAAATCACATTGCAACTTGAAACAGTAAAGCATTAGTGGGGATAAATGTATTTCAACTTTTTGAATCTCTATAGCTATCTTCACAAGACTTTTAAAACATTTTAATTATAAAGTCTTTTGTGTTTGATTTCTTTTTTTAATTAAAGAAAACTAATGGAGTAGTGTTTCACTGTTGAATCCAAGCCATCTTTGAGGGATAGGTACTCCCAAAGGAGCCAAATTAGTAAACAATAATGAGTAGTCTTTGCAATCTGAAAATTTATAATGTAAATGATGACAGACTTATCATCAGATTGACTGTTATTAGGCCAGAATATAATAAAGGGTTATGTTTCTCTTGGATAGCTACATTCAAGAAGCCATAGGCTAGTCTAGCTATCACTATCTCAATAATGAGTAAATCATCCTAAATGATGAATCCACTAGCACCTCATGTATCTAGAATTTTGCTATCCTACAAAGCCTTGTACCCAGATCGTAACGCAGGAGAGTGATTTAAAGCTCTTGCTCAGGTCCCATTAAATGATGTTTTACTACAAATTTCAACAATATAATAGGGTTATTTGGTTCACAAATAAAAAGGGAGAAAAGTTGTTGTAGGAATACTAACCAATATCAGGAAGATATCATAGCTGAAAATCTTAGATCAAGAGGAAGCAATTAAAAAAGCAAACTGCACAAGAGAAGTAGAATATCTGCATATGTTTATTAGAAGTGTAAACAGTCTTGGGCACAGACTTTGAAAACATCACTGTTTTACAGCATTCTATAATCAATCAACATACATTTATTAAGCAAGTAATATGTGTCAGGAACTGTTCTAAGTGCTAGGGACACAAGGACAAAAAAATATACTATCCATGCCCTCATGGATCTCTTATTCTATCAGAATAAAACAATAATTGATGTTTGTAATGATGATTCTGAATCATCAAGGGAAATAGAGATTATGTTCAGTATACTGTGTTTAAGAATGCAGAGGAATATGTGAAATTAGGAAGAAAAAGAAATCCAACCATTTAAAAAAACCCAAATGATATTTATATGGATGTTTTCACTCTTCTAAAATGATGTTATTCAAAATAATGCATTCACTTTTGATTCTTTCTAGAAGAAAGATTTGGCTAAGACTGGCCAAGATTTTGCCATGCTCATTAAGGATTTATGATTACATTGCATTCTGGAATTTACCAAATAAATAATTTTTATGGGAAAGAGATACCAAAGTTGTCTTCCCTACCTCTGATCATACTAACTATAGTCGCCCACTCCAAATCCTTCATCAGGTACCACAGAGCTCAACCATTCTGTGAGTCACAGCTAGATTGAGAATATAGCCTTTGGCTTGTTTACACAATTCAATTTATCCTTAGAAAAGTGGGAAGTCCTCCAGTATGACTGCTCATTGTCGGCCTCCACAAAACTTACACACACCTTCAGTTCTTCATGTCTGCCATTTCTGAAACCTGGAATGCTTTCACCAGATTCTCTTTACTCTGACAGATCCCTTCAAACCTTTAAATTCTAACTAAGGCTCTCCTCTGACAACCTCACAGAAATCTAGTCACTGTTCAATTCCTTTCCAAAGTCATCTACTATTTCTCAGTTGCCAAATCTGATGATATTTTCCCCCTCAGTCCCTATACTCTTTCTACCTTCCTGCATCATATGACACTGTTAATCACCTTCTCCACGTTCATGCTCTTTCCTCTCTGAGTTTTCATGACGCTAGTCTGTTAGTTCTTATCCTACTTATCTGAGCTCTCCTTTTCTGATTCCATTGCTGGCTTTTCGTGCATATCATGGTCCCCTGACTGTGAGTGCTTTCCAAGGTGCTTATACTGGGTCGCAATCCTCTTTCTCCATTTTCAACTCATTTACCCACATGACTGGAAATCTCTATGCAGATTATCTATCTATCTATATCTATCTATCTATCTACCTATCTATCTATCATCTATCAATCATGCTATCATGCTATCTTGCTCTCTTGCTATCTTGCTACCTATCTATACACATACACATATATAAATAAAATATATGTATATAATTACACATACATACTTATATATATGTATATATACAAATATGTATAAACATATGTATGTAAATGTATATACACACAGCTATCTCTTCCACATTGAGACTTGCCCCACTGTGGTTTTGATATACTGCAAACTGGCATAAAAAGTTATACAAGGAATTTGGGAGGAGTTTTACAGTAGCTGCAGTTGACACAAGGTCAGCAGATGATAGAGTCTATGACCAAATGCTTCATCTAAATTTTACAATAAGGTACTGTAAACACTTAATAAATAAACACTTAATAAAAGAAAGAGAAAAAAATGTGGACTTCTCTGTTATAAAGAGAGGGCCCAAAATTTTTACTCAAATTTCCCAAGATCATGGGGGGTACCATGATCTCAAGATCATGGGGGG